>JAVGWX010000020.1:60385397-60713495 GCA_036924085.1 Ariolimax columbianus
ACATCAGACTCTATCGCACGTGATACATCAGACTATCGTACTTGACACATCAGATTATATTGCACTTGACACATCAGACTATATCGCACTTGACACATCAGACTATCACACATGGCACACGCATGTAGGTAGTCGACTTCGGGGTCCGCACACATGACTACATATTGAAACGGAGAATCAGAAAAGTGGTTTGTTTAGAACACTTATGTCTGTGTAAAACAGTTTCCGAAGATAATAGTATTTTTTTTTTTTTTTTTTTTTTGCGTTCGCCTATTTTCTCTAATCCCCAAGGCGGTGTGCGTTGCACTGTGTTTTTATTTTGCGCCTGTCGGCCCAGTGTATCCGACTTCAGCACACATTTTATGTAAGGGTCTGCTTCCTCCTGCATTTTCTAAGGGTTTGCTTCCCCGGGGTAACGGCCGGTGCTATGATGGGGATCGAACCCAGCACCTTCGGGTCGTGAGCCGTGCCACTTAACCACTAGACCACGCCGTCCCCTGATAATAGTATTTGATCTGTTCAACCCTTGCTAATGTGTTACCTTCATCAGGTGGGCTGGTACCCATGTTACATCTAGGGACATACCTTCATCAGGTGTGCTGGTACCCATGTTACATCTAGGGACATATCTTCAACAGGTGGGCTGGTACCCATGTTACATCTAGGGACATATCTTCAACAGGTGGGCTGGTACCCATGTTACATCTAGGGACATATCTTCAACAGGTGGGCTGGTACCCATGTTACATCTAGGGACATACCTTCATCAGGTGTGCTGGTACCCATGTTACATCTAGGGACATATCTTCAACAGGTGGGCTGGTACCCATGTTACATCTAGGGACATATCTTCAACAGGTGGGCTGGTACCCATGTTACATCTAGGGACATATCTTCAACAGGTGGGCTGGTACCCATGTTACATCTAGGGACATATCTTCAACAGGTGGGCTGGTACCCATGTTACATCTAGGGACATACCTTCATCAGGTGGGCTGGTACCCATGTTACATCTAGGGACATATCTTCAACAGGTGGGCTGGTACCCATGTTACATCTAGGGACATACCTTCATCAGGTGGGCTGGTACCCATGTTACATCTAGGGACATATCTTCAACAGGTGTGCTGGTACCCATGTTACATCTAGGGACATACCTTCATCAGGTGTGCTGGTACCCATGTTACATCTAGGGACATATCTTCAACAGGTGGGCTGGTACCAATATTACGTCTAGGGATTAACCTTTAATAGGTGTGCAGGGACCCGTATTACATCTCAGGGCAATTTGAATCTTCTTGGAACCGCCCCGCAAAGTAAGGTGACTTGGCTGGTTTACCAACACGGAGATCACTAAGACCAGCACCTCCCTCCATCCCCACCCCCCTCTTGTTGCATTCACACCAATGAACGCCTCTTTGACTGCGATGATACAGCGATCACATAGCTGTCAGTTCACGTATCCTATATCTTGAAATAAAACGTGCAGAAGTACATGACAGCACCTAGAAAGAGTGTGTACAACTAGTGAGCTACAGGAACTATTAGCATCCACCCACTTTGTCATTTTCAGAGTGGAACTGAACACATATGCTTCTGCTTGGAGGGTGGTGATACCGACTCAGAACAAAACAGAACAGATCAAAACAGGGAAGAACGGAATAGAATAACAGAACATAACAGAACAGAACATATTAGAATAGAGCAGAGCAGAACATAACAGATCACAACAGAACATAACAGATTATAATATATTAGAGCAGAGCAGAACAGAACATAATAGATTAGAACAGAGCAAAACAACAGAACAGAACATATTAGAATATAACAGAAGAGAACATAACACATTACAACAGAACATAACAGTTTAGAACACATTAGAGCAGAGCAGAACAGAACATAATAGATCGGAACATTGAGTCACTTACAATTGGTCTGGAGGTCCATAGACAGGCTGGTTGCTGCAGCCGATGATGAAGTAGAAGGGAATGATTGTGAGGGTGAGGAAGTACGTGCCGGAGATGATGTACATGTATCCCATCTTGGTCTTGACCTTGCTGGAAATCCACGAGCTAGCGAGTGTCCCAACAATGTGACCTATCGCGGTCGTGATGCCTGTTGTCATGGCAGAGACAAAGGGCAAGGTCACTAACATGCTTAAAGATTTGGCACAGAACAAAAAAGCAACGGATTTTCATTGCATATATAATATGACTTCACTACTCGTCTTCTACCTTTGGGTCTAGCGTTAGGCAGTGATATCGTGTTGGCTGTCGCCAACCTTTCGGTCTATCGTTAGACAGTGATATCGTGTTGGCTGTCTCCAACCTTTGGGTCTAGCCTTAGACAGTGATATCGTGTTGGTTGTCTCCAACATTTGGTTCTAGAGTTAGGCAGTGAAATCGTGTTATAAAATGTCTGACTTCTGTTCTCGAATGCAGACTTTAAGCAGACAGATCTAATCCCCCCCCCCCCCCCCCTCTTCCGTTCTTGCTACTAATGTCGAAATTAATGTAGTGGTAGGGAACTCGCTATACACATCAAAGAGAAACGGTTCAGCTCCCGATACCAACACGCTCAAGTCGTCCTAATATCAAAGAAAATTTGCAAATGGGTACCAGACTTCGGTAAACAAAGGAAGGGTAGTAAGAAAGAGAACTGGGCACTAGCCGACAAACAAACTGGGCCTTGGTGCAATAAAGTCTGGGACAATCCACCCATAACGGGACTGATCCTGGTATTTACACACCTTGCCCGTCACTCAAGCCAACTGCAGAGATAGCCAACCCCGTCCACAACCAGGTTTGTTCGAGAGAAGACTAAAGGATGAAGGTAATGAATAGCGTGCTTTGTATTCCATCAAATTGGCAGGATATTTCTTGTGTGAAGCTTCAGCCGATCAGGTAGATCTATTGTAATATATGGTGTCACGTGTGTCTCTGCCAAACTTAGGTCTTGTGACTTGGCGTCACGTGTCTCCCTGCTAAATTTAGGTCTTGTTACGTGGCGTCTCGCGCGTCTCTGCTAAAGTTAGGTCCCGTGACGTATATGGTGTCACATGTTTCTTTGCTAAACTTAGGTCCCGTGACGTATGTGGTGTCACGTGTTTCTTTGCTAAACTTAGGTCCCGTGACGTATGTGGTGTCACGTGTTTCTATGCTAAACCTCGGTATAACTATTTTCTCTGTAAAGTAAGTCAAAGTTTTCTTCATGTTTATTTCTGTTTAATCTCTGAGATAAGAGCAGACGCGTCAGGGGCCCATAGGGGTGGGGGGTCTGCTTTATGGCAATCATTTATCTAGCAGAGATGATTCCACTTCGACTGGACTAAAGGTATTGCCAGTTTCATGCACACCCTTGCGTAATCGTTGTTTAGCACATGCACAATAAAGTGTAGTGTGGTTATTGCGTAATGCTAAATAAGTGTCTTCCGACATCCACGAGGCAGTCACGCGTCATTCACGCTGCATTCACGTGACAGTCGTCTGGTATTCCCGTGTCTTACCTGAGACCAGGGCTACGTCAGACATTGGCACATTGTACTCATTGGCCATGTAGGCGTTTCTGAAGATGGACGTGCCTGACAGGGGCACAGAGATGATGGCCACATCAACCAATAGAAGCACAAACACGGGTTTACTCAGCACTCGGACCAAGGCCTTGGGGAAATCTGTGGAATCAAATAGGAAGGCGTCAGTAAGGATACGGGCTGATTAGGCTAACACATCAGATAGGCCTGGCAGGTTTTGTCCCGTGGGATCGTGTGTTATGGACCTTAGTATACTGTTCCTTAGCTAGCTTTCTCACATGGGGTTATCAGCCACTGTCCCCACCTGGAAGTCAGTAAGGGATGTAGATACTAGGATGGTTTCAGGATCTACCTCTTAGCATTTGTTGACGTCTTCTTTTGCTTTTCATATTCCTCCTCCTTCCTCCTCCTCCTACTTCTTCTTCTTCTTCTTCTTCTTCTTCATCCTCTTCCTTCTTCTTCTTCTTCTCTTCTTCTTCTTCGTTTTCTTCTTCTGCTTATTATTATCTTAATTTTCCTTCTTCCTCTTCTATTTCTTATTTTTCGTATTCTTTTTCATCTTTTCTTCTTCTCGTTAACTTCTACTTCTTTTTTTACTTCTATTTCTTCTTTATCATCATATTCGTCGACGTTAGCTCTGAAAAAACCTTGAATTACGTTGTATTGTAGTTTGCAGCGAAGCTGCGAGCTCTGGGATATTCGGCCCAACAGAACGGAAATTGTATTACCCAGTTTATCTTCCCTCTTCGATACATTTGTCTGCAGTCTGTTTATATGGCTGCCACTAGCAGACAGAATACTGTGTCGGTCAGTTCTGGTTCGCTGAACCTCAAGCAAGCAACCACCTATGGTTCGCTGTCTGTGATGCAAGCAGCCAGTTATGTTTCGCTGACTCTGAAGCAACCAACAAGATAGGAGTCGCTGACCCTGATACAAGTAACCAGCTACGAGTCGCTGACCCTGATGCAAGTAACCAGCTACGAGTCGCTGACCCTGATGCAAGTAACCAGCTACGAGTCGCTGACTCTGATGCAAGTAGCCAGCTACGAGTCACTGGTTCTGATGCAATCAGCCAGCTATTGTTCGCTGAACCTGGCGCAAGCAGCCAGCTATTGTTCGCTGACTCTGCTGTAAGCAGCCAGCTATTGTTCGCTGACCCTGATGCAAGTAACCAGCTACGAGTCACTGACTGCAGTCAGTTCATTCACCTCACTGCGTCTTCTGTCGCATTGTCAAATCTAAAATGATTTACATCTCGAAATGAAAAGTGAACATATTATTATTTTTGTTGTAATTAATTGAATTGCATCCTTCATTGTCCGTCGATGACAGAATGTATGTAGGTAACAAAATGTATGTCGGTCATGGCTCCAGTGACGGCAGTATAGACTACCCAACTGTAAATAGTTACCTGACTTCTGGATAGGAAAAGCAAGGTAGCGAGGTAATAAACTGTTCATCCCTTCCGGAAATAAGGCTTAGACATAGTATCATGACATCCCTAACACTGTATCCCCTACAGCAGTGTCTAGTGCGGAACTTCCTCCACCTTCGCTGCCAGCTTGCTCTTATCTATTTAGTCGTCGTACAGTTTTGTTCTAGCACATTATTTCTAACATCATCAAAAACTGTCAGCCCTCTCCGTGAGATTGGTGTGTGTCCCAGGCGTGTTCACGGACATTTGACCCTCACCTTTTAGCATGTCCAGCAGACCCTCATTCTTCGCTGGTCCCTCCTTGGTTGGCTGCTCGAAGACAAGGTCCCCAGCAATACTGACCCTCCTCTCAGTAGGGCCCACCACAGGTGGAAACAGACTTGGCCTTCAAGGAAAGAAAGAATACACATGTGATCAATGGGTACTTGTGTACGCAAACGTGTGCGCAGGTGTGTACGTAGGTGTGTTTGCAGGTGTGTACGCTGGTATGAACAAATTTGAAATCACACTTTGAGTCTAGCCTGGTAAGGCCTCTGAGGTGACGGACTAGGAGTGTGTGCAACAAGTGAGCTACGGGAACCATTGGTGTCCATAACGTTCGTTATTGACTGAGAAAGGCCGAGTATATTTAAGGACTGGGCCCGAGTGCAATGTTGTCCGATTTGTGTAAGACAGGCCCATAGCAGATACTGCAATCGGGGATGAAGTGTAGAGAAAATTGAGCTAGCTTTCATTTATGTGTGCGGTGGGGGTAACCTGATCCCGTTCTCGCCGGGATGCCTTCCTAAACATTCTTTTTCTTCTTCTTTTTCTTCTTCTTCTTCGTTCTTTCTCAATGTCCCGCTACCAATGCATAAAAAGAGTTTTGCAAGTAGCAGAATGTTATCCGGAGAACGGAGTGCGTTGTGTCGTAGTTTACAGCTTGATTGCTAAATTTGCACCTTTCGGTTCGATACATCCGACTTCAGCAGACATTTTTTAGTACGGGTTAACAGAAACATCAAATGACAAACAAATGTCGATATTATCTATAAATGTTCAAGGTAGAGCTCAGAAATGGGAATATACTCTGTCACACTGACATCGTATCAGTGAAGTGTGTTATTTCTCTTGTTTTGTAGTTCACTTGGCGCTCCTTTGTAGCACACTAGGCGATGACTCATGGGAACACTTGACAATCACTTATAGCACACTTGTCGCTCTTTTGTAGCATTCGTTGAGCTCCCTTGTAGCACACTTGTCGCTCTTTTGTAGCATTCGTTGAGCTCCCTTGTAGCACACTTGTCGCTCTTTTGTAGCATTCGTTGAGCTCCCTTGTAGCACACTTGTCGCTCTTTTGTAGCATTCGTTGAGCTCTCTTGTAGCACACTTGTCGCTCTTTTGTAGCATTCGTTGAGCTCCCTTGTAGCACACTTGTCGCTCTTTTGTAGCATTCGTTGAGCTCCCTTGTAGCACACTTGTCGCTCTTTTGTAGCATTCGTTGAGCTCCCTTGTAGCACACTTGTCGCTCTTTTGTAGCATTCGTTGAGCTCCCTTGTAGCACACTTGACGCTCTTTTGTAGCATTCGTTGAGCTCCCTTGTAGCACACTTGTCGCTCTTTTGTAGCATTCGTTGAGCTCCCTTGTAGCACACTTGTCGCTCTTTTGTAGCATTCGTTGAGCTCCCTTGTAGCACACTTGTCGCTCTTTTGTAGCATTCGTTGAGCTCCCTTGTAGCACACTTGTCGCTCTTTTGTAGCATTCGTTGAGCTCTCTTGTAGCACACTTGTCACTTCCTTGCAGTACATTGGGCGCTCCGTTGTAGCACACTTGACACTGTATTGTAGCACACTTGACACTGTATTGTAGCACACTTGACACTGTATTGTAGCACACTTGACGGTCCCATGGAACACATTCAACGCTCCCTTCTAGCACATTTCTTACATGCAATGGATGAACATGTATCGGGTGTCCATTATTGATTCCCGACTTTTACTGGCTTCAAATGAACTTGACTGGATGCAAGATGTGTTACAGCAGCTATGTCAACGAGGTAGTGATCGACAATGGGGCTCTTGTAGTGATGAGATTTCTGAGCAGTCCTGCAATGCACTAAAGCGAGGTGGAACTATATGCACCATCATGAGTACACCGAGGATGTGAGAAGAGCCGATTCAAGTTTGCTACCACAGAAAATTCGTCACTAATGACGAAAACAAAGAGACAGCTTAGATGCGACCTGTTTAGTAAACAAACAGACAGCTTAGATACGACCTGTTTAGTAAACAAAGAGACAGCTTATATACGACCTGTTTAGTAAACAAAGAGCCAGCTTAGATACGACCTGTTTAGTAAACAAAGAGATAGCTAAGATACGACCGCTTAGTAAACAAAGAGCCAGCTTAGATACGACCTGTTTAGTAAACAAAGAGATAGCTTAGATACGACCTGTTTAGTAAACAAAGACATAGCTTAGATACGACCGCTTAGTAAACAAAGAGCCAGCTTAGATACGACCTGTTTAGTAAACAAAGAGATAGCTTAGATACGACCGCTTAGTAAACAAAGAGCCAGCTTAGATACGACAGATTAGTAAACAAAGAGCCAGCTTAGATACGACCTGTTTAGTAAACAAAGAGATAGCTTAGATACGACCGCTTAGTAAACAAAGAGACAAAAATATGTGCAATTAATATTCATCTTTGTTTTCTTTCTTGCCAAAATATATTTATAAATGATTTCTGTCCAGATCGGTCCTCTACTGTCGGTGATTACATAAGCTTATGTTAGTTCGGCCTGGACACACATACAAATAGAACAACCAAAAGATATTCGTGAAATACACCATAAACAGCAATATAGAATGTAGATGTGTGGACTAGAGCAGGGATCAGATAGACCAATAGGCGTGAAGTTCACATCCGGAATATCAAGATAGAGGAGAGCACACTCTCAGTACTCAACTAATCAATATAACTGAACATGCACGTAACTGGAACCCACAGAGAATAAGCTTGAATGAACAGAAGAAGAACTACACGGAGAAGATACAGACAGTAGAGGATCGTCCAAATACCCGTAGATGGATGTGAGAGTAGAGGATGTCACATCTCTAGAGAACAAGCCTCAAAGATGAAATACTGATCTGGACATAAACCAAACATTACCAGTGTCAGGTGTGGATTGTCCTGTTCTCAGATAGGGAAGGACGTGATGCGTCTGGCCCTGTACACGTGTGAACTTACCTTCTACTGCCAGAAGCGCGGCTCTCACCAGATTCTCTTCTCCTTCTGGAACTTTTCCTGGAATTGTTTCGTGATGAAAATTGTTTGTTCACGCTGTAGTGCCTTCCCTTGCTCTCCGACAGCTCTATGGCATCATCTGGCAGGCTGGACACAGTCTTACTGAAATAGGAAAGTAAATCAGCATCAACAAAGGTCATGAGCTTTCACGGGTCTAGCTGGGGACACATGAGTCGTCACAAGTCTAGATGAGGGACAAGTGAGTATACACAAGTCTAGCTGATGGACAAGACAAATGAGTCGTCACAAGTCTATCTGAGAATCAAGTGAGTATACACAAGTCTAGCTGAGGACATGTCAAGCTGAAGACAAGTTGTCACAACTCTGGCTGAAGTCTCGCTAGTCGTCACAAGTCTGGCTGCTCACAAGTCACCCCAAGTATGAATGAAGACAAGTTGTCACACGTCTGGCTGAAGACTCGTAAGTCTTCACAATAAACACGCGGAAGGCCGCCATACTGAAGTAAGATCATTGTATGTTTTCTATTCTAATTCCCCGTGTTGGTCTCTGGGTTTTCTATAAAGAAAGAAATAATAGGGCCACATGTTCACCCTACTGGACAAGCTGGAAGAGGCGGCTCAGTGATTGTGTAGACTAGCATGAACTGCCAGCCAAAGTGGCTGTGACACGACTCGCAATC
Organism: Ariolimax columbianus; assembly: GCA_036924085.1. NCBI lineage: Eukaryota > Metazoa > Mollusca > Gastropoda > Stylommatophora > Arionidae > Ariolimax > Ariolimax columbianus. Next base: position 60,394,286 of record JAVGWX010000020.1, read on the forward strand.
ATAGCATGCATGTAATCTGATCCCTCTTGGTAGTACCATCTTGGGAAACAAATGCTTTGCAAAAATGTCTGCTGGAGTCGAATGCACCGGTTCGTAAGGCATAAAACACAAGTCAACGAACTCTGTTTTGGGAAACAAGAGGAATGGACAAGAAATAGTAGAGCGGAACAAAAGAGGGATATCTAGCCTTCTCGTGAATGGGAAAAACAAGAAGATTATAAGGACAGGCAGGTGAGGAATCTGGGGGAAGACATGTGGGCCTATAGGAATCTGGGGGAAGACGTGTGGGCCTATAGGAATCTGGGGGAAGACATGTGGGCCTATAGGAATCTGGGAGAAGACGTGTGCGCCTCTAACGAAATTAAAGGAAGACATGTGGGCCTATAGGAATCTGGGGGAAGACGTGTGCGCCTCTAAGTATCTGGAGAAAGACAAATGAACATAGAGGAATTTTGGGGAAAAAATGTAGGCCTTAAGTAATTTGAGGGAAGACATGTGGGCCTTTAGGAATTTGGGGGAAGACATGTGAATCTCATGTCAAAAAGAAGAAGAAAATTACCATAAACGTGAGGCTTCCATCTCTCAACATTGACAGAAGCCTTTCACATGTCACACCAACAACCCAAACACAGGTTCCAACAACCCAAACACAGGTTCCAACAACCCAATCACAGACCTCACAGATTCCAACAACCCAATCACACATTCCAACAACCCAAACACAGGTTTCAACAACCCAAACACAGGTTTCAACAACCCAAACACAGGTTTCAACAACCCAAACACAGGTTCCAACAACCCAATCACAGACCTCACAGATTCCAACAACCCAATCACACATTCCAACAACCCAAACACAGGTTTCAACAACCCAAACACAGGTTTCAACAACCCAAACACAGGTTTCAACAACCCAAACACAGGTTTCAACAACCCAAACACAGGTTTCAACAACCCAATCACAGACCTCACAGATTCCAACAACCCAATCACACATTCCAACAACCCAAACACAGGTTTCAACAACCTAAACACAGGTTTCAACAACCCAAACACAGGTTTCAACAACCCAAACACAGGTTTCAACAACCCAATCACAGACCTCACAGATTCCAACAACCCAAACACAGGTTTCAACAACCCAATCACAGACCTCACAGATTCCAACAACCCAAACACACATTCCAACAACCCAAACACAGGTTTCAACAACCCATTCACATACCTCACAGATTCCAACAACCCAATCACATACCTCACAGATTCCAACAACCCAAACACAGGTTTCAACAACCCAATCACAGACCTCACAGATTCCAACAACCCAAACACACATTCCAACAACCCAAACACAGGTTTCAACAACCCATTCACATACTTCACAGATTCCAACAACCCAATCACATACCTCACAGATTCCAACAACCCAAACACAGGTTTCAACAACCCAATCACAGACCTCACAGATTCCAACAACCCAAACACACATTCCAACAACCCAAACACAGGTTTCAACAACCCATTCACATACCTCACAGATTCCAACAACCCAATCACATACCTCACAGATTCCAACAACCCAAACACAGGTTTCAACAACCCAATCACAGACCTCACAGATTTCAACAACCCAATCACAGACCACAACAGCCCATTCACATACCTCACAGATTCCAACAACCGAATCACACATTCCAACAACCCAAACACAGGTTTCAACAACCCAATCACAGACCTCACAGATTTCAACAACCCAATCACATATTTCAACAACTCAATCACAGATTTCAACAACCCAATCACAGACCTCAACAACCCAATCACAGACCACAACAACCCAATCACAGACCTCATAGGCGGATGCTCTATGGCGAGGTCGTCGTCATCTCCAGCAACCTCATCCTGAACTTCGCCACCAGCAAACGTCAACACAGCTTTATCCAGCGCCTCCTGACGCTGTCGCTGAGAGATCAGCTTCTTGGGAAACAACATGATAGGGACCGAAAACAGGGATGTCCCCAGACCAAAGACGAGGAAGGCAAGCCACCATGCGGACACGAATCTCTTGTCTCCAGGGTCCATTTCGGTGTCTGCAAGTTAGATCAATAATTAGTGGATCATCTCCCTTGACTGTTAACTATATTTGGAGTATAATATATCCTGTCTTTCAATCAAATAATCTATCTATCTATCTATCTATCTATCTATCTATCTATCTATCTATCTATCTATCTATCTATCTATCTATCTATCTATCTATCTGTCTATCTATCTATCTATCTATCAATCTATCTATCTATCTATCTATCTATCTTTATATATATATATATAAATATATATATATATGTATATATATATATATATATATATATATATATATACCTATCTATATCTTTGTATTTATGTATCTAAGTATCTATCTATATATCTATCTATGTATCTATGAATGTATCTATCTATCTATTTATCTATGTATGTTTGTATATATGTATATATGTATCTATGTATCTATGTATCTATCTATCTATCTATCTATCTATCTATCTATCTATCTATCTATATTCATATATATATATATATATATATCTACCAACCTACCTATCTTTCCTAATAACACTCACTCTCTGTATGTAAATAAATATGTGTGCGTGTCTGTATATACATTATATATATATATATGCATTCAGCGAGATATATTTCCATCTGTCCAAGAAATCATTTGGCGACAAATGTGTCTGTCCGTATTGTTGCAAAACGCCGTTTTTCTGTCCCTGTTTATCTGTCTATATATTAATTTAAAGTTTAAATCTATTGATCACTAAGTAAGTCAGAGATGCCTCCTTGACATGGTACTAGCTCAGACTTGAATATATTGATTGCTATAATATATCGATGCCTCCATGACTTGACACTTGCTCAGACTTGACTCTATTGATTGCTATAGGACATTGATGCCTCCATGACATGGTACTAGCTCAGACTTGAATCTGTTGATTGATATAGGACATTGCTGCCTGAATGACATGATACTTTCTCAGACTTGAGTCTATTGATTGCTATAGGACATTGATGCCTCCATGACATGGTACTTTACCTTTCAAATCGATCGGTACTTTGGTAAGAATCCCATTGATCTGTTTCCCGATCGGCCCAGACAGCTCTGTTATCACCTGCCAGATACCTGTGCGATATTTCAACAACACAAGTTCACATCAAAAATAAGCAGCATATACAGTACTCAATGGCTTAAGTGATGCAGGATTAAATATCAAGTCCTAATACTATCTGGACATGCCTAGCAGGGGCGATAACGGGACGCAAAGAACAGCACCACTAGGTTTAATTGAGAATGTTGATAGTATTTGTCGCAACAAACCGGCTAATAATTAAACACTCTAACACATGTTGCTGTAGACCAGATTATATTGAAACATAAAGCAGGCTGACGGTGGGCCCTAAGCCCAACACCCTGACCGGCAAGGAGGGGGGGGGGGGGGGGGGGCTGGCGCTACACGTAACAGACGAATGTCATCAAATAACCGCAATTAACGTTTTGAGGAACGCTACAGGGAGTAAGAGGCAGAGCCGTGATCGCCAAGGTCAGCAGATATGGCATTCAGTTATAGTTTCAATTTTTGAGGAAGTGTTTGATGAGTTCAGCTTACATTCTCTACAAATATTCAGCTTTAAGATCTGGAATGTAGTTGTGGCCGGCGTGGGTAGAGTCGTTATATTAGACTAAAGATTAGAAAGATAAAACTAGATTTTACAGGCTTGGCCTATGATCTATCAACTATAGCCATTACATAAGCTCCAGAACATCCGTCTGTTATCATCGATAGCTATCGTTCCTCCAGAACATCCGTCTGTTATCATCGATAGCTACCGTTCCTCCAGAACATCCGTCTGTTATCATCGATAGCTACCGTTCCTCCAGAACATCCGTCTGTTATCATCGATAGCTACCGTTCCTCCAGAACATCCGTCTGTTATCAGCGATAGCTACCGTTCCTCCAGAACATCCGTCTGTTATCAGCGTTAGCTACCGTTCCTCCAGAACATCCGTCTGTTATCAGCGATAGCTACCGTTCCTCCAGAACATCCGTCTGTTATCATCGATAGCTACCGTTCCTCCAGAACATCCGTCTGTTATCAGCGATAGCTATCATTTCTCTTCGCTCTGAGAAGAGCATGATTGACTTGATATGAAATGCCTGCTAAAAGTCGTCAGTGTTTGGCGGCGAGAGGGATTAGGGTAGGAAACATCCGACATTTTGTAGAGACTGGTTTCTGTGCCAAGCGCATATCAATTCGGTCATGTCAGTAGAATAGGACCAGATTAAGTACAGCTGTGCACATATAACAAAATATCATTTTTTCTGTAGGGTACCTGGACGATTGGCGAGAAGTTGGGGATAACACAAATATTATAGGTCATGTTTATAATTGACAACAAGCAAAGATGGTCAGCCAGAAGAAACATTAGGTCTCCACATCCCAGCAACACGGGACAAGAACATTAGGTCTTCACATCCCAGCAACAGGGGACTAGAACATTAGGTCTCCACATCCCAGCAACACGGGACTAGAACATTAGGTCTTCACATCCCAGCAACAAGGGACTAGAACATTAGGTCTCCACATCCCAGCAACAGGGGACTAGAACATTAGTTCTCCACATCCCAGCAACAGGGGACTAGAACATTAGGTCCTCACATCCCAGCAACAGGAGACTAGAACATTAGGTCTCCACATCCCAGCAACACGGGACTAGAACATTAGGTCTCCACATCCCAGCAACACGGGACTAGAACATTGGGTCTTCACATCCCAGTAACAGGAGACTAGAACATTAGGTCTCCACATCCCAGCAACACGGGACTAGAACATTAGGTCTTCACATCCCAGCAACACGGGACTAGAACATTAGGTCTCCACATCCCAGCAACAGGGGACTAGAAAATTAAGGTCTCCACATCCCAGCAACAGGGGACTAGAACATTAGGTCCTCACATCCCAGCAACAGGAGACTAGAACATTAGGTCTCCACATCCCAGCAACACGGGACTAGAACATTAGGTCTCCACATCCCAGCAACACGGGACTAGAACATTAGGTCTCCACATGCCAGAAACACGGGACTAGAACATTGGGTCTTCACATCCCAGTAACAGGAGACTAGAACATTAGGTCTCAAAATCCCAGCAACACGGGACTAGAACATTAGGTCTTCACATCCCAGCAACACGGAACTAGAACATTAGGTCTCCACATCCCAGCAACAGGGGACTAGAACATTAGGTCTCCACATCCCAGCAACATGGGACTAGAACATTAGGTCTCCACATCCCAGCAACACGGGACTAGAACATTAGGTCTCCACATTCCAGCAACACGGGACTAGAACATTAGGTCTCCACATCCCAGCAACAGGGGACTAGAATATTAGGTCTCCACATCCCAGCAACACGGGACTAGAATATTAGGTCTCCACATCCCAGCAACACGGGACTAGAACATTAGGTCTCCACATCCCAGCAACACGGGACTAGAACATTAGGTCTCCACATCCCAGCAACACGGGACTAGAACATTAGGTCTCCACATCCCAGCAACACGGGACTAGAACATTAGGTCTCCACATCCCAGCAACAGGGGACTAGAACATTAGGTCTCCACATCCCAGCAACAGGGGACTAGAACATTAGGTCTCCACATCCCAGCAACACGGGACTAGAACATTAGGTCTTCACATCCCAGCAACAGGAGACTAGAACATTAGGTCTCCACATCCCAGCAACAGGGGACTAGAACATTAGGTCTCCACATCCCAGGAACACGGGACTAGAACATTAGGTCTTCACATCCCAGCAACACGGGACTAGAACATTAGGTCTCCACATCCCAGCAACAGGAGACCACAACATTAGGTCTCCACATCCCAGCAACACGGGACTAGAACATTAGGTGTCCACATCCCAGCAACACGGGACTAGAACATTGGGTCTTCACATCCCAGTAACAGGAGACTAGAACATTAGGTCTCCACATCCCAGCAAAACGGGACTAGAACATTAGGTCTTCACATCCCAGCAACACGGGACTAGAACATTAGGTCTCCACATCCCAGCAACAGGGGACTAGAACATTAGGTCTCCACATCCCAGCAACAGGGGACTAGAACATTAGGTCCTCACATCCCAGCAACAGGAGACTAGAACATTAGGTCTCCACATCCCAGCAACACGGGACTAGAACATTAGGTCTCCACATCCCAGCAACACGGGACTAGAACATTGGGTCTTCACATCCCAGTAACAGGAGACTAGAACATTATGTCTCCACATCCCAACAACAAGGGACTAGAACATTAGGTCTCCACATCCCAGGAACAGGAGACTAGAACAGATCTTCACACATCCCAGCAACACGGGACTAGAACATTAGGTCTCCACATCCCAGCAACAGGAGACTAGAACATTAGGTCTTCACATCCCAGCAACACGGGACTAGAACATTAGGTCTCCACATCCCAGCAACAGGAGACTAGAACATTAGGTCTTCACATCCCAGCAACACGGGACTAGAACATTAGGTCTTCACATCTTAGCAACAGTGGACCAGATCGTTAGGTCTGCACTTAACATCGCAGGAACAGTTTGATTTTGGGATTGTTTTATTTCTTTTACCTTATTTGTCTATTTCCCAAGGCAGTGTGCGTTGCACTGTTTTTATTTTGCGCGTCTCGGTCCAGTGCATCCGACTTTGGCATTTATTTTATGTAAGGGTCTGCTTCCTCCTGCACTTTGAACCGGGGAAGATGAGCTACATCAGACTGGTCAATCAAGGCGGGCCACATTTTAGTTGACATTGGCATACACAAAGTTTTAAGCGAGGTCGGGCTATGTGTGTGACAGTCGAGAATCGGACCACTGCCACACTGTCACACATGTCGTAGTAGGTGATTAAGACCTTAGCTGAACATACATTGAATGTTGATGAGAAGTTAAGTTGGTAGCATGAAGTTTCTCCTCGTGGGATTTGGACTACAGCACGGAATTAACCGATACCACTAAGATGGTCAGAAACAATAAAGTTTCTATGTTCAATATGGAACATACTTACAGGATGGGAGAGAACAATATTAGAAAGATAGAAATGGAAAAGGGTCTAGGTGTTAAAATAGATCATACAGGTGAGGTGAGGGACCAAGTTCAGGTAGCAGTTGTAAAAGGCAAAAACAATGTTAGGTATGATGAATAGTAATATATAGGAACTATAATAAAGCATTAGTTAGTCCTAGATTGGAGTACTGTGCACAGGTGTGGAGTCCTTATCGTAGAGGGGACATAAACAAAATTGAAAGGATAAAAAAAAGAGCTACAAAGCTGATAGTGGGATTCCAGAATTACAGTTATGAGGAAAGACTCAGAAAAACCGGCCTACAGTGTCTAGAAAAGAGAAGCATTTGATGTGACTTAATACAGGTTTATAAGATGATCAAATAAACGGATAAATTATTCTGAGGTTTTTCAAAATACAGACACCTACAAGAACAAGAGGGCATAGTTACAAATTAACTAAAAAGAGGTCCAAATTACATACCAGGAAATATTGTTTTAGTCAGAGAGGGGTGAATGTTTGGAATGCATTGCCACAGAAAGTAGTGGAGACATGGTCAATTAATGCATAGAATAGAGTGTATGCACATAGTTATTTTTAGATCAAGTGAATGTAAAAGAAACTGGTTGTATGCAGAATCTGCAGTGTATTCTAAACCAGTATAAAGACGTTAGGTTAAGCTAAGAAACTTCCAACCACAAAGACTGATCTCTGCTCGGCTTACCTAGGAAGACGCCCATCTTTGACTTGTCTATCAAATTGTCGTCCATGTAGAGAGTTGGGAGAAAGCCGCTGTGGAACGTGTCGGTGACACCCTTCACCGCTTGCACAACCAGCACCACGATAAACTGCGTTTGTTTGATCTGCAAGTGGACAGTTCTTTGACATAGGATATGTCTGCCTGTATGTCTGTCTGTCTACCTGTATGTATATATGTCTGTCGGTCTGTCTGTATGTCCTGTCTAATTGTCTGTCTGTCTTTATATATAAATTGTTTAGTCAGTTCAGGCAGTGAGGCATCCGGTCTGTCCATTATCCGTCTGTGTTTCTCTCTAACTCAAATATTATGCTTTTCAGTCACTCTGTCTTCCCCCATCTTTTCGTTCACTTTGTCTTTCCATCATACCCTCTTTCATTCATTTTATCACTTTATGTTTTACAGTCTCTCTCCTTTTTCTAACATTCTCTCACTTTCTCAAACTCTCTCACTCACTCTCTCACTCACTCTCTCACTCACTCTCTCACTCACTCTCTCACTCACTCTCTCACTCACTCTCTCACTCACTCTCTCACTCACTCTCTCACTCACTCTCTCACTCACTCACTCTCCCACTCTCTCGTGTTTCCATTACTCTCTCTTATTTACTTAATTTCACTTACTCTCACGGACTCATTCTTTCTTTTCCCTCTATCTCTCTGACACTGTCTCCCAGTTACCCCCTGGCACCTTCTCTCGCTCACTTGTTCTCGTTCACTCTCTCACTCAATCTCACCCTCACGGACATACTTTCACTCTCATCTCGTCTCTCACCCCTCACTCTTACTCATTCCATTCCCACTCACACACCTGTTACCCACCTCTGCGGGTGTGCTGCTGTCATTGGTAGTACTGCTAGTCCCATTGATAAGAGTGTTACACAGGTACTTGGCGTTGTCTCCCTTATCTGAAGAACCGCTTGAGTTCCCATGCTTCGCAGGTGGCCTGGGTTCGAAGAATGGACAAGGTAACAATAAAATAGTAGAAACATACATCTACATACACGACCAAATAGATGGATTGCTGCATGATTGAATAGATGATTGAACGCATGAATGGTTACATCTACAGACGTATGGATTAATTGATTAAAAGATGTGGGTCGATTGATTGAATGGAATGAAGAAAATAGACGGAGATGGTTATACGGTTTAGATGGATACTTGGATGAATGGATAGATAAAAGATTGAATGATTGCTGAATGTATGGGCGGATAAATGGATAGATAGTTGGGTATATGTGTTGATGGATGTGTGTGGGGGAGGGATTGGTGGATGGTTGGATGATGATGAAGACAAAAATAGAAAGTAGGATTAGGTGGAAAGCAAATCAATAAAAAGAAAGAAAAGAAGAAAAAAAACAGAAGAAGAAGAAGAGGAAGAACAAGAAGAAGTAGAATAAATAGATAAAGGACCAAGGTGAAGAAAAGGAAAAGAATATAGAAGAGGAGGAAGAAGACGAAGAAGAAGAAGAAGAAGCAAAAGAAGAAGAAGAAAAATAATAATAAAAAGAAGAAGAAGAAGAAGAAGATGAAGAGAGTGAAGCGAATATAACGACAGGTGTACTAGTACACTTACATAAAGAGAGTGAAGCGAATATAACGACAGGTGTACTAGTACACTTACAGAAAGAGAGTGAAGCGAATATAACGACAGGTGTACTAGTACACTTACAGAATAGGTAGCTCGAACGGTTCAATTCTCTGCATGACAGCAGGTATGACTAGGAACAAGCCCTGTATGACACCACAGGCCCCGATGATCAAAGGGATGTGAGATTTCTGGTGACATAAGATCAACAGCTGGTCACATCAAACAAATCGGTCAACTTACTTCAAGGATCCCGTCATTTATCGAACGTTTCCCTTCATCTCGTCTCTGTCCCCTTCCCATATACCTAAGTATGTTTACTCTGCTCTTTGTGACTTATGTGTTCTGTTTTTCAGGCGTATCAAGAGCCCAATTTCAGTCCACTGTCACTTTTCATTCCATTATATAACTGACTAGTTGTTTCTGTAGTATTGATGTGTTCCTACGTGGAAGATAAACTCCGGCTTCATTGTTTTGTTTGCAATGTGGGTGATTCTCACTGTTTGAAAATCTCCTTATTTTTGGTTTCGTTTTGTACAAACGTTACGCCATGAGTTGCAAATATCTTCTTCATCTTCTTCTTCTTCTTCTTCTTCTTCTTCTTCTTTTTCTTCTTTTTCTTCTTCTTCTTCTTCTACTTCTTCGCTCGTTCTCAATCTTCCACTGTCAAGTTATGTAAAGTGTTTTTCAAGTAGCAGGATGTTGTCTGGAGAAAGAATGCGTTATGTCGTAGTTTACAGCTGGACTGCGGTATTTGCACCTTTCGGTTGGACACATCTGACTTCAGCAAGCATTTTTTTAAACCAGGTTAACCTTCCTTCTTCAATCCATTCCCATTAGCCAGTCTGCTCTGTTGCAGTCTGTTATGCAGGATCACCGCGTGGAGGTGAAGTAGGTTCTTGGCAGCTCTGGTTCGCTGGCCCTGAATCTAGCAGTCAGCTATGTGTCGCTGGCCCTGACGCTAGCAGTCAGCTATGGGTCACTGGTCCTGACGCTAGCAGTTAGCTATGGGTCACTGGTCCGACGCTAGCAGTCAGCTATGGGTCGCTGGAACTGACTTTAGCAGTCATCTATTGGTCGCTGGCCCTTACGCTAGCAGTCAGCTATGGGTTGCTGGTCCTGACTCTAGCAGTACATACACCGTGATATATGCAGCACAGCTGAATGGGCTGGCCATGTGGTACGCATATCGGACCACGACAGGCGAACAACAACTACAACAACAACATTTGGCTATGATTACTCAACTGATTGATTAAAACGAATGTTCCACAATAAGATTGATCGATCTGACATATATGCTGCTTGCAACAAATCTTACTTCACGTTCACAAGAGACAATGTCATTCAAACGAACAACAAATGACTGCATGAAAACTGATCTGGAGAATACTGTTTCAGGTATTGTACAGGTAAACACTATGACTGATCGAGAGAATACTGGTACAGGTGTTGTACAGGTAAACACTATGACTGATCGAGAGAATACGGTTACAGGTATTTTACAGGTAAACACTATGACTGATCGAGAGAATACGGTTACAGGTATTGTGCAGGTAAACACTTTGACTGATCGTGAGAATTCTGGTACATCTTTTGCAGCCATTCACAGCAATGTCTTTAATTGTTTGGACATACATTGCCAAGTTAGCTATCACTTTGACCTGTTCAAGAATGTTCTGTTAGAAATTACAGCTGCATTACATTAAGTTTGTTTCTGCTGGTTAATTTCCAATGCGATTTAAAATGCCATGGGAAAAATACAACAGACTTGACACTAAACTGGTTCATTCTTGATTCATCCGGAAGACGAGTTAACATTTATGGTGTTATCTTTTTCTTTTTGCATTTGGCAAAAGTTAATACTTGTCTTCTCTGTGTCTGTCTGAAACTAGAGTAGATAGATTTAGCCACCTTCTCTAAAACTTGAATATATAGCTTTTGTCACCTTATCTACAAAAACTTGAATACATAATTTTAGCCATCTTCTCTACAAAAACTTGAATACAGAACTTTAGCCACCTTCTCTAGAAAAACTTGAATACAGAACTTTAGCCACCTTCTCTACAAAAACTTGAATACATAATTTTAGCCACCTCCTCTACAAAAACTTGAATTCAGAACTTTAGCCACCTTCTCTACAAAAACTTGAATTCATAATTTTAGCCACCTTCTCTACAAAAACTTGAATACAGAACTTTAGCCACCTTCTCTACAAAAACTTGAATACATAATTTTAGCCACCTTCTCTACAAAAACTTGAATACAGAACTTTAGCCACATTCTCTAAAATTATTGAAATAAACATCTTCTACCAGAATGTGGGCTACTTAGCCCCACTATTTATGCATCATTTCGACAAAATAACTTCTACCAGAATGTGGGCTACTTTGCCCAACTACTTTCACACCATTTTAACAAACATCGTCTTTGACAGTCTGAGCTACCTTGGTGAAATGCCCAGCAAACAGGACTGTGCTGATAAATCCTATCCTGGAGGCTGTTTGGAAGAGTCCAGCTCTGACGTTGTCAATGTTGAACTGTCGCTCAAGTGAGGTCAGCTGTGGACAAGGCAGAGGACCTAGGTTGTGATACATTTCATATTCATAGTTGAAGGTTATTCGGTGGGATTGGGCCATGAGTATGATGGTAGTGTTGATAGTGGTGCTAGTGTTGATAAGGAGGAGAGATGTTCAAAAGAAGTAGGGTAGGGAAGATGGTTGAGGGGATTATTTGCAAAGTATCAACAAAAGCTGATGGAGGTAATGTAATAGTGATACGAGCAATTGAGAGTCGGGCATGTAAGGGGTGTTTGTTCAAGGTGTGGTGTTTGTGGTGGTGGTGGTTCAAGGTGTGATGGTTGTGGTGGTGTTGGTTTAAGGTGGGGTGATTGTGGTGGTGTTTGTTCAAGGTGTGGTGGTTGTGGTGGTGGTGGTTCAATGTGTGGTGGTTGTGGTAGTGGTGGTTCAAGGTGTGGTGGTTTCGGCGGTGTTTGTTCAAGGTGTGGTGGTGGTGGTTCAATGTGTGGTGGTTGTGGTAGTGGTGGTTCAAGGTGTGGTGGTTTCGGCGGTGTTTGTTCAAGGTGTGGGGGTTGTGGTGGTGGTGGTTCAAGGTGTAGTGGTGGTGGTTCAAGGTGTGGTGGTGTTGGTTCAAGGTGTTGTGGTGGTGGTTCAAGGTGTGATGGTTGTGGTGGTGTTGGTTCAAGGTGTGGTGGTGGTGGTTCAAGGTGTGGTAGTTGTGGTGGTGTTGGTTCAAGGTGTGGTGGTGAGGGTTTAATGTGTGGTGGTTGTGGTGGTGTTGGTTCAAGGTGTGGTGGTGGTGGTTCAAGGTGTGGTGGTGGTGGTTCAAGGTGTGGTGGTGGTGGTTCAAGGTGTAGTGGTGGTGGTTCAAGGTATGGTGGTTGTGGTGGTGTTGGTTCAAGGTGTGGTGGTGGTGGTTCAAGGTGTGGTGGTGGTGGTTCAAGGTGTGGTGGTGGTGGTTCAAGGTGTAGTGGTGGTGGTTCAAGGTGTGGTGGTGTTGGTTCAAGGTGTGGTGGTTGTGGTGGTGTTGGTTCATGGTGTGGTGCTTGTGTTCCTGACTTTGGTGGTTGTGAGGACTGTGGTGAGAGTTGCGGTTGTTGTGATTGTGGTGATTATGGCAATGGTGTGTATTGGTTGTTCTATGCATGTAATTCTTACATTATCTACCCATTTGTCTCGTGCCTGCGAGGACAGGTTGTGAACTGACCTGCGAGGACAGGTTGTGAACTGACCTGCATGGACAGGTTGTGAACTGACCTGCATGGACAGGTTGTGAACTGACCTGCCATGACATGTTGTAAACTGACCTGCCATGACATGTTGTAAACTGACCTGCGAGGACATGTTGTGAACTGACCTGCCATGACATGTTGTGAACTGACCTGCATGGACAGGTTGTGAACTGACCTGCGAGGACATGTTGTGAACTGACCTGCCATGACATGTTGTGAACTGACCTGCATGGACAGGTTGTGAACTGACCTGCGAGGACATGTTGTGAACTGATCTGCCATGACATGTTGTGAACTGACCCGCGATGACAGGTTGTGAACTGACCCGCGATGACATGTTGTGAACTGACCTGCGAGGACATGTTGTAAACTGACCTGCGAGGACATGTTGTGAACTGACCTGCCATGACATGTTGTGAACTGACCTGCATGGACAGGTTGTGAACTGACCTGCGAGGACATGTTGTGAACTGACCTGCCATGACATGTTGTGAACTGACCTGCATGGACAGGTTGTGAACTGACCTGCGAGGACATGTTGTGAACTGACCTGCCATGACATGTTGTGAACTGACCCGCGATGACAGGTTGTGAACTGACCCGCGATGACATGTTGTGAACTGACCTGCGATGACATGTTGTGAACTGACCTGTACTGTGATGACCTGGTCGACCATGGAGGTAAAGAAGTTGGACAGACCAAAGCAGAGAGCGAACACATAAAGGTTGGCGAACCGGTGTCCGAAGACGCTGGTCCGCAGACTTCCAATCCCACATGAGATGTCCGGTGCTTCGTCTTCCGTGTCATCGCTGCTATCGACAACTTTCACCTCCGCCGATTTTCGTGGATTCTAAGGGAGGAAAAAAACATTACAGATGTCAAAGAATATCAGTTTTAAAAATAGAAAGTGAATATCAGGAGGCATAATGTGTTTAGTATAACCTCAGGTATTGGAAAGATATAGATCTGTTAGCTGTCAGGTATTGAGATGATTTAATTCTGTTAGCTTTCATGTACTGGGATCATTTCATTCTGTTAGCTTTCAGGTACTGGGATCCTTTCATTCTGTTAGCTTTTAGGTACTGGGATAATTTCATTCTGTTAGCTTTCAGGTACTGGGATAATTTCATTCTGTTAGGTTTCAGGTAGTGGGATCATTTCATTCTGTTAGCTTTCAGGTATTTTGATGACATAGTTCTGTTAGCTAAAAGAATTACTGAAATTCGTGAATCAAATTAGCAACTACAACAGGAATTAGGATTTGGCAACTGATAACCAGCTCTAGATATAAGGGTTAACGCTCAACTGATAACCAGCTCTAGGTATAAGGGTTAACGCCGCAAGTCAATAACATTTTCTAGCTTGTAAATATAATAAGGTAGACTGGGAGATGCGAAATAGAACCCAAGAGGAGAATAGGAAAGGCGAAAAGCTGTTCTCACCGACCTCAAACTAATATTGTCATCCAAACTAATATTGTCATCCAAACTAATATTGTCATCCAAACTAATATTGTCATCCAAACTAATATTGTCATCCAAATTAATATTGTCATCCAAACTAATATTGTCATCCAAACTAATATTGTCATCCAAACTAATATTGTCATCCGAGAAAAAAATAATGAATGAGAAAATGAAGACCATCCGCCATTACTTAATGGCGTAGAAATATTAGAGTCATCTTGCTAGAGAAAGATAGTCTTTTTAGTAGGTGAACAACATCAAGAGATGGACGGGGGAAGAGCGGGAGATTGTTTCATCAAGGTAAAGACAGTCGTGAACGGAGATCGATGACAGCTGATCTTCTATATGGTGATGTTAATTGATTTGATCGGATCAGAGATAGTTGCTTGGCCTTACTTTATACCTCCATTCATGTTTATAAGCTTGACATAGGCGTGGTGTTTTTGCTGGTTTTATGTTGGTGCATTTTCTTTTCCCAAATAATTTGGTTCCTCTCTAGATCCATCATTGTATTGATCTCCGCCACTCCCTGCATTCAAAAGTTTCCTAGTTGCGCACCTACAAAATTTGGGAAATTGGGAAAACCCAAATCTGGCTAAAGTAATCGGGTCTTTATTCTGAACGTTACAACTTATCTTAATGTACAAAATGCCAGGTTTAGATCTCAAGGACCCTTGGTTCATGAGCTGTGTGGAATATGAGGACGTTTCGGAATCAACTTCAAGTCTGGCAAAGTCAACTAAGAACACTTATCATCTCCCCTGCCCTGTGAACCCCAATAATAACTGAGTGTCATCTGTGTGCGCACGGGTTGGAGTCCCTGAATGAAGAAGTCACGACCAGTTTGTTACATGATATTTGAGCTCAACAAGCACATTTTAAAACATGCTTTTCCCCACGATGTCGACACGAACCAGCTTCAGTTATTATATACAAGAAAGAAAGAGAGTGAGAGATTTAAAGGCAATTTAAGTTATTTTCTCGAAAATTTATCGTCTTAATAGAAACTATGTCCCATAGTTTCTATTAAATGCCACGCAGATGAAGCCAATTGGGCCGTCTTCTAAACACAAACAGTAATTCAATCCTATAGCAACTTTGACATAGTTACAAACTTTCTTGTTTGTTATCGTTTGTGACAGTATACTCTGCTTTACACACAATGATCAAAGGGCGATAAGAGTAGACAATGCAAATGTCTACCGGATCTAACAGTCCTTACCTGGGTCGTCTTTGTGCTGTCAGGATCTGTATCCTGCACTTGACTGTCAGTCGAGTTATTTCTGTTTTCCAAATCCTCCATGGAAAGTTGTGACTTTTCTTTGTGGGATGTATCACCATTTGCATTTGTTCTCAGTGACATGTTTGGGGAATGTTTACCGGTGAGGCTGATAACCTGTCCCGAACACAGCTAAGGGCTCCCAAGACAACCTGTGGTATTTAACGTCAGTTTAAAAGGACTTTCATTGAAGGTCAGTAACACCAAGTACATCATGATTCTACATTCGTTTTGTTAAGTTAAGGAAGGATTTCAATTGTTCAAGTATACACCCAGTCTTTCTACCCGTGTACGCCTCGCCTGTGAATTGTACCCGTGTACGCCTCGCCTGTGAATTGTACCCGTGTACGTCTCGCCTGTCAGTTGTACCTGTGTACGTCTCGCCTGTCAGTTGTACCTGTGTACGTCTCGCCTGTCAGTTGTACCTGTGTACGTCTCGCCTGTCAGTTGTACCCGTGTACGTCTCGCCTATCAGTTGTACCCGTGTACGTCTCGCCTATCAGTTGTACCCGTGTACGTCTCGCCTGTCAGTTGTACCCGTGTACGCCTCGCCTATCAGTTGTACCCGTGTACGTCTCGCCTATCAGTTGTACCCGTGTACGTCTCGCCTATCAGTTGTACCCGTGTACGCCTTGCCTGTGAATTGTTACTCGTCAACGCCTCGCCTGTGAATTGTTACTCGTCAACGCCTCGCCTGTGAATTGTTACTCGTCAACGCCTCGCCTGTGAATTGTTACTCGTCAACGCCTCGCCTGTGAATTGTTACTCGTCAACGCCTCGCCTGTGAATTGTTACTCGTCAACGCCTCGCCTGTGAATTGTTACTCGTCAACGCCTCGCCTGTGAATTGTTACTCGTCAACGCCTCGCCTGTTAATTGTTACTCGTCAAAGCCTCGCCTGTTGTTTGTAACTCGTCAAAGCCTCGCTTGTTATCTGTAACTCGTCAACGCCTATCTTGTTATTTCTAAATGCGGAGCCTATTACCACTACCCGTGAAAACCTCCTTTAAATCTTCCCAAATCTCCAAATCTCAAAAACTACATGAGAACCAACCACGAGAGCAGTCGGGTTTCAGGAAATGCTTCTCAACCACTGACCACCTCCGCACAATCAACCAATTAATGGAGAGGTCGCATGAAGTACAAAAGCCGTTATGCCTTGTGTTCGTGGATTATGGGATGGCTTTCGTTAGTATCCAAAATAACTGCGGGGCTGACTGACCTGAGAAATCAGCGAATTGCAGAAAAATTCGCTCAACTGATACCGGAGATAAACAGATGATTCACAATGGATATCATCCTCTTCTATAGACCGATCACCACACCCATACAACGTGGCGTCCGACAGTGGGATACAATCTCACCAAAGCTATTTACAGCAACGTTTGAGGAGGTCTTTACACACATGGACTGGGAGGATAGGGACACAAACATAGACAGAGAAATTCTTACTCATCTGAGGTTTGCTGATGGCATAGTCATCCTCAGCCACGACGTCAAAGAAGCGGAGGAAAGCCTGAATGAGCTCAGCAGAGCAAGCGTTGGAGTTGCCTACACATCAATAGAAAGAAAAGCCAGTTCATGCTCAACACCTTCTGCCCTAAAGGAGATATCCACCTTGGAGATTGTCACGTCGAAAACGTAAACTGTATATCTACTTGGGCTAAGAGATCACAAACTCCCATTTAATAAATCGGGAGATCTCACGAGGGATAACATGGGGCTGGCTCAGCTTCAACTTTATTAAACCCATACTGTAACAGCGGGCTGGCTCAGCTTCAACTTTATTAAACCCATACTGTAACAGCGGGCTGGCTCAGCTTCAACTTTATTAAACCCATACTGCAACAGCGGGCTGGCTCAGCTTCAACTTTATTAAACCCATACTGTAACAGCGGGCTGGCTCAGCTTCAACTTTATTAAACCCAGACTGCAAACAGCGGGCTGGCTCAGCTTTGACTTTATTAAACCCATACTGTAACAGCGGGCTGGCTCAGCTTCAACTTTATTAAACCCATACTGTAACAGCGGGCTGGCTCAGCTTCAACTTTATTAAACCCATACTGCAAACAGCGGGCTGGGTCAGCTTCAACTTTATTAAACCCAGACTGTAACAGATGCGACACGCCAACGCTAGAGCTCACATCTTCAACGGTGGGGTTAAAGGTTTGCATATAAGTTTAATATAAGCTTTTAGAACTTTCGAGTAGATTTGGTCAGGTGAACAACAGGGACCATCTATACTTTACTCATTACATAAGATGTAAGTTGCTTTCATGTAAGTTGCTTTCATGTAAGTTGCTTTCATGTAAGTTGACCTCATTACATAAGGCGTTCATGTGTTTATCTCATTGCAAAAGACTTATGTTTTTATGTAATTACATAACTCTTTCATGTATTTATCAAATTACATTAATCTTTCATGTATTTATCTAATTACATAACTCTTTCATGTATTTATCTAATTACATAACTCTTTCATGTATTTATCTAATTACATAAGTCTTTCATGTAAGTTTATTTAATTAAATAAGGCTTTCATGTAAGTTTATTTCATTAAATAAAGGTTGCATGTAAGTTAATTTTATTACATAAAGCTTTCTTGTAAGTTAATTTCATTACATAAGGCTTTCATGTAAGTTTATTTCATTAAATAAAGGTTTCATGTAAGTTTATTTTAATACATAAGGCGTTCATGTAAGTTTATTTCATTAAATAAAGGTTTCATGTAAGTTTATTTCAATACATAAGGCTTTCATGTAAGTTTATTTCATTAAATAAAGGTTTCCTGTAAGTTTATTTCATTACATAAGGCTTTCATGTAAGTTTATTTCATTACATAAGGCTTTCATGTAAGTTTGCCTCAATCCATAAGGCTGTCATGTAAGTTTAGTAAATTATTTAAAAAACTTTCAGAAATGTTTAGTTGAATACCTAAGACATAAACATTAGTTTATTTAGGTGAAAACGAAGCAGATACTGTCGTCAAGGATAATGCGGTGTATCTTCGATTTACGAGATCGCAGCTTGTTTTTTATTTATTTGTTGGCTGGGGTAACCAACGGCTATTCCTTACTTCTTTGCCTTCTCAAATTTTAAATCAGGTAGCCATACACATCTAGGTATACTGTTGCTATCTGGATAGCGAATAAGCAACCTTTGCCAGATGAAGAAACGGTCTAACTAGTCATCGACTCGGACATACTAAATGCATAATGTTATCACGTCAGCTCTATGAAGGTCAGCGTGGACGGTATCCACGTTCGGTCACTTAAATAACAAAGTCCATGGAAAAACATCCCCCAGCCTGTTACCGTTGTTCATATGGCTTGACAGTGATAGCTCTTGAAGTACAATCCGCTGGAGTAGACAGTCACTGTACAGAGTTTAATTCTAGCTGTTGGTACACACCAAGCGGGTATGCTAGACTGCTGCGATTGCCTGTGAAGTAATCCTACTTGTCTGTGATTAAGTCTTATAAGCTGTCGATGCTCTATTCGTACCCGCTTTGAAGTGGGCCTGGGAAGCACTTGAGCAAGTCTGGGGCTCGTGCATTCCGGCCAGAGCGGAAAACTCACGGTGACCTCACTGCTGTAATATGTTAATGAAGGTATGTTATCCGCACGATATTAGTTGGCATATTGACTTTTAATTAGACTACTGGCTCGCGCTCAAAACAATTTACGTTCAGGTAACGATATCAACAGAAACAATTCCCAGAGGACAGCGGCCAATGATGACAGACGTTTCAGTATCAGGCAATGTTCGTGAGTCCGGTATAGGCTACGTACATACCGCTTGTCCAGAAGTGGGTGTCCGGGCTGTTAGGACACGTCCCTCAGTCATAGGAGGAAGACACCTCCAATAATCTTTCTTACTGTGTGCTCCACTATTCATGTATGTTAGACGTGCGCCTCTCGCTTGTTATCTGTTATTATATATCGCATCATCTACTATTATCTTCTCTCTAACTTCTCATCTATCATTGATATTCTCTATCCTCTTATTTATCAGTGACTATTCTCTTTTCTCTCATCTATTATCGTTTTTTTAAATGATAACTCTTATCTGCTGTTGATTATTTGCTTTCGCTCAATTATTATTTATGATTTTCAATTCTTTCATCTGTTATTGACTATTCTCACATCTATCAGTTGCTGCTGGCTATTCTCACAGCTAGCATCTATTTCTGATTATTCTCACAATGTTAATTATTCACTATTCGCACACCTTTTGTTGACTATTTGAACCACTCAAGCCCGTCACATGAATCAGGTGATGAACCACTCAAGCCCGTCGCATGAATGATGTACTGAACCACTCAAGCCCGTCGCATGAATGATGTACTGAACCACTCAAGCCCGTCGCATGAATGATGTACTGAACCACTCAAGCCCGTCACATGAATGCTGTACTGAACCACTCAAGCCCGTCACATGAATGCTGTACTGAACCACTCAAGCCCGTCACATGAATGCTGTACTGAACCACTCAAGCCCGTCACATGAATGCTGTACTGAACCACTCAAGCCCGTCACATGAATGCTGTACTGAACCACTCAAGCCCGTCACATGAATGATGTGCCAACTATTGTGTTGTGCCATTTGTGTATGTCATGTCGCTAGAAAATCTCTTTGGAAATATCCTCTAAACAGTTTTTGTTATTAAAATTGATTAAAATAATACAATTAATGATAATTATTCTAATAATATTATTAATAATAATAATGACAGCAAAAATAATAATACAATTAATTTCTAATAATAATAATTTTCTTTGGAAGCCGCTCATCTGACATGAAGACAGCATGGCCAGTCCCGCTAAGCTGGAGGTTACAGAGAGTTGTGTGGATGCTTGTCATACCAGCCCGTAAAAGACCTTGTACTTCTGTGATCCTATCTTGCCATTTTATGCTCAGCAGTTTATTTAGGTAGCACAGTGATAGAAGACGAGCTTGAGTCAGGCAAGTGTGCTCGCGGTGCCAAATAAACTCTGAAAGCTTCACTGAACAACTGCGGTAGTGACCTTGATCATTGGGAGAACATTGCTGCTGATCGCTCTGTCTGGCGTAGTGAAATCTCTTCTGATACGGTACATATTGGGCAGACACGGATCAAGGAAGCTGGACAGATACGAGAGACACGAAAGGCAAGAGTTGACTCCGTCTGAAGGTCAGACAGTGTTTCTCTGCCCTCAGTGTGACACACGAATTCGATATTGGATTGATTTGGTCAGCCACCTACGAAACCACTCCAGGATTGACAGATGACATAGGGTCTTCTTCTATTGGTTTGGTCAGTCACATACGAACCGACTCCAGGATTGATAGATGACATAGGGTCTACTTCTATTGGTTTGGTCAGTCACATACGAACCGACTCCAGGATTGATAGATGACATAGGGTCTACTTCTATTGGTTAGGTCAGTCACATACGAACCGACTCCGGGATTGATAGATGACATAGGGTCTACTTCTATTGGTTTGGTCAGTCACATACGAACCGACTCCAGGATTGACATATGACATAGGTCTTCTTCTATTGGTTTGGTCAGTCACATACGAAACGACTCCAGGATTGACATATGACATAGGTCTTCTTCTATTGGTTTGGTCAGTCACATACGAACCGACTCCAGGATTGACATATGACATAGGTCTACTTTTATTGGTTTGGTCAGTCACATACGAACCGACTCCAGGATTGACATATGACATAGGTCTACTTTTATTGGTTTGGTCAGTCACATACGAACCGACTCCAGGATTGATAGATGACAATGTGATCATCTTTGGAAACGATGGACAAACAACAACAATAATAAAAACAATACTGATCACAGGTGAAAGCTTCGGCGAGTTGTTAGAGCAATTGTATCTCCTCATGTACAGGGATCTAGTTGATCTAGCTGTAAATGGGTACATGACAGTGTGTTAGGAGGACAGGACATAGAAGAAGCCAGAAGTTGACGCAACTAACAAGGTTGTGAGACCTATCTCAACGGCTGGCCTGGACATCATGGTCACTAGTGGAGTACCTTCGGTTACTTGAACGGTAATATCAGCATAGTTGTGTTTGTTGTGTCATGTTGAGTTGTGTCATGTTGAGTTGTGTCATGTTGAGTTGTGTTATGTTGAGTTGTGTCATGTTGAGTTGTGTCATGTTGAGTAATGTCATGTTGAGTTGTGTCATGTTGAGTTGTGTCATGTTGAGTTGTGTCATGTGGATTTATGTTATGCAGAGTTATGTCAAATTATGTCATATCGAGCTATGTAATGTTGAGTTAGGTCATGTCGAGTTATGCCATTTCGAGTTCTTTATGTCAAATTGTGAGTTCGATATGTGGCACTGATCTGTAGAACTGATTGTTTATGACGTCACCGTACCTAAGCTGGTGTGAACGGTTTTCTTCCTTCTCGTGTGTCTTTCTTTATTGTGAGAGATGGACCATTATACGACAGACACGAACCCGGTCTCTCTGTCAAGAGAGGCAAGCACTCTAGCTGCTGGGAATGGATGGTATCACAAACCTTGACACACAAATCCATTGAGCTTGTTCAAGTGCTGACGTCAGACATTGCGACAATACTGGATCGTAGACATAACCTCCAGGGCCAGTGCATACCTTCGTCAAGATGCACTTGTCTGACTAGATTAGGGTTCTCAAACTCAAGGCATCATCAGGGCAGCATGATAAATGTTAATAACAGAGGACCGTACGGGACCATGATAAATAGACAAGGGACTGCCCGAATTCAAGTTAAAAGACAAGTAACTGCCATTAGTCAAGTTAAAAGACAAGGAACTGCCCGAAGTCAAGTAAATAGACAAGGGACTGCCCGAAGTCAAGTTAAAAGACAAGGGCCTGCTCGAAATCAAGTAAAAAGACAAGAAACTGCCCGAAGTCAAGTTAAAAAGACAAGTAACTGCCATTAGTCAAGTTAAAAGACAAGGAACTGCCCGAAGTCAAGTAAATAGACAAGGGACTGCCCGAAGTCAAGTTAAAAGACAAGGGACTGCTCGAAATCAAGTTAAAAAGACAAGTAACTGCCCGAAGTCAAGTTAACAAACTAGGGACTACCCAAAGTCAAGTAAACAGAGAAGGAACTGCAGGAAGTCCAGTTCCAAGACAAGGGACTACCGGAAGTCAAGTAGTAGACAATGGACTGTCTTAAGTCAAGTTGATAGACAAGGAACTGCCCAAAATCAAGTTGATAGACAAGGGACTTCCCAAAGTCAGGTGGACAGACAAGGGACTGCCCGAAGTCAAGTTGATAGAAATTGGACTGCGCAAAGTCAAGTTCATAGAAATTAGACTAACGAAAGTCAAGTAAAAAGATAAGGGACTGCCTGAAGTCAAGTTGATCGACAAGGAACTGCCCAAAATCAAGTTGATAGACAAGGGACTTCCCAAAGTCAGGTGGACAGACAAGGGACTGCCCGAAGTCAAGTTGATAGAAATTGGACTGCGCAAAGTCAAGTTCATAGAAATTAGACTAACGAAAGTCAAGTAAAAAGATAAGGGACTGCCTGAAGTCAAGTTGATCGACAAGGAACTGCCCAAAATCAAGTTGATAGATAAAACACTGCCAGAAGTCAAGTTGATAGACAAAGGACTGCCAAAAGTCAAGTTGATAGACAAAACACTGCCAGAAGTCAAGTTGATAAACAAAACACTGCCAGAAGTCAAGTTGATAGACAAAGGACTGCCAGAAGTCAAGTTGATAGACAATGGACTGCCAGAAGTCAAGTTGATAGACAAAGGACTGCCAGAAGTCAAGTTGATAGACAAAACACTGCCAGAAGTCCAGTTGATTGACATTGGACTGCCCGAAGTCAAGTTAAATGACAAGGAAACGCTCGAAGTCAAGTTATTAATACGCACTTCCCATTCACTATTGGAAGCATACATTCCACCAACAATCACATAGTGCTACGTTATTAGAATGGTGTTCAATCATGATTGTCTGCACGTGCACTTGCGCCTGTGTTGTGGAATGATTGTTTACAAGAAGAAACGCCCCATTGACGTCATGCTGTGATTGTATCGGTTTTTTTGTGCAGTCTGTAATCCTAAAACAAACAGCGATTGTCTATTAACTAGCTATAAATGCCGGTTATTAGATGTACCTGTCTGTTTGTGTTGGCCTGACCTTTCTTAATTACATGAAAACACATGGAGGACACCACGTAATTGGACGTGTCGACAGTTGCGTAGCCTTGATTGCGTCTTTGTCAGCCGGTATTTGGTTGTGTGTCTGGTCGCCTTCAGGTACCTACTTCTACACGAGTCCCAAACTAAATCTTTGGCGGAGTCATTGATAAGTTGATTACGTCATGATAACCTGTCTTTGAAGTTACTTCACCGCGCGCACTGGTTGAATTGGGGCCGACCATATTTGGTCTGATCTGATGTGGAGGGTAAGAGAGGGGGGGGGGGGGGGGGGTTATTATTGTGTGTTCACGTGGAAGGAAAGGTATATATTATCTTAATAATTAATTAACCTACTAACTTGAATCATTACATGTGCCATATTTTCATTACGACGGTAATGTGTTATGTGGAAATATGATGCTGAGTGCCCGGATTTATCAAAGCAGACGTGTCCTTTGTTATCTTCAAGAGGACCATAGTTATTTGTTTACACACAACACTTGTTACGGTACTTCTGGTAATTGACAGTACATTAATAGCCGCAAGCGAAACTTCATTTATTTTTGGATATGAGTAGATTATTTTTCCTCACAAATGGATTTGAACTTTAGCGGTTTTGTTGACAAGACCCGTTTGTTCATTTCTCGACAGACTTTTCTTCTACGCAGTTGGACTTCCATTACCCATCTCAATATCTTATCTGAACCCAGCTTGGCTGTTCAACTAAAAGATGTTTTTCTTCCAAACGCTACAAGACTGTGGGACCTCCAACAGTTTTCCCCTAAAGCTAAGTAAAGTGATCGATCTGTAGCCATTTCGACTGGTTGTCTTTATCTCGATCAGAAATCGATATCAATATGGCCACCTTCTATGTCTGCCGTACAATTTCTTTTTTTTTCAGCTTAGGAATGTCAGGAAGTTCTTTTTTTCAGAGCCTTTCTGTCCAGATTTATTAAGACTTCATTTGTTATTCCGTCTTTTCCTGGTGATTGTTTTCTTTAGTGATCTCATTGCCAACCAACATTACATTAATTGTTAAATTCTACATCACGTGCTCTTCTACCACAAACATCAATTGATGTAATCAATGATGGTTTCAGTGTGGTCTGTTATAACTTTCAAGTGATTTGTGCTTTCATAGGGCTCTATCAATTAAGTTGAAGATGTTTTTACTGTTAGCAACAGGTCACCATGCTTTATTGTAATTTTGCTTTGTGTTGTGTCCTTCGTTGTTCAGTTCTGTAATGTAATGAAAGGCCAAATGAAGAAATGACGGGTAAAAGATTGCATAGAGATACAAATAGGAGTGAGATATTACATAGATAAATAAATGAGTTGATATTAGAGCTATTCATTTTGCTAAAAGACATATCAAATAAGTTACAGACTGCAGTTAAACGAATTGATTCTACTAACACAATCTGTGGCAAGAATTCGACGACAGTCAAGTTAATAAATGTGAGTTCTTTCAATCTGACATTAATTCAGGTCAGGTCAGGTCATCATGTCTCCGGTGACGTCGTTGGGGCACACATGAAGACACCCCTAAAATGCCACGCCATCCCTCTCTGCCTGTGCCTCCTCTAGTTGGAGATTGGTCCATTCTTTTATTTTTTGTATTTTGTTTGCCTCACTAGTTTCTACTGACGGAGACGCGTCTATTCCACCACAGACCGTAGTCAATTTGGGCGATATTAAGACGCATAAACAAGTGCATGGATGTATGTCTGCGTCTGTATGTACCTATCCTAGGTTTGTGCGCTCTCAGAAGCCAGCCCAACAAAAGTACAATGGAAAGGTCTCACCCTGAGGGCGCGTGTGAAAGTTGTGCAAGAGTGTGACTGTAGGACAGAGTCAAATGTGTCTTTCCATCTCTTGTTATAGACAGACTTTTCATCGTTTAGCTTACACCTTTCGGAAGACGTTTAATCTCGATATGTGACCGTGCAAAGTGGGTTTCCGTGTTTTAACCGTAGCCAAGAGGTCTTCAAAAGGCCCTATTGCTATTGTTATTCTATCTCGTAATTCCTCATTTGTAACTCAGTTATTGTACGTGACGTTTAGAAATCTTGGGAAACATCTCATCTCCAAGGCATGTATCCTCCGCTGCCGGTCAGCCTTAATTGTCCATGTCTCACAACCATAGAGGAATATTGACAGGATCAATATACGCATTTATCTGAAAATGACACGTGATCTAATTAATGCACATGGATAACGGTTTATCTTGCCAGATTTTGTTAAACCGTGCAAGCGCCGCTATTGTCTGTGCTATTCTGACCAACACCAAACACTTTGATCCTTCGTCACTGACAATCGAACCAAGATATTGAAAACGGTCAACCACTTCGAGTTCCTGGCCGTTAGCTTTTATTCTTCTGTTGAAGCCCTTGGCGTTGTTGGTCATTAATTTTGTCTTTCCAACCTTTTATCTCCATACCATAGTCAAGAGCTGCTTCATCGAGTCTTTTGACCCATTCCTGGAGTTCTGCTTCTGAACCCGCCAACCCGTCGATATCATCTGCAAAACGAAGGTTGGTAATCGTTCGGCCCCCTATCTTGACAGTACCAGCGTGACCTCCAAGTGTCTCACTCGTAATTCCCTCAAGGAATATATTGAAAAGAGTTGGAGAGAGTGTACACCCCTGTCTCACATCAACTGATGGGCGTAACTAGTCCCCTCGCCTCCCATTCCCAAGAACTGCGCTGGACGCCTTGTCATACAGGTGTTCAAAAACCTTTATAATATTTCCGTTGATTTTATACATTCTCATGGTTGCTCATAGCAACATTAATTAATGTTGGTTAATTAGCAGCATTCTGTGGTCATGTTTTCTCTTATCCAACCTCTGATAACAGTTTGTTCTGTATTAGATGGAGTGTTTATGTCAGTTCGCGTTCGTAGGCCGGAGTTGAGCTCGAGGAGAGAACAACAGAGCCAATGTAACCGGCCACGTGGGGGTGAAATGACTAACACCAGGATCATGTGAATACTGGATGTCGCAGCCAGTCTCCCGTCAACCAGGCTCTCTTACATCAATCTTGACAACGAGATGGGGATTGCCACTTGCATCCCTATAGTGATGAGCTCTCTGAGGAACCTTCTCAAGTCTGATTCGGGATGTAAGAAGTGCCACTGTAACCCCCTATCAAAGGTAGGTCGTTATGAGCAGGCTCCAGTGACAACATCACATTCAATCAGTGCCGTACAAGTCAACGAACGAGGGCTCAACAATGTGCTAATAAAGACTGCATGCACATCGACAGGGTATGGACAGAGTCATCCCAAGGGAGCAAGCAAATGTTTTTATGTAGACGACCTCTTAGAGGGTCTGCTGCAGTTGTAGTCCTATGCTACGTATGGGGGAACGATGTTACAAGGACGTTTAGAACACCTTCCTACGGATGATTTTGTGATCATTCAAACAGGCTCTCTGTAACCGATAGAAGGACATTCAGATATGTTTACCTGTCAATGATATCACACATTCTTGTCAGCGCCTGTACAGATATGTCCACCGGTCAATGAGATCACACATTCTTGGCAGCGCCTGTACAGATCTGTCTACCTGTCAATGAGATCACACATTCTTGTCAGCAACTGTACAGATATGCCTACCTGTCAATGATATCACACATTAATGTCAGCGCCTGTACAGGTCTGTCTACCTGTCAATGAGATTACACATTTACACATTCTTGTCAGCGCCTGGACAGGTATGTCTACCTGTCAATGAGATCACACATTCTTGTCAGCGCCTGTACAGATCTGTCTTCTTCGTTTCAGTGTGATACATGTGTGTGAATGAGAAGTAGGTTGGTGATCAAGCGGTTTACCGGTCCCTTGACTTAAAAGAACACTGGTTCAAACCTAAAAAAAACCATAAATGTTCTACAAGGGTAAAATAAATCTAGCCTGTGCACTGTTTGGTGACTTAGGGGCAAACGGCCTTTATTTCTCATTACTGTATAGCCTTCCGGTTAACTCCGGCAATGGTAATATATCCTATGACAATATTATTTTCTTTTTAACACAGGTAAATATGACACGTAGTCACACCTGAAGATGAATACACCTGCTTCCAACAAATACAGAGATAAACACAGCACGTAGCCAGACCTGGAGATGCACACACCTGCTCCACACACAGGTAAATAACACGAAGCCACACCTAGAGATGCAGACACCTGCTTCCCACAGAAACAACAAAGACAAATGAAATGTTTCACAGAACTATTTTTTATTTGTCTACACTTCTTCAAGCTGTTTGTTTGTCGAGAATGAAGAGCCAATAAAAATGATATTGTACCAATCAATCAATCAGTGAATCGTCATCGATTGTCCCTTCTTTCTATATGCATGAATGTCTAGGCCACAGAAAGATGGTGCCAGGTCGCTCCCGTCAACATGAATGTCTAGACCACAGAAAGATGGTGCCAGGTCGCTCCCGTCAACATGAATGTCTAGACCACAGAAAGATGGTGCCAGGTCTCTCCCGTCAACATGAATGTCTAGACCACAGAAAGATGGTGCCAGGTCTCTCCCGTCAACATGAATGTCTAGACCACAGAAAGATGGTGCCAGGTCTCTCCCGTCAACATGAATGTCTAGACCACAGAAAGATGGTACCAGGTCGCTCCCGTCACAATTTCTTTCCTAGCATTCTGTAAGATCGATGTGTCTCAACCGTGTGTTTTGCGTCTCTCCTCTCTATGTGTATACATCTTCCATTTGTATATATCCATTGTATCCATATATCCATTGTATCCATATATCCATTGTATCCATATATCCATGTGCAGATCTTCATCGTTCTACAATATGCACTTATTACCTTTTCACCATAAATGACTATCTTTCCCCGTTTTTTGTATATGTGCCTTCCATTACCTCCCATTTGCGGGCCACCCATTTCTCCATGATTGTAGATTTTGTGTATTTGTCCATGTTGTAGATCTTCTCTCCACCATTTCTCCACGTTTGTAGTATTTCTGTCCAACATTTCTCCATGTTTGTAGATCTTCACTCCATCCATTTCTCCACGTTTGTAGATCTTCACTCCATCCATTTCTCCACGTTTGTAGATCTTCACTCCATCCATTTCTGCACGTTTGTAGATCTTCTCTCCACCATTTCTCCATGTTTGTAGATCTTCTCTCCACCATTTCTCCACCTTTGTAGATCTTCTCTTCACCATTTATCCATGTTTGTAGATCTTCTCTCAATCCATTTCTCCATGTTTGTAGATCTTCACTCCATCCATTTCTCCACGTTTGTAGATCTTCTCTCCATCCATTTCTCCACGTTTGTAGATCTTCTCTCCACCATTTCTCCACGTTTGTAGATCAACAGGTGCATGATCTGTGCTGTGCGTGTTTAGAAGCCCTATTCCACGATCCCATTCCTGCTTAGCGATTGGTCATCCATTTTGGCCAGTATTTAGACATGTTTGATATATGTTGGACTTGCTTTCAGTTGTCTGTTAAGTGAATCCTCCTGTCAGCCATCTACCGATGTTTGTGAAGTCATCTATAAAATACATCTTCTTGTGTGCCGTGTCATAGAGTGAGACAGTTTAAATTAATGATAAATGGCGTAATGTCTTGACATTGAAGATATGGCTAGGTTAATGCGTGTAACCTCCGCCAAAGTTTGGTCATTTGTGTGTTTGTATAGAACATGT
Organism: Ariolimax columbianus; assembly: GCA_036924085.1. Taxonomy (NCBI): domain Eukaryota; kingdom Metazoa; phylum Mollusca; class Gastropoda; order Stylommatophora; family Arionidae; genus Ariolimax; species Ariolimax columbianus. The sequence continues at coordinate 60,424,092 of JAVGWX010000020.1, forward strand.
GAGCCGATCTTATTGCACATTGAAATCATGAATATACATTTTATTGTGTGTGTAATGTTACAGATCTGAACAATATGAATTTTCTTGAATTATGTTTGATCCTAATGATGTCGGATCTGTATTTGCGTGAATTATTTCAATTCATTGATCTGTTTTCCTGTTTCCACATTCTGTAGACATCACAGTTAATTAAATGGATCAGCCCTTTCCATTCGCAGAATGTCCTGACCTAGAACTGGTTCTTCACTTACGTCATTTGCCTCAAATTCTATTCTCTTTTGTCGGATTACTTCAGGACCAGAGTTGGGCATCTTACCGAACGCGGCATCTGTTCCTTTACGCCAAAAAGGCTCTAATTCTCGCTTGTCAACATCGCTGTCGAATGGCTTCTCACCCAAAGGCAACTTTCCAAAAGCGGAATCTGTTCCTTTACGCCATGCTGGCTCCAATTCTCGCTTTTCAAAGGTGAGCTCTGGTGGGTCGTCTTCTAAAGGCAACTTCCCAAAAGCGGCATCTGTTCCTTGGCGCCATGCTGGCTCCAATTCTCGCTTTTCAAAAGTAAGCTCTGGTGGGTCGTCTTCTAAAGGCAACTTCCCAAAAGCGGCATCTGTTCCTTGGCGCCATGATGGTGGTCTGTCAACATCGTTAGGGTCTGTGTCCACGTCTGCTTCCTGGTCTGGATCGGAATGGAATGCCTCCTGCACGAACGACACAAAAGTTAGATAAAAGGTAGTGACAGTAGATGAAAGTCACAGTAGATTAAAGTTAGTGACAGTAGATGAAAGTGACAGTAGATGAAAGTTAGTGACAGTAGATGAAAGTTAGTGACAGTAGATGAAAGTTAGTGACAGTAGATGAAAGTTAGTGACAGTAGATGAAAGTTAGTGACAGTAGATGAAAGTTAGTGACAGTAGATGAAAGTTAGTGACAGTAGATGAAAGTTAGTGACAGTAGATGAAAGTTACTTACAGTAGATGAACGTTAGTGACAGTAGATGAAAGTTAGTGATAGTAGATGAAAGTTAGTGACAGTAGATGAAAGTTAGTGACAGTAGATGAAAGTTAGTGACAGTAGATGAAAGTTAGTGACAGTAGATGAAAGTTACTAACAGTAGATGAAAGTTAGTGACAGTAGATGAAAGTTAGTGATAGTAGATAAAAGTTAGTGACAGTAGATGAAAGTTAGTGACAGTAGATGAAAGTTAGTGACAGTAGAAGAAAGTTAGTGACAGTAGATGAAAGTTAGTGACAGTAGATGAAAGTTAGTGACAGTAGATGAAAGTTAGTGACAGTAGATGAAAGTTAGTGACAGTAGATGAAAGTTACTTACAGTAGATGAAAGTTAGTGACAGTAGATGAAAGTTAGTGATAGTAGATAAAAGTTAGTGACAGTAGATGAAAGTTAGTGACAGTAGATGAAAGTTAGTGACAGTAGATGAAAGTTAGTGACAGTAGATGAAAGTTAGTGACAGTAGATGAAAGTTAGTGACAGTAGATGAAAGTTAGTGACAGTAGATAAAAGTTAGTGACAGTAGATGAAAGGAGAAACCGACTGACCACTGCGTCAGGTTAAAAAGTTAAAGAGACAAGAGACATCCAAGAAGTCGTGGATCAACAAGGTAGCAGCAGGTTGACAACTTTTATTGAGACAGTTGTCTGCATTATGACCAGGTATCAAAGGGACAACAAGAAGAGATGGACGTGTATCGCTTTACCTATAATGGTGATGTTACTAAATAAACAAAGAAGCAACACAGTTGGCACAGCCATTGTTCATAAGACGGATGAAGGCACGGAGAGGAAATGTCTGAGAAGTATTATTTGAGCTGCTTTAACATACAATGGCCGATCCTCCTGTCTAAATTATCATTCTGTAGGAAGGTGAAGAAGAAGGGGAGCAAGAATAAAGGCATATAATCTAAAAGAGTCAGAGGTTAGGACCAGGGGCTTACAAGCTAAGAGAGACAGAGGTTAGGACCAGGGGCTTACAAGCTAAGAGAGACAGAAGTTAGAGCCAGGGGCTTACAAGCTAAGAGAGTCAGAGGTTAGGACCAGGGGCTTACAAGCTAAGAGAGACAGAAGTTAGAGCCAGGGGCTTACAAGCTAAGAGAGACAGAAGTTAGGACCAGGGGCTTACAAGCTAAGAGAGACAGAAGTTAGGACCAGGGGCTTACAAGCTAAGAGAGACAGAAGTTAGGACCAGGGGCTTACAAGCTAAGAGAGACAGAAGTTAGGGCCAGGGGCTTACAAGCTAAGAGAGACAGAAGTTAGGACCAGGGGCTTACAAGCTAAGAGAGTCAGAGGTTAGGACCAGGGGCTTACGAGCTAAGAGAGTCAGAGGTTAGGACCAGGGGCTTACGAGCTAAGAGAGTCAGAGGTTAGGACCAGGGGCTTACAAGCTAAGAGAGACAGAAGTTAGGACCAGGGGCTTACAAGCTAAGAGAGACAGAAGTTAGGACCAGGGGCTTACAAGCTAAGAGAGACAGAAGTTAGGACCAGGGGCTTACAAGCTAAGAGAGACAGAGGTTAGGACCAGGGGTGTAACAGTTCTAGCCGGAGAATGCACGTTTAGGGCATGGATGATGTGGTCGGCGACTGTGGGAACAAAGGTACCTGAATGTGTGCCAAGGTCACTCACCGTCTCAATACTTAGCCAACAAAGGAAAACAGGGGGTTGGGGGAAAAGAATGTGTCTAGTACACGTAGGTGCTGATCACTCTGGGGTTCTGATTTGGGGAGTGTGAGATTACTGACAGACAGAGACCGGCGGAGCTTGCTGTGACATTTTGAGTTACAGGAATTCAGAGTGATTTGTTCTAATAGCGACTAAATAGAGGTAGATCCAAATTAGGTGATGGCTGGAGCAGACATCCCCTATAGGATGTTTGGACAGCTCTGATATTGCCTGAGACTATATAATACTAGACAAACTTTAACTCAAGGAGATTGGCCATAGAGAGAGAGAGAGAGAGAGAGAGAGAGAGAGAGAGAGAGAGAGAAAGAGAGAGAGAGAGAGAAAGTGAAAGAGAGAGAGAGAGAGAGAGAAAGAGAGAGAGAGAGAGAAAGACAGATTGTAGCTAGGAGTATGTTTAGCTCGTCGGCTTTATACAAAAGCGACTGATAGGCTTTTTGACGAATGTTAGTGAGAGAGAATGGAATACAGCGTTTCTCAACCAGCATACGCCTTTCAGTTTTGGCCAGTCGCTCTATAAGGTGTGTGTTGGGCGCCCTGTGTTTAGATGAGTTCCAAATGAGCATTGTACGTGCAAGACTAAATGTATGTTCCAGAGTGTGTGTATACGCAGATCGATTGAGTGAGATCATATGTGAGTATATGTTGAATAGATAGAATGTATTATGTCCAGATCACCCGCCTGAGGGGATCTGAGTGTAAATGATTGCACAGAATACGATAGTGAAGATCAGTTTTTGAAAGTGTCGAGGGTGCAGATAAGGGGAGGGCAGTGTGCGGCTAGAACTGGGTTGGCGTAGCCTGGAGCAACATTTAATAGCTTATGCTTATAAACTCTGCGTATCTATTTAGATAAGATTGTATTTCTTGTGTTGTTTGTAATCTCATTGCACTCACTTTAATAGTTGTTGTATAAGTACTGCTGGCATAGTTGACAGAGTACTGCTCTTAAATCATTAAGTTCAGTATTTTTCAGGCTTTCGCCTGTCAGCATTGCTTCTACTGCAGCCTTCAGTGCCTCTGCCTCCGCTCTGAAATTGCAAGCGGCATATGAATGACGCAGGCATCAATTTAGAATCATGGAAATAGGACACCATGTTAGATGGAGGGGCATGGTTAAGCATGGAATACAGTCAAAGGAGAAACTCTTGCTAATAGTCTAAAGACTCAGAGTTTGAGAAGACACGCCACACCATGCGATTCCGCAAACAGCCCTGACCTTTCTTGCACACGTTGTTGAAGACGCTTCTCTGCCCGGATTGGTCTTATGAGAGACACTCGTTTCCGTCATGGACTGTAGTTACATTCCTTTGTTTTCAAAACACAATTACTATCACCTGACAAAACTGAAAGAGCCAACTGACCATCGTCTGACAAAACTGAAAGAGCCAACTGACCATCGTCTGACAAGACTGAAAGAGCCAACTGACCATCGCCTGACAAGACGGAAAGAGCCAACTGACCATCGCCTGACAAGACTGAAAGAGCCAACTGACCATCGCCTGACAAGACTGAAAGAGCCAACTGACCATCGCCTGACAAGACTGAAAGAGCCAACTGACCATCGCCTGACAAGACGGAAAGAGCCAACTGACCATCGCCTGACAAGACTGAAAGAGCCAACTGACCATCGCCTGACAAGACTGAAAGAGCCAACTGACCATCGCCTGACAAGACGGAAAGAGCCAACTGACCATCGCCTGACAAGACTGAAAGAGCCAACTGACCATCGCATGACAAGACGGAAAGAGCCAACTGACCATCGCCTGACAAGACTGAAAGAGCCAACTGACAATCGCCTGACAAGACTTAAAGAGCCAACTGACCATCACCTGACAAGACGGAAAGAGCCAACTGACCATCGCCTGACAAGACTGAAAGAGCCAATTATGATGAGAAATATTAAAACTATTTTTAGTACAGTCCCAGCTTACACAGCGAATAGTTCTCGTGGCATGCCAACGATGGTGGGGTAGGGAAGTGATAGCACACATGATCACCACATGACACAGAACTTGTGTGATGATAGTAACAAAAACATTGGTTTCTTTTTGTTTACGAATGTTTTCCGCTTTTTTTTTGTTCTTCGCATCGGTAGGATTAAAGAACCCCGCATGCAGTTGGCCTCATCGAGTGAAGCCTGTGTGAAAGAGTGCATGGGATTATGCCCAGCTTGTGTCTGTAGGTCATTGCTGTATGTGAAGAACGGATCTACTCCGGCCACTTTATCAGCGTGCACAATAGAGCATTTGAGTGGCACAGTGCTTAGAGCCCTTGCTACACAAGGAATGGTAGTAGATCAGGAAAGATGGCGCCTAACAGGCGGCGAGTCTAACTTTGCTTAGTTTTAGTCCATTATGGGTGCCGCCAGATCATGGATTTGACCAGGATTCCCACTAGTTGACGACTTTCACTTGTGTCCCCGGAAAAGTTTTGGGTTTTTCCATTTGGATTAATCAGTTCATTTATTTTGTTGTGTCCTCTTCACTCAGATTATCATGGCGTGGCCATCTGTTAAACGTAAGCGTATTTCGGTTACCCTGTATCGTATTTCCCCGGTCTAGTGCACACGTCTGAACTTCACGAGATTGACCCCTTTCGCCCTAGTTGCAGAAAGTATCGGGTTTGTCTGTGAAATGTAGACACGGGACAATAATGGAATAAAATTCATCGCCCGGTAGAGACTGGGCCGTGGCCGATTAGCAAGATGCCCAAGACACATCCTTCACCCACTGCGTGAAGCCTACACGGCCTCTTGCGCTCACGGAGAAGACCAGAAAAATATTGGTTGTATACAGATTACATTCTTCTAAACCAGAATAAGGACGTTAAGTTAGTGGGTTTGGTGTAGTTCATGGTAGCCATACGCTCTAGTCTACCTAGCTGTTCATAAATACATGACTTCCACCTAGGGATAACAAAACCGAAAGGGATCTCCGATACTTCAGAGAAAGCTTCGATCCCAAACAATGAAGTCTCTAACACTTCCTCCCCGACGGCACTATATGTAAGGGTGCTGCCTTCACCAAAGTATATAATAGACAGTGGTGGTCCTATTTTTTATTCTCAAAAACAAAGTAGGCTCTGTGATCCAAAGTAGCAGTTTCAACATGAACCACCCATCAAAAGAAATGATTCAAAATCCTCATTGTTGCGGGACTCATTGAGTGCTTAAATAGCTCAGGAATAAAGGTCGTTCGCTCGTGCTATGTCGTGTGCAGGCTAGGTAATTATTACAAAAACAACTAAAGTGTACTGGAGTTTTGAACCGCCACCCCTTTGGCCATGATATTAATATTCAAGCCCTGAATCACGCTCGAGGCGTGTACGTGATGACCTACATCCCTTGATGTAACGGACACCTCCACGCTTGTGTAACAAACCTGGTCAAGGTGATAACTGTTAGCCAGGACTGCCGCAGCAACTGTGATTGTCAGCAGGGTAAACATGGGCAGGTTCTTGTCAATCATCGGTCTGAGAAACAAGTTTAACAACAAGACATGAACATGATTCTGTCAATCACATAATAATATATGTCAATGATTATGTCAATCACATAATAATATGATATGTCAATAATTCTGTCGTTACCTAGTAATTTACTCACTGATGGTGCAAAGAATCACCGTTATAAAAAAGACAGACAGGCAGACATATAGGCAGTCAGGCATGTAGGATGAATAGATAGAGAGATAGACAGACATACAGACAGGCAAACAGATAGATCGACAGAGAAATAGATAGATATACAGATAGATAGATAGACAGAAAGACAGACAGACAGACAGACAGACAGATAGATAGATAGAAAGATAGATAGATAGATAGATAGATAGATAGATAGATAGATAGATAGATAGATAGATAGATAGATAGATAGATAGATAGATAGATAGATAGATAGATAGATAGATTGGTAGGTAGATAGGTCGGTAGATAGATAGATAGATAGATAGATAGATAGATAGATAGATAGATAGATAGATAGATAGATAGATAGATAGATAGATAGGTAGGTAGGTAGGTAGATAGACAGACAGACAGACAGACAGACAGACAGACAGACAGACAGACAGACAGAAAGACAGATAGATAGATAGATAGATAGATAGATAGATAGATAGATAGATAGATAGATAGATAGATAGATAGATAGATAGATAGATAGATAGATAGATAGATAGATAGATAGATAGATAGATAGATACTCACAATCTATGCAAGATCTTCTAGTACACTGGTTCTGGTAGCAAATGAAAGTTTCTGTTTACGTTTGACCATATCCACCAACTTGCTTTAAGTGGAACCCCAGGGGCGTCTCTCCATTGTTTAAGAAGCATGTGCTATACAGAGCCTGAGATGTATGTCCGTTATGGAAAACAGCTTACCCTACATCAAGTACCTGCTATTTTTGTCATTACACGTCCAATAAAGATTAGTTATCCGTAGCTTGCACGATGTCGTAGTAAGATATGAAGAAAAATCCAGTATCTATTCTATAGAATACAATGACGTTTCTCTAAATGAATTTCTGTGACTGATGCATTGATTGGGGATGCTGCCATATTTAATTCCTGAATCACCTGTTAAGAATACAGTAGAGGCAACCACGAGAAGCTCCAGGGAAATATTGTAACTTAATGAGCTATTGTTTCTTTGGGTTTTGTAATTTATTTTTTTTTACGTTCGCCTTATTTTTTTTATTCCCCAAGGCGTAATGCGTTGCACTATGTTTTTATTTTTGCGCTTGTAGATCGAGTGCATCCGACTTCAGCATGCATTTTATGTTGTGGTCTGCTTCCTCCTGCATTTACTAAGGGTTTGCTTCCCTGGGGTAACGGCCGGTGCTGTGATGAGGAGCAAACCCAGCACCTTCTGGTTGTGAGCAGTGTCACTTAACAACTAGCCCACGCCGTCCGCAGTTGTTGTTTGACGCGGTTAAAGGGCGCCAATCAGAGAGAGCAATTCTGGTCACAATGTTCTTCGCTAGTATTTCGTAGTTGACCTTAGACAGTTGTATGTCTGACCTTAGACAGTTGTATGTCTGACCTTAGACAATAGTATGTCTGACCTTAGACAATAGTATGTCTGACCTTAGACAATAGTATGTCTGACCTTAGACAGTTGTATGTTTGACCTTAGACAGTTGTATGTCTGACCTTAGACAGTTTTATGTCTGACCTTAGACAGTTGTATGTCTGACTTTAGACAGTTGTATGTCTGACATTAGACAGATGTATATCTGACCTTAGACAGTTGTATGTCTGACCTTAGACAGTTGTATGTCTGACCTTAGACAGTTTTATGTCTGACCTTAGACAGTTGTATGTCTGACTTTAGACAGTTGCATGTCTGACCTTAGACAGATGTATATCTGACCTTAGACAGTTGTATGTCTGACCTTAGACAGTTGTATGTCTGACCTTAGACAGTTATATGTCTGACGTTAGACAGTTGTATGTGTGACCTTAGACAGGTGTATTTTTGACCTTAGACAGGTGTATGTTTGACCTTAGACAGGTGTATGTCTGACCTTAGACAATAGTGTGTCTGACCTTAGACAGTTGTATGTTTGACCTTAGACAGTTGTATGTTTGACCTTAGATAGTTGTATGTCTGACCTTAGACAGTTGTATGTTTGACCTTAGACAGGTGTATGTTGACTTTTTATAGTGTATATTTCTCCTATTTGGTTTTAGTGTGTATTCCTCAGTTATGATAACGGGTTAATGCCCTTAGAGAGGAAGTATGGGTGACCTTAGAGAGGAAGTATGGGTGACCTTAGAGAGGAAGTATGGGTGACCTTAGAGAGGAAGTATGGGTGACCTTAGAGAGGAAGTATGGGTGACCTTAGAGAGGAAGTATGGGTGACCTTAGAGAGGACGTATGGGTGACCTTAGAGAGCTTTTTCAGAAGTTGAACTGTTCTGTTCTCTGATGAAGAACCAGAAAATCACAAGAACAATTATCAAAAAAGTGCTAATTTGACAACCTGCAAGTACACGCCTTTGAATCCACCTTCGTGCAAGTTTATTCTGCTGATGACGTCATTGATTTTTGCGCAGTTTACAACTGATAAGATCTCGTTCCACCAGTGGCTTTCCCAGGCAATATAATTATTTATCCCCTATATAATGGCGGCTTGATAAGTCACGTGACGCTATACTATAAATTAGTTGCGATACTTTGCGTCGCGGTTCGAGTCCTCTTGGTGAAATTAGATCAATGAAGTGCTACGTGCACCGACAGATGTTGGTACATACCGCTATGGCTAACTCTGCTCTCCGTCTATTCCGGCCTACCCCACAATGTGCACACTTCCATTGTTGAAAGTTGAAAGTAGCAACGACAAATCACAAATTAAATAGCGACTATGGCGGTTCTGACTATTTCCGTAGTCTTCGTCAGGTACCCATTTACAGCTGGATGGACTGGGAAAAGCGGTTATTCTGTGAAAGAGCCAAAGATAGGCTCGGTTTGTTAAACCAAACGCGATATGATTCAAACCTGGAACGTCGGCTGTGTAAAGCAAGATCACAAATCCGTGGCCACACGCTCCAAGCTCCAAATAAATTAATAGACCACGGGTAGCAGGAAATTAATTAAAATTATCAAAGGCCACATGACGACATATTAAATAGTCTATGTCCGTATGTCGAAATTTCAGATAATATATGACCGTATGTCGACAGTTTAAATTGTCGAAGAATCGGTCGACGACAATGCAGATGAAATATGACCATAAGACGACAATATAGAAGATATATGAGCATAAAACGACAATATAAATTATATATGACCATAAGACGACAATGTAGATGAAATATGACCATAAGACGACAATGTAGATGAAATATGACCATAAAACGACAATTTACATGATCGAAAAATCGTTTGACGATATATTAGATGATCTAGAACGGTACGCCCACAAGTAATTTAGATGATATTTGGTCGGTTGACAGCAATTTAGATGATAATTGATTGTATGACGACAATTTAGATGTGAAAGAAAGAGAGAATAAATATGTACAGAGAGAGAGAGAGAGAGACGAAAGAGGAAGGGGGCTGTGGATGAATATGTCTAAGTTTGGCTGCCCCAACAAGTTGTAACTATGGTAAAACAGCTATACCAAGGTATATGTGCTCGTATACTGGACAGGGGAGCAATCTCTAAAACGTTTCTAGTATCAAACGGAGTAAAACAAGGATGTGTACTCGCCCCGACTTTGTTCAGCATGATGTTCGCGTTCACGATGACAGACGCCTTCAGATCATTGGAGCTTGGAATACCCATAAAGTACCGCATATATGGCAAGTTACTCAATCCCAGAAGAACGAAGGCCAAAACCAAAGTGGCTGGCGACATAATCAGAGAACTTGTATTTGCTGACGACTGCGCTCTAATGAGCAACTCAGAACTGAACATGCAGGTTGGAATGGACCGGTTCTCTGCCGCATGCGAAAATTTTGGTCTGACCATAAATGCCAAGAAAACAGAGGTCATGTACCAACCAGCACCAGGCAGCGGGCACTACAGTCAGCGGGCAGACGCTGAGTGCCATATACAAATTCACGCATCTGGGCAGCACGCTGATATCAGTGGTATCAGTGTGAAGACGTGGTAGCAGTGTGAAGACGTGGTAGCAGTGTGAAGACGTGGTATCAGTGTGAAGACGTGGTATCAGTGTCACGACGTGGTATCAGTGTGAAGACGTGGTATCAGTGTCACGACGTGGTATCAGTGTGAAGACGTGGTATCAGTGTCACGACGTGGTATCAGAGTGAAGACGCGGTATCAGTGTCACGACGTGGTATCAGTGTGAAGACGTGGTATCAGTGTCACGACGTGGTATCAGTGTGAACACGTGGTATCAGTGTCACGACGTGGTATCAGTGTGAAGACGTGGTATCAGTGTCACGACGTGATATCAGAGTGAAGACGTTGTATCAGCGTCAAGACCAAACTCAAAGTCTACCATGCAACCATCATTCCAACCCTACTATACGCTTGCGAAAGCTGGACTGTATACTCTGGACATGCAAGGAGGTTAAACCACTTCCACACAGGTTGCCTGAGGCGAATATTCCACATCCGATGGCAAGATCGTGACACTGACACCCAGGTTCTCTCGAGGGCTAACATGCCCAGCATCCATGCACTGTTAGAAAAAGCAAACTAGGATGGGCCGGAAACCTCGTCCGTATGTCAGACGAGCGGCTCCCAAAGAAGCTTCCCTTCGTCGAGCTGAGAGAGGGGTTGCGCGAGAGAGGGCGCCCAAAGAAACATTTTAAAGACGGTCTGAGGGACAAACTAAAAAGTTGCCATATAGACATCGACACCTGGGAATGTCTTACGCAAAACAGATCTGACTGGAGAAGCGCAGTCAAATCGGGTGTAGCTGCCGGTGAAGACGACCGTGCTGTGAAAGACCAGAGCAGACGGGAGACGCGGAAATCACGAACAGCGGGGACACCATCCCCTTCTACAAACCTCTTCTGCCCGATATGTAGCAGATGTTTTTGTGCCCGCATTGGCCTGTTCAGCCACATGCGAACCCACACCCAACAGGGGAATCTGTGACAAGGATGATGTCGGCGGTCCTCATCGACAACGATGGATTGCTATTATATATCTATATATACTCACATATTGTATATGTATATATGTAAATGCATTTATATATAAATGTAAAAATATATTGTATATGTATAATATGTTTGTCTATGTGTAAGGGCATGATGTGTGTAGGTGTATGTGTTTATACGTTTTTGGGTCTGTATATATTTATATGTTTTTGTGTTTCTGTCTGTATGTGTTTATATGTGGGTGGGTGTCTGTCTGTAGGTGTTTATATGCTTGTTTGTGTCTATCTGTATGTGTTTATATGTTTATGTATCTGTCTGTGTGTTAATATGTTTGTGTGTGGATCTGTATGTGTTTATACGTTTGTGTATTTGTATATATGTGCATATATGTTTGTGTGTGAGTGTCTATCTGTGTGTGTTTATATGTTTGTGTGTATGCCTGTTTATGTTTATATCTATGTGTTTGTCTGTATGCATTTATATATGGGTGGGTGTCTTTGTGTGTTTATATGTTTGTGTGTGTCTGTCTGTTGGTGTTGATATGTTTTGTATGTCTTTCTGTATGTGTTTATATCGTTATGTGTGTATGTAGGTATTTAAATGTTTACTTATGTCGGTTTCTAGTTATATGTTTATGTGGGGCTGTGTGGTTATGTCTATCCGTGTCTCTGAATTTGTGTATGTTCTTGTGTGTCTGTGAGTGAATGTGAATGTGTGTATATGTATGTTTATATGTGTCTGATTTTGATTGTAGAAGTGGATATGTATTTTCTGAATGTGTGCATGCTTTATATATATATTATGTGTATGGGACAGTGTAGTATATATGTTCGTGTGTGTGTGATCGTGTGTGTGTGATCGTGTGTGTGTGATCGTGAGTGTGAGTGATAGTGTGTGTGTGATCGTGTGTGTGTGTGTGATCGTGTGTGTGAGTGATCGTGTGTGTGAGTGTGATCGTGTGTGTGTGTGTGCGATCGTGTGTGTGAGTGTGATCGTGTGTGTGAATGATCGTGAGTGTGAGTGATAGTGTGTGTGTGATCGTGTGTGTGTGTGTGATCGTGTGTGTGAGTGATCGTGTGTGTGTGAGTGTGATCGTGTGTGTGTGTGTGATCGTGTGTGTGAGTGTGATCGTGTGTGTGAATGATCGTGAGTGTGATCGTGTGTGTGAGTGATCATGTGTGTGTGATCGTGTATGTGTGATCGTGTGTGTGTGTCTGATCGTGTGTGTATGTGATCGTGTGTGTGTGATCGTGTATGATCGTGTTTGTGTGTGATCGTGTGTGTGTGTGTGTGTGATCGTGTTTGTGTGTGATCGTGTTCGTGTGGGATCGTGTTTGTGTGTATGATCGTATTTGTGTGTGTGTGTGTGTGATCGTGTGTGTGTGGGATCGTGTTTGTGTGTGTGTGATCGCGTTTGTATGTGTGATCGTGTGTGTGATCGTGTTTGTGTGTGTGATCGTGTGTGTGTGTGTGATCGTGTTTGTGTGTGTGATCGTATTTGTGTGTGTGTGTGTATGATCGAGTGTGTGGCGTTATGTAGTGTATGTGTTCGTGTGTGTGATTGTGTGTGTGTGTGATCGTGTGTGTGTGATCGAGTGTGTGTGGAAATATGTAGTGGTGTGATCGTGTGTGTATGATCGTGCGTGTGTGATCATGTTTGTGTGTGATAGAGTTTGTGTGTGTGATCGTGTTTGTGTGTGGGGGACTATGTATTGTATGTGATCGTGTGTATGTGTGTGATCGTGTTTGTGTATGATCGAGTGTGTGTGTGTGTGTGATAGTGTGTATGTGTGTGATCGTGTTTGTGCATGATCGAGTGTGTATGTGTGATCGTGTGTGTGTGTGTGATCGTATAAGTGTGTGTGTGATCATGTGTGTGTGATCGAGTGTGTATGTGTGATCGTGTATGTATGTTTGTAATCGTATGTGTGTGATCAAGTGTGTGTGGGACTATGTAGTGTATGTGTTCGTGATAGTGTGTGTGCGTGATCGTATGTGTGTGTGATTGTGTGTATGTATGTGATCGAGTGTGTGTGTGATCGAACGTGTGTGTGTGTGATCGAGTGGGTGTGTATGTGATGGAGTGAGTGTGTGTGATCGGATGTGTGTGTGATTTTGTGTGTGTGATCGAGTGTCTGAGTAATTGAGTGTGTGTGTGTGTGTGCGCGATTGAGTGTGTGTATGTGATCCAGTGTGTGTGATTGAGTGTGTGTATGTGATTGAGTGTGTGCGATTGAGTGTATGTATGTGATCGAGTGTGTGTGATTGAGTGTGTATGTGATCGAGTGTGTGTTATTCAGTGTGTATGTGATCGAATGTGTGTGATTGAGTGTGTGTGATCGAATGTGTGTGTGATTGACCGTGTGTGTTATCGAATGTGTGTGTGATCGAGTGTGAGTGTGTGGATGATTGAGCGTGTGTGTGATCGAATGTGTGTGTGATCGTGTGTGTGTGTGTGATCGAGTTCGTGTGTGATTGAGTGGGGGTGTGTGATCGTGTGTGTGTGTGTGTGTGTGTGATTGAGCGTGTGTATGTCATCGTGTATGTATGTGTGGGATCGTATGTATCTTACTGTGTAGTATGTGTTCGTGTCATCGAGTGTGTGTGTGTGATCGTCTGTATATGTGTGTGATCGAGTGTGTGTATGTAATCGTATATATACGTGTGTGAATGTGTTTGTTTTAGATCGATCGTTTATGTGGCCGTGTATGAATGTGTGTGAGTGTATGAAATCTATGTGTGATCGTATGTGTATGTATGTGTGATCGTATGTGTATGTATGTGTGATCGTTTATGTGAGTGTGTGATCGTTTATGTGAGTGTGTGATCATGTGTGTATGTATGTGTAACCTTGTGTGTGATCGTGTATGTGTGTGTATAACAAACTAAGCCACACTTCAATCAAAAACACCACACGTTGAGTACATACAAAGTGTATAATGACCAGTTGACAAGGCACACAATTGGCGTACAGGATTCGGTTCACATTCAACCTCTCATGAGCATACAACAGAACCATACAACATAACCATACAACAGAACCATACAACAGAACCATATAATAGAACCATACAACAGAACCATTATTAGGGCTTGGTTCAAAACGAGGCACTGAATATGTGAACAAGTTTAACTTCAATATGAACATTAGTGTTGCTGATCGCCAGATGCATTCCTCCAGCCCAAGCCTAGATAATGTGATCGAATCTGTCCCACCCCTAAGTATATGAGCACAACATAAATTGTGCCTAAAAAAAGCCACATTCATTTTCCACAATAACTTGACGGTCTCTCTGCGACTTCTCAGGGTACAGGGTTGTTTACCCTTCAACTAGGATGACCTTTTTGGGAGAAATCCACTGTATGGCGACCGACGAAGCATGCTACACGCCACCAAGTTTAGGACGGAAATAGGGATGGCTGTCTGGGATAAACAGTGTGTTGGAAAAAGTATAAGATATGCCACCAAGTGTATGATGAAGTGTGTGATCGAGTGTGTTTGTGTATGTGTGTGATCGAGTGTGTGTGTGTGTGATCGAGTGTGTGTGTGTGTGTGATCAAGTATGTGTGTGATCGAGTGTGTGTGTGTTCGAGTGTGTGTGTGTCGTGTGTGTGTGATCGAGTGTGTGTGTGTGTGTGTGTGTGTGTGATCGAGTGTGTGTGTGTCGTGTGTGTGTGATCGAGTGTGTGATCGAGTGTGTGTGTGTCGTGTGTGTGTGTGTCGTGTGTGTATATGTCGTATGTGTGTGTGTGATCGAGTGTGTGTGTGTGTGTGATCGAGTGTGTGTGTGTGTGATCGAGTGTGTGTGTGTGTGTGTGTCGTGTGCATGAAACTGTGTAGTGGTGGCTTTCTGGGAGCAAATATAATGTCAGGAAGAGAATCAAGGAAACAAGTACGAGCGGAGTAAGGGAGAGACTCTATCGAGCCAACGGATAACTGTGCCGTGTTCTTTGTTAGAGGATAATATCGTAAAGGACTCCTTATGTGTTGTATAGGCCTGCTCTAGTGGTGTTTAAGCCTGCTCTAGTGGTGTTTAAACCTGCTCTAGTGGTGTTTATACCTGCTCTAGTGGTGTTTAAGCCTGTTCTAGTGGTGTTTAAGCCTGCTCTGGTGGTGTTTAAGCCTGCTTTGGTGGTGTTTAAGCCTGCTCTAGTGGTGTTTAAGCCTGCTCTGGTGGTTTAAGCCTGCTATGGTGGTGTTTAAGCCTGCTCTAGTGGTGTTTAAGCCTGCTCTGGTGGTGTTTAAGCCTGCTCTGGTAGTGTTTAAGACTGCTCTGGTGGTGTTTAAGCCTGCTCTGGTGGTGTTTAATCCTGCTCTGGTGGTGTTTAAGTCTGCTCTAATGTTCTTCAAGACGGTTGAAGTATTCTTTAGGACTGACCTTCTGTAGGACTTATAAAGTTATGTTTGATGATTCTCGTGAACGGATCAAGACCGGTTGTCTATTATTCGTTGATGACCTCTACGTGGTATCAAGAAACTTGCAAGTTCAAAAGAAGAGGTAGTCACAAAGGCAGAAATGGTGCGACAGGAGCTCCGGCAGGGTAAAGGTAGTCCAAAGTCAGAGGTATTCCTAAAGGTAGAGATACCCTACAGGTAAAGGTTTTCTCACTGGTAATGGTAGCCCTACAGGTAGAGGTAGCCCCGCAGGTAGAGGTAGCCCCCCACAGGTAGAGGTAGCCCCACAGGTAGAGGTAGCCCCACGGGTAGAGGTAGCCCTACAGGTAGAGGTAGCCCCACAGGTGAAGGTTGTCCCATACGTGAAGGTTGTCTCATAAGTAAGGGTTTCCCATAGGTAGAGGGATTCCTAAAGCTGACGCTGCGGTCGGTGATGAAGTGTTAATGACTTCCTCATAGCGAGTCTTCCCTTGTATGTGATCCTGACGCCCTTCTCCAGCGTACAGTCGCAGAAAAAAAACGGAGCTCCCCTTTCAAAATCAACAATCATCGTTCATGACTACAGTAGCCGTTGTACATCATAGGTTACTCATGCCTCGCCTTTGTCACGCCAAGACGTGCGTCAGGGAAAGGAGACTGGTCACGTCAAGATGAGCGCCAGGAAAAGGAGACTGGTCACGCCAAGACGTGCGTCAGGAAAAGCAGACTGGTCACGTCAAGATGTTCGTCATGGTAAGATGACTGGTCACGCCAAGAATTAATTTATTGTAAGGTGACTGTCCAAGACCCCCAGTCCTGGCCCTCGTCGCACTCCTGATAACGGCCTGTATTATATCAGCCTGGCCAACGAGCTGGGAATCAATCATCTACATGATGGACAGCCTACCGAGCAGATTCGCATTGCAATACAGCCAGTATATCCCATGCTCAGCATCTTCAGTACTTCTGGGAATATAAGAATAATCCCCTGTAACCTGCCACGAAGTATGACGTCGTCAAGTCTGAACAACTCAGCACTGGTAGCTTGAACAGTACCAGCTGATCACCTGCAGAAATCCTGGCCACCGGCGGTCACCACATTCAGACCAACCTTTCTTTATTCTCCCTCAACTATGTGTTCTCCCTACATCGTGTGTTCTCCCTCTACTGTGAATTTTCACTTTACTGTGGGGTCTCCGTGTTTTGTGGGCTTTAGTCATTGGAACTGTCTTAATATGAGAGTTGTTGGTTCTCCTTGCTTTTCCTGACAAGAGTGTTGTGTTCAATAATATGTTAACAAATTTCAGTCTACCCTGCTCAATAATTGTCATCTTTGAAGACACAATTTTCCGTCCGCGTGGAACTGGACGCTCTGTACTGCGCGATGAGGTGGTGGTGGGGGGTGGCGGGAAAACAGAATAGAAGTAATGCACATTATTATCGTGCTTGGGGCTGGCAACATCATTATGTAAAACAACAACCACAAATTTCATCTCTAAAAGAAATATCAATATTTTGGTTTCAAATCCTGCAAGGATTACATCTGTCGGGGTAGCCCTGTGCTCCGATTGGAGTGAGTAGGGCGTATGATGATGATGATAGTCTAAACATCCTTCTGTAAGGCTGTGCTCGGAAACAGAATCACAAAGGAAGATCTGGTTCATAGATTACAGCATCAGCGAATAATGACAGTCAACATGGATATTTCAACGTTCGTTACAGAATACAGATGGCGTAGTAGCAGACAGCACGAAGCTCAAGCCAGTAATGGATGGGGTGTCTGCTGGAATCACTGCGGCAGTTAGGAGTGGAGATAGGGTGAAGTCTGAATACTTGAGTTGTACTCGTTAGCTCTGAGTCGCAGACAGGCCAGGCTCGTGCCGACGCTTGACGAGCTGGAGAACGAGTGAGGCAGAGAGATGGCGCAGCTTGACCCATTCGTCACTGCTGGTGGAGGGGCGGGATAGGCTGCTGGCCCCGCCCACGAGAGATATTCCGTGGGCATGGGTGGGGCTCGAGGTGTGATTGGCTGTTCGATGGGCGTGCCCTCCATATTGCTCCTCCCATATACTGTCTGTCGCTGTGCCATCAGGTTTCTCTCGTTCCGTCTGAACTTTGCCCTACGGTTCTGGAACCATACCTGAGGATGATGCGAAACGAGAGAAGAAAAATGTCAGCGAGTTATGAACAAGCAAATAACAAGCTAATGCATATAAAACAAGGCAACACACATTCACGACATGCACACATACACACACACTCACACACACACTCAAACACATACACTCACACACACACACGCAAACACATACACTCAAGCATACATTCAAACACATACATACACACGCACTCACACACATAAACTCTAACACATACACTCACACACATTCACGACATGCACATATATACATACACTCACACACACACTCACACACACACTCACACACACATATGCACTCACACAAACATACACATGTACACGCAAAACACGCACTCAAACACATACACACACTCACACACATATACACACACTCACACATACACATACACACTCACACACACATACGCCCTCACACCCACATACGCACTCACACACACATATACACGCAAACACACAATCAATACACATACACACACTCAAACACATACATACAGACTCACACACACACATACACACACAACATATGAGTACCAAGTCGCAGGGTTAGGTGAAACTACGGACCAAAACTCTACTTCAGTTCCCCTTCATGTATCGGAAAACGAGATATAGTACAGCAGCCTGGGCAACGAGACGGGGATCAATACTGTGATCTCCGTAGCGACGAGTCTACTCTGAAGCTTAGCATTGTACTTGAGCTTAGAGAGCCTAGCCCCGCCTTCTGTGGTACTGATCGGGATGTAAGAGTGGGCTAATTGTGTTTTTATTTAGCCGAACCAGAGTTCTCTGGGTCCCTGTCGAAGGTAACGGGACATTCCATTTCGCTATTATATTCCAGGTCGATATCATTTGATTTTAAATAAATAAGTAGACAGATAAAGACAGAAGTGTTGAAAAGATGGTTAGGGGGGTAGGGCTATGATTAGGGTTAGGGTTAGGGCTTGGGTTAGGGTTAGGGCTAGGGTTAGGGCTAGGGTTAGGGCTAGGGTTAGGGTTGGGGTTAGGGATAGGCCTAGGGTTAGGGTTAGGGTAATTGGGGTTAGGATTAGGGTTAGGATTAGGGTTAGGATTAGGGTGAGTGTTAGGGTTAAGGTTAGGGTTAGGGTGAGGGTGGTTAGGACAGAGAGTCAAAGAACAGAAAGCTGTTCGTGTTTATGTTGGGGGTGGGTATTGGGGTGGGGGTGGGAGTGACAAAATGAGTTTCTGCCAAGGAAATTCATCATGAACAGCTTGTTTAGGATGAGAAGTGTTTGTTGCGTAAACTGGTCCAAGTCCAGATCGGTACATTTTCTTGAGGGCACCCAATAACCGCTTATGAAACCTGATCTGGTCGTGCCTACAGTATAATACATGCTTTACAGAAAGTGTGCTCTTGGTGGATGCCCAGACAACTGACTGACGATGAACGGAATGGTCATGCACTTACACCATCTCTGCCGGTATCCACACGAAGGTGTGGACATGCTGAATAGGAGTGTAACTGGGGACGAATCATGGGCGTATCTCTACAATCCTGAATCAATGGCGTATCTCTACAAGCCTGAATCATGGGTGTATCCCTATCAACCCGAATCATGGCTGTATCCCTATCAACCCGAATCATGGGTGTATCCCCAAAAACCCGGATCAAAGTGTGCTTTAATGCAATAAAAACACCTTTCTTTGCCTTCTGTCAAAACATTCAAGGTCATGCCATCGACAGGAATTGTTAAGCTAACAGTGTTGTGTCATGTTCGTGGAGTGAAACCAATTTCCAGAAGAAAGATGACAATATGAATGATGTATGGTGCAGGTTGAAACTTCGAGATGTAATTCGAAGAAAACGTCCAGGCGTGCTGACTAGAGGAGAACTGGTCCATCACGACACGTCAGGTCCATCACGACACGTCAGGTCCATCACGACACGTCAGGTCCACCACGACACATCAGGTCCACCACGACACGTCAGGTCCACCACGACACGTCAGGTCCATCACGACTAGTCAGATCCACCACGCCACGTCAGACCACAACCGTCTCGATTAACTCAGGAGAAGATGACCAACTTCTTGAGCACCAAATCTTACAACCCAGAATTGTTCCCTGTTGGGTGCACTAGAACATCATTTTGGATGGAAACGTCTTGCGAATGACGAAGAGGTTTGGCGGGAAGCGTGGCTGAGACAGCAAACCACAGACTTCCATGCTGCAGATGTTGGTGGCTGAGACAGCAAACCACATACTTCCATGCTGCAGATGTTGGTGGCTGAGACAGCAGACCACAGACTTCCATGCTGCGGGTTGTGGTGGCTGAGAGAGCAGACCACAGACTTCCATGCTGCGGGTTGTGGTGGCTGAGACAGCAGACCACAGACTTCCATGCTGCGGGTTGTGGTGGCTGAGACAGCAGACCACAGACTTCCATGCTGCAGGTTGTGGTGGCTGAGACAGCAGACCACAGACTTCCATGCTGCAGGTTTTGGTGGCTGAGACAGCAGACCACAGACTTCCATGCTGCAGGTTTTGGTGGCTGAGACAGCAGACCACAGACTTCCATGCTGCAGGTTTTGGTGGCTGAGACAGCAGGCCCCAGACTTCCATGGTGTGGGTGTTTGTGCTTTGATAATGCGATGGGATAAGTGTATCGATGTTGGCGGAAATGAATGTTGAGAAATAAGAGACACTGTTAGCGCAGCCATTAATGGTTTTCAAGTTTCTTTTTCATTTATTTTATTTTGTTTGTGAAGCATTTGTCAAATTTATTTACTGGCTAGATTCTCAACCTAAAGCAGATAGTCAGCGATTGTGGAGGTGGGGAGCACAGGTGGACCGCAGAGTCAGTCCTTGTGGATGTGTGGAAGACAGGTGGAGGACAGAGTCAGCCTTGTGGAAGTGTGGAGCACAGGTGGACCAATGATTCAGCCCTTGTGGAGGTATGGAGGACAGGTGGAGGACAGAGTCAGCATTGTGCAGGTGTGTAGGACAGGTGGAGGACAAAGTCAGCATTGTGGAGGTGTGGAGGACAGGTGGAGTACACAGTCAACCTCGACCAACTCATTCCTGTAGATGTTCAAGTCTCTGCTGGCTTGTACTTCACAAGGGGATATTACCGAGAATGACAAGTAAAAAAACAAAGCTCTAATTACTTGTTTCCCTTTACACATTGAATTTGAAAAACGACAGGTCTATATTGTTAAATCATTTCGTGATCACGCGATAAGTACTCTGGTGTGAGACATCTTGTGTGATTTGTTTGTTCTGTTTGATTACCACGTTAAGCTGAAAGAAACACACACGACGTAGCGTGCTGACAACAGTAGCACATAATTACATAGATTTACAATTATGGGATGAAAATAATGCTGCAGGTCACGTCTCGCATTTACAAACGGAGTTCAAGGTTTCTTACAGCTGTATCAGCTAAAACGTTTCATATTTCTTGATGCCGGGCTCTAGGCTCTAACAGTGCGCATGTTACCTGGACATCGTAACACTGTGAGTTTAACATTTTGTGGAGAAGATATCCACCATCCTAATCAAAGTGTTCCTGGCCGACGGCTCGTTACCTGAGCTGCTTTAAATAAGTTAAAGATGGAGATCTTGCTCGCATTCACGGACACAACTCTCAGCACAATACTCAAGGATGGTCGATCAGTGGATCCCTTCCCACTGCAAGATCGAAGGCAATGAAGGTGGGCTTTTAAAGTGTGGAGGAGCTTCTCCAGAAACAGATCTGAGCATCGGATATCAACTAGCTGGTACAGTCTCTGACTCAGATCATTACCTGGTACAGTCTCTGACCCCGATCATTACCTGGTACAGTCTCTGACCCCGATCATTACCTGGTACAGTATCTGACCCCGATCACTACCTGGTACAGTCTCCGACCACTACCTGCCCTGGACACTGAGACACGACTTTAAAATCTGTAGAAAGCACTAGACCAATACGCTATAACATTAGCTTTACACCACAATAATACAGCAAATATGCAAACAAAAACGCGAGGTGTTAGCACTAGACGACACGATACTCTAGGAACGTCGTGCTCCGACGAGCGATATATTTTCCCCATCAGCAAACATTAGGGTGACCTATAAAAAAAACACAAACATTAAAGTTACACCACAGAAAAGAAATACATAGAAGACTTACGGATGAAATAAACACTTAATACAATCACGAACAGTAATATCAAATAATATTTTAAAATAGCAAAAGAGAAACCACAAGGTACAAGATTGGTAAGGGCAACAAGTGACACACAGTACACACGTGTGTAATAACCAATAGCCATAATTCTGGCCTCTTGTACACTCATTTATACACCTTCGACAGGTACATCAAGCCCAGAAACATGTGCATGACCGACGATAGGTGGAGTTGGTTGAGCGGAGGACTGTAGTGGCCAATTTAGAAATACTTAGGTCGCTGGATCGAGGCAAAATTTGTACCTTCAAATTATACCGCAAAAACTTTTTTAATATTTCAATTTTATTAAGATTGAAATCTAAAACGTTATTTAATTATAAATAAAGTGAATTTAGTGTCTAAATTTTAGAATGAGATTTTGTTTACATTGAATATTTGTCAAAGCAATACTTGTTGACGTATGAAAAGTCTGGGGATTGTGCAACACATTAAGTTAGAGGGATAGGGATAAGTGGGTCTAATGATTGAGTGGGGAAATTGTACAGTTTGAGAAGAGTTAGACATTCTCACACATTGTATATTGCTGCTTATTGGTTAATTTCCTATGTGTTATCTTCTCAATGAGTGCAGAGGTACTAGAACAGCTGATCATGTCTGTTAAACGATATAGCGAAGAAAGCTATCTCTACCTGGACATCAGTACAGACAACATAATGACCCCAGATAAAACA
Source organism: Ariolimax columbianus (assembly GCA_036924085.1). Taxonomy (NCBI): domain Eukaryota; kingdom Metazoa; phylum Mollusca; class Gastropoda; order Stylommatophora; family Arionidae; genus Ariolimax; species Ariolimax columbianus. The sequence goes on from JAVGWX010000020.1 coordinate 60,446,766, forward strand.
AGCAGTCAGGCTATTATCTATCTTGGTTAAGGAAGAAATCAATCACGTCACAAGTTTTTAATATCTTCCCGCCCCCCTTCCCTATTATCAGCAACAATGAGGGCTGTCAACAAAAAGAATGCCATGGCAACGCAGAGATGAAATGGAGTGAGAAGCGAATGGCAGAACTTGCACAAAACATCATCATACAAATTTTGAGGACACGCATCTTGCCTGTGGCAACGCATTGATACAAAACATGGACACAAGCCACAAACACTAGCAAATATATGGAATCCTTCGAGCTGAAATGGTACAGGAAAGTTCAGAATACAATGGACAACGAAGAAGAAAACCACAAACGTCCTAATAAAGCTGGAAATAGAACAAAATGGACTCGTAAACAGCACCACGTGAAGGAAACTCAAATACTTTTGCCACCCACATCAAAGTCTACAACGGTTTATGAAACAAAAACGATACCAGAGAGTATAATAATAATAATAATAATAATAATAATAATAATAATAATGTTCGTTTAGGCGTCAAAAGCCAGTTGCGTCAAACGACCACTACCAGGTCCAACTGCTGAAGCTTGTTCATGCGTAGTGAGTCGAGCGAAACACCTACAGACTCCCCATGTTGGGCCGAGTGTCCGCTGCCTTGGAATGAGGGCAACGAGGAGTGTGTGTTAGACTAATGTTTGTGTCTAGCTTTCTTTGTCCGTCCGTGTCTGACTCCCTGTTCCCTCGCGTTCCTCTCCTGAGACCTCTGGACTCTATCCCCCCTCGGGTCAGTGTGATCCTTGCTGGGCTGAGAATATGAAGTTGAGCGAGGCATTGTGTGACCTCCGGTGGAGGAGGGAAGAAGAAGGCGGCTACAGTATGAGGTGGAAGGTCCTAGAGTAGTGATAACCTGGACTGAATTCTGGGGTGCAGTTAAGCGGAACTTTGAACGCCTTCTTGGACTGATTTCCCACGGTTTAAGCGAGACACAGCCGCATCAAGATGCAGCCTAAACAAACAGGATAACCAATCGACAGCACACGAATTTCACATAATAAAGACCAAACAGCAGAAAACCACAAACACCAGAGCGAGTCGAGAGCGCAGCATTCAGGAGCGGCCATATTCCTTTTCATACCATAGAGTATGGTACCAGTAAACGAGACAGACCAAGGCCAAACAGACGATATGTACAACATAACAAAGATGTTCTGAAGATGGCGCGGACGGAAGCGGCAAAACTGGTCTTACATGGCGGATGTGATGGAGAAAAGTTCTATACATGGCATGCTAGAGTATGATAGACAAGACGAGGATCATTTGTCGAACTTCCCACGACGCTTGGCGTTTCCTTAACATCACTACCAAATCAGACACAAGCTTGTGCTGATCAAACGTCAAACTAGCATGGATAATGACAAATAAAAACGGGTTATTACGTCACAACCTCATTAATTTTGACATCACGTGACATTTGATAGATCAACAGAGACAGGAGAAAGCACAAACTGGACAAGACGCAGCTACAACTTTCATTAATGCTTGTCCGACTGACAGTCATTTGTTCAAGATAACATGAACAAGTATGGTGAGTTCGCCGTGAACACAAATACAAGGTAACTAAAACCAATGTCAGGAACAACATTTATCAGTTCCTGTGCCCAATTCAATCACGCCAGTAGATCAATGAACAAAATGTTGGTCATATCTATATATCCTTATCGTTTAACTTTTCCTTTTGTGGGAGAAAACGTGTTGGTAGATGTTTCTTTTTATTTGTGTGTGTTTCTTTTTAAACTAAAATGGCCAGAAGACAACGGGGAATCGGTGATGTCCAGTTACAGAACTTCTACAAAGGACAACACAGGACATAAGCGTACGACCCGTGAGCTCAGTAAGGCCCACCAGTCTGGTATAGAAGTATAATGGTGCGGGCCTCTAATCGAAGCCAGGCCAGTTGAGATTGTATGGGCCGTACACGTGGAAGATAAAGTGACCTGGGACAAAAGGGGTCATGGCCACAGGCTAGCTTATCGATGTCCGCCCAGGAGGTACGGCGGCTGCACTTGCCTATGGCCGACTGAGATTAGTGTGTCTGGAAGAATAGGCATGTACAAGGGCAGTAGAAGTACTAGGCGACCTATCACCTTAAATTGTGGTGCAGGGTGGGGGTGGGGGGGGGGGGGTCCAGCGGTACAGTAGACGAGGTGGAGGTCAGCGGTACAGTAGAGGGGGTGAGGGTCAGCGGTACAGTAGACGAGGTGGAGGTCAGCGGTCCACTAGAGGGGGTCAGGGTCAACGGTACACTAGAGGGGGTCAGGGTCAGCGGTCCACTAGAGGGGTTCAGGGTCAACGGCACACTAGGGGAGATGGCGGTCAGCGGTACACTAGAGAACATCAGGTCAGCTGTACACTAGAGCAGATGTGGTCAGCATCACTCCTGTAGTCTACGCCTGGACCCAATTGTTTGAGGCCGGATCGGCCCATGGTGCCTTTTACAATTGAACGAATATCCCACAGCTGATTGATGATTGACCCTAGATCGCTGATTCATGATTGACCATAGATCGCTGATTCATGATTGACCATAGATCGCTGATTCATGATTGACCATAGATCGCTGATTCATGAGTGACCATAGATCGCTGACTGATGATTGACCATAGATCGCTCGTCTCGACAACCAGTGTTCTAACTACTGCGCTACCGAATTGTGTATTTCAATAACCTGAAATTCAAACGTCATTATCGCCACAAGCTGGCTGAGTGGATAAGGCACAAATGTGGTATCCTTGGTGTTGCAGGTTGAGTTCCCAAATTTGAGAGGAACAGAAACAACTGGTATCGAAATTTTGCCATTTCGGTAACCATGACCCAGTTAGGAATGCCCCAATTTAGGAGTGCCACGAATCTAATGGATAGAAATGCCTGCTCGACGGATGGATGATTTCTGACGATCAGATTCCCTCCTTTTTGTATTCCTTCACCCTTTCTGTGTCCCAGCACCACGTCATATGGCGTTCATCTTCAGCGAATTGAATTGGCCTGTCGTTCGCATCCAGCATGTCGCCATCACATGTCGCCCTCACATGTCGCCCTCACATGTCGCCCTCACATGTCGCCCTCACATGTCGCTCTCACATGTCGCCCTCACATGTCGCCCTCACATGTCGCCCTCACATGTCACCCTCACATGTCGCCCTCACATGTCGCCCTCACATGTCGCCCTCACATGTCGCTCTCACATGTCGCCCTCACATGTCACCCTCACATGTCGATGTCACATATTGCTGTCACATGTCGCTGTCACACGTATTCAGAAGGTTGGGAGAAATCATCAGATGACCTGGATCTTGTACTATACCGCAGTCACATCTACCGTGATCTGAGAGACCCCTTCTCTTCATGTTCCTCCTACATCGTGATACGCCAGTTTGAAGTCTTTATTGTTTTCCAAAGTGAGTAGGGTAAGGGATGTCCAGGGGCAGGTTCTCCCAAAGTGAGTAGAGTAAAGGATGTCCAGGGGCAGGTTCTCCCAAAGTGAGTAGGGTAAGTGATGTCCAGGGGCAGGTTCTCCCAAAGTGAATAGGGTAAGTGATGTCCAAGGGCGGGTTCCTCCTGAAACTTGATCCCTGGGTCCTGTATTATTTCGTGTCATAATTCAGGGTTGAATTCAGGGCTACCATGGCTTGACTGTATGGGTTTTGTTGATTTAAGGAAACTGTTCCTGGATTTGAGTCTTGTGATCTGCTCCTGGTGTCCAAACATTAGATGTTTGGGGTCGCTCTTCTGTTTTTCTCTTTCAATTTCAGCATCCACGCTGCTTCTCACGACAGGTGGATCTATGCCAATTACAGGGTATATTTTAGCAGGGAGGGGGGGGGGGATTAGACATCCTGACACTATACTACCTGCCTCATTTATTGCTATATCAACGAGTTTTCTGAGGGCAGAGTTTGTCCAGACTGGCACAACGTATTGCTCTGAATAGACGGAGAACAAGTAGTGAAAGGACACAACCCTACCTGTACTCTAGCCTCGCTAAGGCTGACCCTCCTGGCTAACTCTTCTCGCACGAAGGCGTCCGGGTAGTGGGTTCTCTCGAATACCCTCTCGAGGGCTGCTAATTGAGTGCTGTTGAAGGTTGTTCGGTTTCTTCTCTGCTTCCGCTTTCTCTTGCTGTCGTTATCTTGCTTGCCATCGTCGCTGTCTGCGGAGAGGAAAGGTCAATCACTTTCAGTCAACACAAGTTCTGAAGATTCTGGTCCAGAGACAGGCTGGACAGCCACGCCAAATTACAGGGAACAAATCAACCAGGCCAGAATACAGGGAACTTGGCAGCTACACAATAACACATGGAACACAATGGCCACACCAGATAATAGAGAACACAACAGCCACACCAGATCACATAGGACAAGGAACATAGGTTTGCTGACAAACACACATCAAGGCCCATTAACAGTTATCATAAGACGCAGTCACATCAAATAAGTCAAGTTATGTTGATGGTTGCTGTCACATCAGGGCTAATGATCTTTATCAGAGTTAAAACAAAAGTCAAGTGAGTATGACGAACAACAAAGATACAAGACCACAGAACGTAACAACATACTCTCAAACCAAATGGTCACAATCCAAGAAACGATAAATGCATTATATACACCAAAAATTCGATAACCATGGTTGAGACATGTCATACTTTAGATAGGCCGTCTGACAACAGTCTGCTGTAGATACAGGCCTTCTGATTCACGTAGAAATCCCTTTTATACGTCACATTCCAAAGCTAACTAAATAACGGAACTTGCATGTGTCAACTATCAGTGCAACTATAATAGTGTGTTCGAGAAACAAAGTAGGATACGCAGTTGGTTTCAGAGCATGATTCTGTGAAAGGATCACCCTCAGCAGTGGTCTGTTGTGTTTTGTACCGGGGTTCTGTTTGACTTCTCTGTGTGGAGCATGGATTGATTATAAACTTTTCACGATTATTATTTAGTCCTGGATGACGTTTCAATTGGGTTAGTCGAAAGGCCTATCTAATATAGCAATGGCTGGGGTTGAGCCATGGTTCAGCCCTGGCTGGGGTTGAGCCATAGTTGAGCCTTGGCTGGGGTTCAGCTATGGTTGGGGTTGAGCCATGGTTGAGCCTTGGCTGGGGTTGAGCCATGGTTGAGCCTTGGCTGGGGTTGAGCTATGGCTGGGGTTGAGCCATGGTTAAGCCTTGGCTGGGGTTGAGCCATGGTTGAGCCCAGACTGGAGTTGAGCCATAGTTGAGCTGTAGCTGGGGTTGAACCCTGCCTGGGGTTGAGCCATGATTGAGCCCTGGCTGGGGTTGAGTCATGGTTGGAGTTGAGTCATGGTTGAGCCCTGGCTGGGGTTGAGCCATGGTTAAGCCCTAGCTGGGGTTGAGCCATGGTTTAGCCATAGTTAAGCCCTGGCTGTGATTGAGCCATGGTTTAGCCGTAGCTGGGGTTGAGCCCTGGCTGGGGTTGAGCCAGGGTTGAGCCATGACTGGGGTTGAGCCACGGTTGAGCCGTAGCTGGGGTTGAACCCTGATTGGGGTTGAGCCATGGTTGACCCTGGCTGGGGTTGGGCCATGGTTGAGCCCTGGCTGGGGTCGAACTATGGTTGAGCCCTGGCTGGGGTTGAGCCATGGCTGGGGTTGAGCCATGGCTGGGGTTGAACCATGACTGGGGTGAGCCATGGTTGGGGTTGAGCCATGGCTGGGGTTGAGCCCTGGCTGGGGTCGAACTATGGTTGAGTCCTGGCTGAGGTTGAGCCCTGGCTGGGGTTGATCCATGGTTAAGCCCTGGCTAGGGTTGAGCCATGTGTGTGCCCTGGTCAAAATTAGACAAAACGTTGCACTAGTATAAACATTTAGAGGGAAATATATTTGAAGTTTGGAAGGGGGGGGGTGTGGTGGGACGGGGCGAGGAGGGGGGGGGGAGGGGCTTCCTCCACTAGGATTATCGTTGAAATACGAGAACTCTCTTCTACTCTTGTCTTCTTATGTCGAAACTCGACAACACCGAACATTCAGTTTAGTCAACCAGAGAGTTAATAACATCAACACAGAACATTCAGTTTAGTCAACCAGAGAGTTAATAACATCAACACCGAACATTCAGTTTAGTCAACCAGAGAGTTAATAACATCAACACAGAACATACAAGGAACATCATTGTAGATATGGGATGCTCAGGGTTCTTAGTCGACCTGCACTTCTACAGGGCCATAAGTCCCTGTGCAGGTCCCACTTAGTCGACCTGCACTTCTGCAGGGCTATAAGTCCCTGTGCGGGTCCCACTAAGACTACCTGCACTTCTACAAGGCCATAAGTCCCTGTGCGGGTCCCACTTAGTCGACCTGCACTTCTACAGGGCCATAAGTCCCTGTGCGGGTCCCACTTAGTTGACATGCACTTCTACAGGGCCATAAGTCCCTGTGCGGGTCCCACTTAGTCGACATGCACTTCTACAGGGCCGTAAGTCCCTGTGCGGGTCCCACTTAGTCGACCTGCACTTCTACAGGGCCATAAGTCCCTGTGCGGGCCCCACTCCCTGTGCGGGCCCCACGTCCTGTGCGGGCCCTACCCCCCTGTGCTGGCCCCATCTTTGATATGAGCTGGATGTAGCCAGACGGAGGATTTCCTGCTTAGCGGGCTAGGCTCGAGTAGCTTTTTACTTCACTATGGAGGTTGGTTAACTGTTGTGCGAGTCCATCTTGATAGACTTAAACGTTGGAGCAAAGTAGATCCGCAGCCTGATAGGCGCCATCTATGCTACTTTCAACAAACCACCTAACCATGGCCGATGTTATGCCATGTCACACAGTTAGTCGCCTCTTACGACATGCTCTCTGTGGGGCAGTGGTCCTATTCTTGTCCTTCACATACACAAAGACACGGGCGGACCACTCGGGATATAGACCTTATATTTTCAAGCGAACAAAAGAAGAAGAAGAAGAAGAAGAAGAAGAAGAAGAAGAAGAAGAAGAAGAAGAAGAAGAAGAAGTCACTGTAGTGTAATCTTCGTTCTAATTGTACAACACAGACAAAAATGTTTTCGGACAAGTATGTATTTGTTGTTGCTGTTCGTCTTGTTTTGCGCCTGAAAGCCCCAGTGCACCCGTCTGTAGAATGAATGTGTTAAACGGGTTTTCTCTCTCACAGGAGTACAATCGTATTGTGCGATAAACCCAGACCGAAGTCAATGGGTCGTGAACCCACACCCCAATCAGGACGATGACACTTTAACCAAAACCCCTCCCCAGTGACAGTGGATTAACATTTCTAATGGTAACATTCCAGCACACCCTAACACACTTTAAATACAATGAGATGCAACATCTCTACACTGGCCTACAAGTCCAACTTTCAGGTCTCGGGGGACCACTCGATGGAGGTTTCAGGTGCCACGATCTCAAATCTACTCTGCTACAGAAGGCAACACTGCAGGAGCGCACGCTGGGGAATGTATTTAGGCATTCTGTAATGGGGTCAATTGTAGTGCCCGTCCTATGGGGTCAATTGTAGTGCCCGTCCTATGGAGTCAATTGTAGTGCCCGTCCTATGGGGTCAATTGTAGTGCCCGTCCTATGCTTAACGTATGCACTGATTGCATGCTTCATGTGGGTGCTTGCCTTCATGTGGGGGCTCGCCTTCATATGGGGGCTCGCCTTCATGTAGGGGATCGCCTTCATGTGGGTGCTTGCCTTCATGTGGGTGCTTGCCTTCATGTGGGGGCTCGCCTTCATAGGGGGGCTCGCCTTCATGTAGGGGATCGCCTTCATGTGGGTGCTTGCCTTCATGTGGGTGCTTGCCTTCATGTGAGGGCTCGCCTTCATGTGGGGGCTCGCCTTCATGTGGGTGCTTGCCTTCATGTGGGTGCTTGCCTTCATGTGGGTGCTTGCCTTCATGTGGGGGCTCGCCTTCATGTGGGGGCTCGCCTTCATGTGGAGGCTCGCCTTCATGTGGGTGCTTGCCTTCATGTGGGGGCTCGCCTTCATGTGAGGGCTCGCCTTCATGTTGGTGCTTGCCTTCATGTGGGGGCTCGCCTTCATAAAGGGGCTCACCTTCATGTGGGTGCTTGCCTTCATGTGGGGGCTCGCCTTTATGTGGGTGCTCGCATTCATGTGGGTCTCCACCTTCATGTGGATGATTGCCTTTATGTGGGTGTCCGCCTTCACGTGGGTGTCTGCCTTCATGTGGGTGCTTGCGTTCATGTCCGTGCTTGCCTTCATGTGGGTGCCTGCCTTCATGTGGGTGCTTGCCTTCATGTGGGTGTTCGCCTGTATGTGGGTGTCCGCCATCATGTGGGTGTCCGCCTTCATGTGGGTGCTTGCCTTTATGTGGGTGCCTGCCTTCATGTGGGTGCTTGCCTTCATGTGGGTTTCCGCCTTTATGTGGGTGTCCGCCTTCATGTGGGTGTCCGCCTTCATGTGGGTGATTGCCTTCATGTGGGTGCCTGCCTTTGTGTGGGTGCTTGCCTTCATGTGAGTGTCCGCCTTTATGTTGGTGTCCGCCTTCATGTGGGTGTCCGCCTTCATATGGGTGTCCGCCTTCATGTAGGTGCTTGCCTTCATGTGGGTGCTCGCCTTCATGTGGGTGTTCGCCTTCATGTGGGTGTTCGCCTTCATGTGGGTGCTCGCCTTCATGTGGGTGTTCGCCCCAAGCGTCATGTGGGTGCTCCCCCCAAGCTTCATGTGGGTGCTGGCCCCAAGCTTCATGTGGGTGCTCGCCTTCATGTGGGTGTCTGCCTTTATGTGGGTGCTCACCTTCATGTGGGTGTCTGCCTTCATGTGGGTGCCCGCCTTCATGTGGGTGCCCGCCTTCATGTGGGTGCCAACCTTCATGTGGGTGTCTGCCTTCATGTGGGTGCTTGCCTTCGTGTGGGTGCCTGCCTTCATGTAGGTGCTTGTCTTCATGTGGGTGTCCGCCTTTATGTGGGTGTCCGCCTTTATGTGGGTGTCCGCCTTCATGTGGGTGCTTGCCTTCAATGTGGGTGCCTGCCTTCATGTGGGTGCTTGCCTTCATGTGGGTGTCTGCCTTTATGTGGGTGTCCGCCTTCATGTGGGTGTCTGCCTTCATGTGGGTGTCCACCTTCATATGGGTGCTTGCCTTCATGTGGGTGCTCGCCTTTATGTGGGTTCTCGCCCCAAGCTTCATGTGGGTGCTCGCCCCAAGCTTCATGTGGGTGCTCGCCCTAAGCTTCATGTGGGTGCACGCCTTCATGTGGGTGTCTGCCTTCATGTGGGTGATCGCCTTCATGTTGGTCCTCGCCCCAAGCTTCATGTGGGTGCCCGCCTTCATGTGAGTACCCGCCTTCATGTGAGTCTCTGCTTTCATGTGGGTGCCCGCCTTCATGTGGGTGTCTGCCTTCATGTGGGTGTCTGCCTTCATGTGGGTGCTCGCCTTCATGTGGGTGCTCGCCCCATGCTTCATGTGGGTGCTCGCCTTCATGTGGGTACCCGCCTTCATGTGGGTGTATGCCTTCATGTGCGTGCTCGCCTTTATGTGGGTTTCTCGCCCCAAGCTTCATGTGGGTGCTCGCCTTCATGTGGGTCTCTGCCTTCATGTGGGTACCCGCCTTCATGTGGGTGTCTGCCTTCATGTGGGTGTCTGCCTTCATGTGGGTGCTCGCCTTCATGTGGGTGCTGGCCCCATGCTGCATGTGGGTTTTCGCCGTCATGTGTGTGCTCGCCTTTATGTGGGTACTCGCCTTTATGTGGGTGTTCGCCTTCATGTGGTTGCTCGTCCCAAGCTGCATGGGAGGGGGGGGGGGGTGGGTGGTTGTCCTTTATGTGGGTGTCCGCCCCAAACGTCATGTGCAATAAAAGACAGACAACAACAAGGATCCACCCCCACAGCTAAGCCACGCCCTCAGCAACATACAACAGACGGACACTTTCCCCAGGAGTCCTAGCCAAGGTCACGAGACACAGACCGGAGTTGACAGATTCTCTCGTGCAACAACGTGCACTATTTTCCTGGCACCACTGAGACGGAAGTGTCAGGTCGAGGGGAAATTCCTCCGCCTCGGCGTCTTCTTCTCAGGGGCGTACCGTAAAGGAAGCATGTCTGGGGTGTTGGGTTGTGACAACATGGAGTGGAAACTCATTACCGAAATGACGGGAGAAAGTAAGAATGCTGGCATGTGGGATGTGGACGCACGAAAGGCATTATAGTGATATAGGCTACGAGAACTACATGACACGAGAGGTAATGATGAATAGAAGGAGCATGAGAGGGAGTCGGGAGATTTAATATCATGAGAAAGAGGTCGGAAGTAAGATTGGCAGGAGGAAGAGAACGACAGAGAAAGAGGAGAAGAGAGATGTTAGACTAGCTAGACCGAGTGACAAAGAGGGAGAGTGAATGAAAGAATGACATAAATGGAAAGTAAGAGAGAAAAAAGAGAGGGAAGGGGGGGGGGAGAAAGAGAGGGAAGGGGAGGAGAGAAAGAGAGAGAAGGGGGGGGAGAAAAAGAGGGGGAAGGGGGGGGAGAGAAAAAATAGAGGGAAGGGGGGGGAGAGAAAGAGAGGGAAGGGGGGGAGAAAAAAGAGACGGAAGGGGGGAGAGAAAGAGAGGGAAAGGGGAAGGAGAAAAAGAGGGGGAATGGGGGGAGAGAAAAAAGAGAGGGAAGGGGGGAGAAAAAGAGGGGGAAGGGGGGAGAGAAAAAAGAGAGGGAAGGGGGGAGAGAAAGAGAGGACGGGCGGGAGAGAAAAAAGAGAGGTAAGGGGGGGGAGAGAAATAGAGGGAAGGGGGGAGAAAAAAGAGAGGGAAGGGGGGAGAGAAAGAGAGGGAAGGGGGGGAGAAAAAAGAGAGGGAAGGGGGGAGAGAAAGAGAGGGAAGGCGGGAGAAAAAGAGAGGGAAGGGGGGAGAGAAAGAGAGGGAAGGGGGAGAAAAAGAGAGGGAAAGGGGGAGAGAAAGAGAGGGAAGGGGGGAGAAAAAAAGAGAGGGAAGGGGGGAGAGAAAGAGAGGGAAGGGGCGGAGACAAAGAGAGGGAAGGGGAGGGGGAGAGAAAGAGAGGGAAGGATGGAGAGAAAAAGAGAGGGAAGGGGGGGGAGAGAAAGAGAGGGAAGGAGGGAGAAAAAGAGAGGGAAGGGGGAGAGAAAGAGAGGGAAGGGGGGAGAAAAAGAGAGGGAGGGGGGGGAGAGAAAGAGAGGGAAGGGGGGAGAGAAAGAGAGGGAAGGGGGAGAGAAAAAGAGAGGGAAGGGGGAGAGAAAAAGAAAGGGAAGGGGGGAGAAAAAGAGAGGGAAGGGGTGGGGAGAAAAAGAGAGGGAACGGGGGGGGGAGAAAAAGAGAGGGAAAGTGGGGGGGAGAAAAAGAGAGGAAAGGGGGGAAGAGAAAAAGAGAGGGAAAGGGGGGGGAAAGAAAAAGAGAGGGAAGGGGGGGGAGAAAAAGAGAGGGAAGGGGGGGAGAAAAAGAGAGTGAAGAGGGAGAGAAAAAGAGGGAAGGGGGGAGAGAAAAAGAGAGGGAAAGGGGGGAGAGAAAGAGAGGGAAGGGGGGGGAGAAAAAGAGAGGGAAGGGGGGGGAGAAAAAGAGAGGGAAGGGGGGAGAGAAAAAGAGGGAAGGGGGAGAGAAAAAGAGGGAAGGGGGGAGAGAAAAAGAGAGGGAAAAGGGGGAGAGAAAAAGAGAGGGAAGGGGGGAGAGAAAAAGAGAGGGAAAGGGGGGAGAGAAAAAGAGAGGGAAGGGGGGGGAGAAAGAGAGGGAAGGGGGGAGAAAAAGAGAGGGAAGGGGGGAGAAAAAGAGAGGGAAAGGGGGGGGAGAGAAAAAGAGAGGGAAGGGGGAGAGAAAAAGAGGGAAGGGGGGAGAGAAAAAGAGAGGGAAAGGGGGGAGAGAAAAAGAGGGAAGGGGGGAGGAGAGAAAAAGAGAGGGAAAGGGGGAAGAGAAAAAGAGGGAAGGGGGAGGAGAGAAAAAGAGAGGGAAGGGGGGGAGAAAAAGAGAGGGAAGGGGGAAGAGAAAAAAGAAGGAAGGGGGGAGAAAAAGAGAGGGAAGGGGGGAGAAAAAGAGAGGGAAGGGGGGAGAAAAAGAGAGGGAAGGGGGGGGAGAAAAAGAGAGGGAAGGGGGAGAGAAAAAGAGGGAAGGGGGGGAGAGAAAAAGAGAGGGAAAGGGGGGGAGAGAAAAAGAGAGGGAAGGGGGGAGAGAAAGAAAGGGAAGGGGGGGATAAAAAGAGAGGGAAGGGGGGAGAAAAAGAGAGGGAAAGGGGGGGAGAGAAAAAGAGAGGGAGTGGGGAGAAAAAAGAGGGAAGGGGGGAGAGAAAAAGAGAGGGAAAGGGGGGAGAGAAAAAGAGGGAAGGGGGAGGAGAGAAAAAGAGAGGGAAAGGGGGGAGAGAAAAAGAGGGAAGGGGGGAGGAGAGAAAAAGAGAGGGAAGGGGGGGAGAAAAAGAGAGGGAAGGGGGGGAGAGAAAAGAGAAGGAAGGGGGGAGAAAAAGAGAGGGAAGGGGGGGGGAGAAAAAGAGAGGGAAGGGGGGAGAAAAAGAGAGGGAAGGGGGGAGAAAAAGACAGGGAAGGGGGTGGGGAGAGAAATAGAGGGAACGGGGGGGAGAAAAAGAGAGGGAAGGGGTGGGGAGAAAAAGAGAGGGAAGGGGTGGGGAGAAAAAGAGAGGGAAGGGGGGGAGAAAAAGAGAGGAAAAGGGGGGGGGAGAAAAAGAGAGGGAAGGGGGGGGGAGAAAAAGAGAGGGAAGGGGGGAGAGAAAAAGAGAGGGAAGGGGGGGGGAGACAAAAAGAGAGAGAAGGGGGGAGAAAAAGAGAGGGAAGGGGGGAGAGAAAAAGAGAGGGAAGGGGGCGGAAGAAAAAGAGAGGGAAGGGGGGAGAGAAAAAGAGAGGGAAGGGGGAGAGAAAAAGAGAGGGAAGGGGGGAGAAAAAGAGAGGGAAGGGGTGGTGAGAAAAAGAGAGGGAACGGGGGGGGGAGACAAAGAGAGGGAAAGTGGGGGGGAGAAAAAGAGAGGAAAGGGGGGAAGAGAAAAAGAGAGGGAAAGGGGGGAAAGAAAAAGAGAGGGAAGGGGTGGGGAGAAAAAGAGAGGGAAGGGGGGGAGAAAAAGAAATGGAAAGGGGGGGAGAAAAAGAGAGGGAAAGGGGGGATAGAGAAAGATAGGGAAGGGGGGGAGAGAAAAAGAGAGGGAAGGGGGGAGAGAAAAAGAGAGGGAAGGGGGGGGAGAGAAAAAGAGAGGGAAGGGGGGGGAGAAAAAGAGAGGAAGAGAGTAAGAAGGGAGTGAAAGAGCGAACTGTAAAGGATGAGAGAGAGAAAACGGAGAAGAAAACGGCTAAAAGTGTCACGTCCACACACATATGTTGTGCTAAAAGTGTCACGTCAGTCACAAATGTTGTGCTAAAAGTGTCACGTCAGTCCCACATGTTGTGCTAAAAGTGTCACGCCCAGTGAGAATAGAGTGAGGTGACGTCATGATAGCTGGAAGATTAAAAACGGAGCTCAAAGTGAAGATCCTTTGCTCCTTCGCTCTGGTAAGACGATAGTAAATATGTTTTGAAAAAGAGATGTAACTACAGTCGATCACGGTAACGAATGTGACTCGTACGACCGATCCGACCAGAGAAGCGTCTTCTACAGTGTGAGCAAGGAATGTCAGGACCGTGTGCGGCATTGCATGGTGTGGTATGTCTACGCAAACGCTCTCCTTAGCCAATCCACAATAAAAATCGTATGTATTCCACGTTCAATTCTGCCCGTCCATGTAATACTATCCATGGCGTCGTGTTCCCAAGATTCCAAATCGATGCCAGCATCACTCATATCCCCCTTGCATACATCCTTATACCGAAGTAGTGGCCTGCATGGAGACCTTTTCCCCAACTGTAATTCCCCATTCCTCACAGTAAACTTGGTATCAGTATTACTTCTCTCCCAGTTCGTTACGAATTAACTTGCAGGAGAACAAACACGGAACCATTGCAATAAGAACAAATGCTCTAACTACCCTACCGCTAATAAAAGAAATAATAATGAACTATATGAGATTTTGTAAGCGAAATAGTTCAAACACGTTCAGATCTATGAGACGTCTTCTGATAAATTATGAAAACGGAGAGGTGATTCAAACGTTCCAGGTAGATATACTAAACGGTACGATACAAATGACGAGACAAGGAAAATGAGTGACTGGAACCAAGAAACCAAAATAAAAATGAACAGGTTATTATAGCAAGCTCGTGGATTCTGTCCTCGGGTCATTCAGTCCAGTACTGGTTAGCAAGCTAGCTCATGTCATTCAGTCCTAGGACTGGTCAGCAAGCTAGCTCATGTCATTCAGTCCTAGCACTGGTCAGCAAGCTAGCTCATGTCATTCAGTCCTAGCACTGGTCAGCAAGCTAGCTCATGTAATTCAGTCCAGCACTGGTCAGCAAGCTAGCTCATGTCATTCAGTCCTAGCACTCGTCAGCAAGCTAGCTCATGTCATTCAGTCCTAGCACTGGTCAGCAAGCTAGCTCATGTCATTCAGTCCAGCACTGGTCAGCAAGCTAGCTCATGTCATTCAGTCCTAGCACTCGTCAGCAAGCTAGCTCATGTCATTCAGTCCTAGCACTGGTCAGCAAGCTAGCTCATGTCATTCAGTCCAGCACTGGTCAGCAAGCTAGCTCATGTCATTCAGTCCTAGCATTGGTCAGCAAGCTAGCTCATGTCATTCAGTCCTAGCACTGGTCAGCAAGCTAGCTCATGTCATTCAGTCCTAGCACTGGTCAGCAAGCTAGCTCATGTAATTCAGTCCAGCACTGGTCAGCAAGCTAGCTCATGTCATTCAGTCCTAGCACTCGTCAGCAAGCTAGCTCATGTCATTCAGTCCTAGCACTGGTCAGCAAGCTAGCTCATGTCATTCAGTCCTAGCACTGGTCAGCAAGCTAGCTCATGTCATTCAGTCCAGCACTGGTCAGCAAGCTAGCTCATGCCATTCAGTCCAGCACTGGTCAGCAAGCTCATGGATTCTGTCCTTCCATTTCTGCCTATCCTCTGCAGCCGTCTCCAGCTCAGCACGTCTTCACTGCCATATATTTCTAGGTCTTCCCCTCCGTCTCCTTCCCTGCATAATGTCCTCCGAGACCTTTTTGACTGGGTCCTCTCTCAGCAGACTATGTCCCAACCAGCCAAGTCGATTTCTTGTTATCGTCCGTATCAACTTTCTCTCTTCTCCCAACACCACCAATGCTTGTCATTTGATTTCTTCTCTGTCCAGTTCACTCCTTCCATCTTTCGGTAACACCACATCTCAAAAGCTTCAAAGTATTTTTCTTCGCTTTTATTTATAGTCCATGTTTCAGAGCCATACATTGCCACAGTCCAAACGTATGTATGTAAGATTATTTTCCTTAGAGACATACTAATGTTATTGGATGTAAGGATTCTTTGTTTCTCTCTAAACACTTTCGCTATTACAATTCTAGATGGTATTTCTCTATGGCATCGGGAATCTTCTGTTATGGATTGACCAAGATATGGAAATTGCAATACCTGCTGGACAGCTTTCCCTGTTACGGTTACTCTTACACTGGTTGGTTTTCTCGATGTTCACTTTCATGTCATAGCTATCTGCAGCGTTCCTAATTTCATTGAGCCTTGTCTGTAGATCCTTCCCCGTTTCTGCTATAATGGCTTGGTCATCAGCGTATTGCCTCCAGTTGTTCGCCCTTGACCTTTACCCCCAGATTGCATTTCGTCATTGCTTCAGCCATCATCACCTCTGAGTACGCATTGAACAGGTCAGGTGAGAGTGGGCTGCCCTGCCTTACTCCCTGTCTTATAGGTCCGTGTGTTCTTCTCTGATTGATGGTGGCCTTCTGGTTTGTGTATCGGTTCTGCATCAGCTGGAGGATTGGTTCTTCAATTTCTGCATGTTTAAAAATGTCAAGAAGTGTCTACCAGGACACTCTATCAAACACCTTCTCATAATCGATGTAGCAGGTGGACATGGGTCATCCCTGGTCGATCAATGTCTCGTGGTTCTATTAGTAACAATTGATCTCTGGGTAGAGAGATCTGACTCCTCTGATCTCTGGGTAGATAGATCGGACTAGTGTTTGAATTTATTAAGATGAACTCGTACATGTGTTAAACCACTCTCCAAGAAACTGGTTGTATACAGACTGTATAGTCGTCTAAATCGGTATAAAGACGTTAAGTTAAGTAATTACTATGAACATTAATGGCTCCTTCGAAAAATGTGTAGAAGAATACACACAATATTACTTAGAATAAAAAACATGTTTCGTTTAGATGAGCCAGTCTGGATTGTTTCATGTAGAACATCTTGTGCCGGGCTGAAACACCGTACTATGGACACACGAACATGCAAGATAAGACATGGCATTGTGGAGGCCGCAGAAGTTCTGGAAATCGGCAATAAATGTTTCTTTTCCTTCATCCAGTCTGCGATCAAATATCCTCACGTGTCATATTACCTACGATAAATATGATAACTTGAGGCAAAAATAAAAGATGTTAGGCTTTCTATGATTAGAGGTGAAATATAATATGATTGAAGCTAGTCGGATATAAACAAGCGGATGTTGATATAAACAGGCGCAGAAACTGTGGACATGCTTAGAAGACTTTCTTTCCAAGCTACCTTCCATATTGCGTTATTTCTTGTAGAGAATGGTTATGGAAGAGATTTCTCTGCGCTGAATGAAGTGGATACGGGAGAACATAACAGAAGTCAGGGGAATATCTTTGTGGGTATTAGCATACCAATTACACTGACAAGTACAACAAACACTGACTGGTGCAAGAAAAACTGACTGGTACAAGAAACACTGATATGTACAAGAAACACTGACAGGTACAATTACTTGGGTTCACAGACCAGCGAGATCACTAAGTACCTACTAATGTTAACAGGCGGGGTTTTTAGAAGAAGAAGCGCGGGGATATGGGAGATGGTCCCCACATCCCATAATGAGACTGGAAACAGCGTGACATAGGCGTCATTGTGAGGAAAGGGGAAGGTGGGGGGGGGGGTGGTATGATCTTCAGTGGGGTGCTGTTACCTATCTCATGTTTCGCTGCCTCGCCTTTTATAACTCTTATAGTAAGGTACCAATTTTATAAACTAAGAGCCCCGATCTGAAAATACCATACGTTAATGTCCCCAATCTGACAATACAGACAAGTTAATGTCCCCAATCTGACAATACAGACAAGTTAATGTCCCCAATCTGACAATACAGACAAGTTAAGGTCCCCAAGTGGATTAGCCATGCCTGCAAACCTGCTACTTGACAAAAGACAGGCTACCATGATATTATTGGACACCAACAACCAGCATGGATTCTCTTTAGGGCGACCCAAGGTCCGCTGTCAGGGGTAAAGGGATTGGGGGGCGGGGGCGTAGATACCATAGCACAGTTTATAAAATACGTGACTCGTAAATCTCTACTGACGATGTTAGAGAAGGCACGTTTGTTGCTGATTACCCTTGCTGAAGACGGATCCCTTTTCTCGATAAAGGTTCCTCAGTAGGTTCAGCGGTAAATGATTACCTGTATCGCTTTTAGGGGAGGGACAGCCGAAAGGAAGTCAACTGGCCACCCCACCTGGTAAACAAGCTGAGGCCTAGTACAGTGAAGACTATAACGCTTTATCCCTGACAGCAGTGGGAGTACCTTTACCAGAGTATGGAGCATACGTGTTAGATGGGGTTGTAGAATATCAGTGGGGGCAATGTGGTGGGTACTGCAAATCTTCTCTGATCCAACATATTACTTTGTTAAGCGACAGAGAGAGGGGGACATGAAACTAAGCAAAACATAGAATTACAGCAAGAAGATAAAGCTAGGAAACTTCAGACAGAACAGGTGTGGGGGGGGGGGGGGGGCACAGCCATCAGTCCTTGCTCTTGTGTTTTTCGTATCTGAATACGCTGCACTAGTCTGGGAAAATCTGCCCATGCGAAATGACACAGCAATAAATGAAGTGGGTCGGATAGTATCAGGGTGCCTAAAACCCACCCCCGGTGAGCCGTTTGGGGGTCGAGCGTTATCTTGCAGGAGCAAGAAGCCCTTTGTGATCAAACCAGGCAGTTTTTGTCGATGACAGTTATTGACATCATATAAAATGGGCATGTACTGATCACTTTTGATAGTGACGCCAACATGAATGGTGCCAAGTTTGTCCCAGAAAATACTCGCCATCACTTTACCAGACGACGTTCCATGCAAGGACTAAAGGTGTTGTGCGCCATTTTTATTTATCTGTTGCTGGTCCATGGCAAGTTGGCCACATATCAGTAACAGAACACACGCGCCCCTAACTAATAATAGCTGTCCCAGCGCACTATAACCCATTCAGGAAGAACTAGAACAAAAAGTTGCGGTTTGAATTGAACGTCCCTCATATATCTACTAACAAGCCACAAGACTTAAATCAAGAAGACACAGTTTCTTAAAATAACAGAGACCATCCAGACAAGCCCGGAAGGTCGACGCATCGAGAGGTGACGCGAAACATTGCAGGATCCATGGATAGAGCTCACGGAAGAGACTGCGCCTGGACACCACCTGCCCTACGCTGTGTGGAAGGCAATGAACAGACTTCGAACTGGTGTCTCAAGATGCAGAGCGAACTTGAAGAAATGGGGATACTCAGATGTCGACACACGTGAATGTGGCGCAGTTCAGGACCAAGATCATCTGATGTCCTGCCCCAACCTCCCTGAAACCTGTGACATGAACGACATGATGGAGGCGAACGACAAGGCAGTTCAAGTTGCTGAATACTGGACCGGTGCTGTGTGACGTGGTGTTTGGACACGGAAAGTAAGTAAGTATATATCTACTAATGACGATTCACGACTCTTTCTACTACCGACCAAGCTTTCTTAGTAACAATATCAGTTCTACTGTCTCCATTAGCTGAGATTACTGTGTATCGACAATACTCGTGACCTTAGAGTCGAGTTTTACTTTCAAACTTCTCCTTACAGGCCATTCCCTCTCTCATTCATGCACATAACTATCATAAGTTCACTTTATATATCTGTTTATATCTATCTGTTTATATATATATCTACTTATATCTATCTGTTTATATATATATGATTATATCTATCTTTTTATATATATGTGTATATCTATCTGTTTATATATATATATATATATATATATATATATGTTTATATCTATCTGTTTATATCTATCTGTTTATATCTATCTGTTTATATATATATATCTGTTTGTATCTATATATTTATATATATATATATATATATCTGTTTATATATGTATGTTTATGTATCTAAATGTTTATATCTATCTGTTTATGTATCTAAATGTTTATATCTATCTGTTTGTATATCTATCTGTTTATATCTATCTGTTTATATATATCTGTTTATATATATCTGTTTATATCTATCTGTTTATATGGATGCGATTAGCTGTCTCTCGCAGTCGCTAACGCGGACACCATGAGGCTGGTTTGTTTACCTGTCTTGGTCGTCTAGGTTTTTCTGTATTTGGATTATAATGAGAGGTAACTGCGCTGGTCACTAACCACTATTCTCGTCCAGAGCTATCATGGATCAGTGGCAAGACGACCAGTAGAGGCGACTGGAGATAACTCAGGTTGCAGGCATTCTTGAGATCAGGGGTCACTTTAAACTTGTAGGATTCGACTACCTACCACTTCCGTTCATGGCTGTTAGAGCCGAATGCCATACCTCTTTGACTTCAGATAACCATAAACACATCTCCATCGATCTTTAAATCTGTTTATCAATTAATCTATCGATTTAACTATTCATTTATTTATCTACTTATCTGACTAGCTATCCATTTATCTCATATATCAATATATTCATCTCTACATTCCCTTCGCCTCCTCATCTTCATCAAATTAGTTAGTGCTTGTATAAGTGTATTCCCTCTAGGTAACCCTCCCGACACTGGTTCACATCATCCCTTTCATATTTCTTCTCACCCCCCCCCCCTAGCTATTTGCTAATCATTCCTCACATAAGCTCAAATTCTCTCACTCTAACTCTATCTCTCACTCTCTCTCTCACTCTCTCTCTCTCACTCTCTCTCTCTCTCTCTCTCTCTCTCTCTCTCTCTGCCTGGTTCCCATTTATCTTCTACCTTCCCCATTGTCAACTTGTCTCCATCGCCCACCACTTGTTCAATCCTTCTATCTGTAGTTTCCATTTCTCTCTACCGTAGATCTGAGGTTGAACCGTACCTAAGACAGCTGATCGTCTGCTGGGATACATGTCTGCCTCGACTTCAGATCCCAATCTCCTTGCGCGTGCAGACGAGCTCGAGCGGGAGCCTGCCACATGAGTGACGCGGTGCGCTGATGGCACCGTCACGTGACGTCTTGCGCGAGACGGCCCGACGCCTGAAGTCTGTGGGCGGAGGAGGTTTGGGCGACAGGCAAGAGCTGCCACTCCATCACTTGGTTGTACTGGTGTCAGCTTTCACGGAGTACAAGAGCTACCGACGACATCACCCTAGTTACAACCATCCAAACGTGGGCTGTCCTGCGGCCTTTATGTCTACATGTCATTGGATACAGAACCTTCATGCAATTGGCCCCTGCGGAAGTCGCCGCCAAAGCACATTATGTTCTCTTGCAGTGGTGATTTGGGCAGCAATTTATTTTATTTGTAACCCCTCTCAGATAGAAGGCTCTCCAACTCATGGGGAACCCAGCAGTTCACGCTGATCAAAAGACTGCCCGGTGGGGAGTGGCCTTCTGGGTCTGAGAGAAGGCTACAGAATCAAGAGCCCTTATATGATAGAGGAATGCAGGAGGGATACAAGAGGGATACAAGAGGGATACAAGAGGGATACAAGAGGGATACAAGAGGGTACACGAGGGATACAAGTGGGTACACGAGGGATACAAGTGTGTACACGAGGGATACAAGAGGGATACAAGAGGGATACAAGTGGGTACACGAGGGATACAAGTGGGTACACGAGGGATACAAGTGGGTACACGCGGGATACAAGAGGGATACAAGAGGGATACAAGTGGGTACACGAGGGATACAAGTGGGTACACGAGGGATACAAGTGGGTACACGAGGGATACAAGAGGGATACAAGAGGGATACAAGAGGGATACAAGAGGGATACAAGTGGGTACACGAGGGATACAAGTGGGTACACGAGGGATACAAGTGGGTACACGCGGGATACAAGAGGGATACAAGAGGGATACAAGTGGGTACACGAGGGATACAAGTGGGTACACGAGGGATACAAGTGGGTACACGAGGGATACAAGAGGGATACAAGAGGGATACAAGTGGGTACACGAGGGATACAAGTGGGTACACGCGGGATACAAGAGGGATACAAGAGGGATACAAGTGGGTACACGAGGGATACAAGTGGGTACACGAGGGATACAAGTGGGTACACGAGGGATACAAGAGGGATACAAGAGGGATACAAGAGGGATACAGGTGGGTACACGGGGGATACAAGAGGGATACAGGTGGGTACACGAGGGATACAAGAGGGATACAAGAGGGATACAAGAGGGATACAGGTGGGTACACGAGGGATACAAGAGGGATACAGGTGGGTACACGAGGGATACAAGAGGGATACAGGTGGGTACAAAAGTGGATAACTGGTTTTCCAGAGACTATGACGAAAAGAAAAGAAACAGAAACAGACGAAGGAGAAGAAGCAGAATAAGAAGAAGAAGTAGCAGAAGAAGGAAGAAGAAAATAACAAGAAGAATTACGAAGAGGACGAAGAAGAAGAAGTTAGAGACGCTGATGTTGCTGCTCCCTTCGCGCGTCCATTGTTTCGTCGTCGATTAAACGCCCTAATATAACCAGAGCGACTCCCGTATGTGGTTAAACATTCAAGATAAATAGCTTGTTTAAACAGTGTTGCTGAATTGTGGGGTTAAAACGTTGCGGTTATACAGCGTCGCTAAACAGTGTTGTTCTATACAGTCGCTAAACAGTGTTGTTCTATACAGTCGCTAAACAGTGTTGTTCTATACAGTCGATAAACAGTGTTGTTCTATACAGTCGATAAACAGTGTGATTAAACGTGGTGGTTAAACATTGGCGTTACAAAGAGTGGTTAAATAGTGCGGTTCAAAGAGTGGTTAAATAGTGCGGTACAAAGAGTGGTTAAATAGTGCGGTACAAAGCATGGTTAAACAGAACGATTACTAACTTATTTTAACTTTAATTGAAACCGACATTCTGCTGGTTTGCTTGAAATACGATCTGGTTTGGGACGAGATGCTTTTGAGGAATGCTCAAGAGCCCAAGTCTCCGTTATTTGATATGGCTATTCGGATCTCGTATAACCAAGAAGACGTGTGTATGAGCCAAGAAATGATATCTATATATAAAAAAGAACTCGTTTCAAGCCCACTCGTCTACATGAGGAGCATAAGTGAAGAGATCATATTCTTAATAGCCTGGATATTCTCGACCTGGTATCTGGCTGCGAGTCTTAGTATATGGCTGCGAGACTTGGTATCTGGCTGCGAGTCTTAGTATATGGCTGCGAGACTTGGTATCTGGCTGCGAGACTTAGTATATGGCTGCGAGACTTGGTATCTGGCTGCGAGACTTAGTATATGGCTGCGAGACTTGGTATCTGGCTGCGAGACTTAGTATATGGCTGCGAGACTTGGTATCTGGCTGCGAGACTTAGTATATGGCTGCGAGACTTGGTATCTGGCTGCGAGACTTAGTATATGGCTGCGAGACTTGGTATCTGGCTGCGAGACTTAGTATATGGCTGCGAGACTTGGTATCTGGCTGCGAGACTTAGTATATGGCTGCGAGACTTGGTATCTGGCTGCGAGACTTAGTATATGGCTGCGAGACTTGGTATCTGGCTGCGAGTCTTAGTATATGGCTGCGAGACTTGGTATCTGGCTGCGAGACTTAGTATATGGCTGCGAGACTTGGTATCTGGCTGCGAGACTTAGTATATGGCTGCGAGACTTGGTATCTGGCTGCGAGACTTAGTATATGGCTGCGAGACTTGGTATCTGGCTGCGAGACTTAGTATATGGCTGCGAGACTTGGTATCTGGCTGCGAGACTTAGTATATGGCTGCGAGACTTGGTATCTGGCTGCGAGACTTAGTATATGGCTGCGAGACTTGGTATCTGGCTGCGAGACTTAGTATATGGCTGCGAGACTTGGTATCTGGCTGCGAGACTTAGTATATGGCTGCGAGTCGTGCTATCTGGCTGCGAGTCATGCTATCTGGCTGCGAGTCATGCTATCTGGCTGCGAGTCATGCTATCTGGCTGCGAGTCATGCTATCTGGCTGCGAGTCATGCTATCTGGCTGCGAGTCATGCTATCTGGCTGCGAGTCATGCTATCTGGCTGCGAGTCATGCTATCTGGCTGCGAGTCATGCTATCTGGCTGCGAGTCATGCTATCTGGCTGCGAGACTTAGCATATGGCTGCGAGTCATGCTATCTGGCTGCGAGTCATGCTATCTGGCTGCGAGTCATGCTATCTGGCTGCGAGTCATGCTATCTGGCTGCGAGTCATGCTATCTGGCTGCGAGTCATGCTATCTGGCTGCGAGTCATGCTATCTGGCTGCGAGTCATGCTATCTGGCTGCGAGTCATGCTATCTGGCTGCGAGTCATGCTATCTGGCTGCGAGTCATGCTATCTGGCTGCGAGTCATGCTATCTGGCTGCGAGACTTAGCATATGGCTGCGAGTCATGCTATCTGGCTGCGAGTCATGCTATCTGGCTGCGAGTCATGCTATCTGGCTGCGAGTCATGCTATCTGGCTGCGAGACTTAGCATATGGCTGCGAATAATGCTATCTGGCTGCGAGTCATGCTATCTGGCTGCGAGTCATGCTATCTGGCTGCGAGACTTAGCATATGGCTGCGAATAATGCTATCTGGCTGCGAGTCATGCTATCTGGCTGCGAGTCATGCTATACGGCTGCGGTCATGCTATACGGCTGCGAGTCATGCTATATGGTTGTGAGGCTTAGTATATAGCTGCGAGTCATGCTATATGGCTGTGAGTCATGCTATATGGCAGCACGTCATGCTATATGGCTGTGAGACATGATTTATGGCTGCGAGACTTAATATATGACAGCGAATCGTGCTATATGGCTGTGAGTAATGAAATATGGCTGCGAGTAAAGCTATATGGATGCCAGTCATGCTATATGGCTGTGAGTCAAGCTATATTGCTGCAGGTCAAGCTATATGGCTGCGAATCAAGCTATATGGCTGCGAGACTTAGTATATAGCTGCGAGTCAAGCTATATGGCTGCGAGTCAAGCTATATGGCTGCCAGTCATGCTATATGGCTGTGAGTCAAGCTATATGGCTGCGAGTCAAGCTATATGGCTGCGAATTAAGCTATATGGCTGCGAGACTTAGTATATGGCTGCTAGTCAAGCTATATGGCTGCGAGGTTTGGTACATGGCTGCGTGTCAAGCTATATGGCTGCGAGGTTTGGTACATAGCTGCGTGTCAAGCTATATGGCTGCGAGTCAAGCTATATGGCTGCGTGTCAAGCTATATGGCTGTTAGTTTCCCATCGCAAGCGCATATGGCGACATCGTCAGACATGTTTATTCAGATGTGACCGGATGTGACTGTGCAGTCCGATCTGAGCGTGACAAACTCTACCGCACGTAGGGCCCACGTGAACAGCATATGTAGTTGGGCCGTCTTGCTTTCTCACCTTTCGTGCAGCTCGATTTTCCTGCGCCTCAGTGATGGTCCTCTGCTCAGCGGCGCAAGCACCATGTAGGACGGCAGTGCGTCAGGCTGAGCGGTTCGGAGTAAATAGCTCCCAGTCAGTAACATCAATGGAGAAACTCTTCAAAGAATCTTTTAAAGTGTTTATGTATCTTTTCGTTTGTCGTACCCTGTGTCGTCTGTGTTTCCGCGTGTGTCTGTGTGTTTGTTTTATGTATGTGTCTGTGTATATTTGTGTGTCTGGGTGTGTATGTGTCTGTGTGTATGTATGAGTATGTGTCTCTGTGTTTGTGTATGTATGAGTTTGTGTCTTTGTGTGTGTATGTGTCTGTGTGTATCTGTGTGCACCTGTGTGTGTGTGTCTGTGTCTCTGTGTTTGTGACTGTCTGTCTGTGTATGTCTGTCTGTGTGTGTATGTGTCTGTGTCTATGTGTGCGTGTCTCTGATCTGTGTCTCTGTGTCTCTGTTCGGTTGTCTGTATGTGGGTCTGTGTGCGGTTTTGTGTGTGTGTCTGTGTTTTTGTGTATATGTGTGTAAATCCTTAAGTGTATGTACGTGTCTGTGTTTCTGTGTGTGTGTGTGTGTATATATATATGTGTGTCTCTGTGTGTATGTATGTATGTGTCTTTGCGTGTCTGAATTTAAATATGTATGTGTCTGTTTGTCTCTGTGTTTCTGTGAATGTAAATCTGAATGCGTCTGTGTTTCTCTGTGTGTATATGTGGCTGTAATTGTGCGTGTTTGTTTGTATCTGTATGTGTGTGTGTGTGTGTGCGTGCGTGCGTGCGTGCGTGCGTGCGTGCGTGCGTGCGTGCGTGCGTGCGTGCGTGCGTGCGTGCGTGCGTGCGTGCGTGCGTGCGTGCGTGCGTGCGTGCGTGCGTGCGTGCGTGCGTGCGTGCGTGCGTGCGTGCGTGCGTGCGTGCGTGCGTGCGTGCGGTGGTGTGTGTGTGTGTGTGTGTGTGTGTGTGTGTGTGTGTGTGTGTGTGTGTGTGTGTGTGTGTGTGTGTGTGTGTGTGTGTGTGTGTGTGTGTGTGTGTGTGTGTGTGTGTGTGTGTGTGTGTGTGTGTGTGTGTGTGTGTGTGTGTGTGTTGCAAGTTGACAGAAATACAGATTCGGACACGGACGGTAGAGACGGATGCTTGTACTTAGTCTTTGAGTCTGGCTAGTGGAGTAATTACAATTGTGTTGTATTCAGTCTCCGTACTCCGGACAATCTACACAGTAGCAAATTGGTACCTGACTTGCGAGTACGGTAGATAAGGTAGTGGGGAAGAGAGATGGACATTCCTTTTATTTTAAAAAGTTGAGACCTCATGCATTGAAATCTACAACATGTCATTCCAAACAACCGTGCCCGCTACAGAAGGAGGGGGGGGGGGGGGGGGGGGGGGGTGTGGGTCACCTTGACCTTTCTTGACCTTGAGCAGCAAACAGGCTCGGGTAGGCTACTATTGGGATCTACAATGCCCGGCCCTTGGCGAAAGTATCAAACCAGACAACAGGAGATTGAAATCAAGGATTGCTTGATTGGTGAAGGTTACTGAGAGGACTTAAAATTAAAATGAGTGTCTACAACCAGCGAGCTACAAGGAATATTAGTATCCATATCTTTATCCATTTACTGAAATAGCGTGTGAGTGATGTGTTTGGTATCTCTCCCAGACCGTGTTCTAGTCCATTTTAGTCATGTCTAACGTTCACAGTCACACGAAAACATTCGCTGTCTGCAGCAGGGAAGGGGCGCCAATCTCATCAAGTTCAGCTGTATGAAATAGACCGTAAAAATACGACACAGCTTCAAGCGCAGTGCAAATTCATATAGTCAAAGTCCAGGACAGGATAATCGGACGGAAGAAAACACACAAAAACCAACGAATGGACCAGTCCAAACGGAAAACAACAACACGTTTTTGCGAACACAAGTGTAAGTCGTCGATTAGTGTGAATCCATAATGAATTAAAGCAGCCGAGCAATGAAGACCGCAGCCGGTATGGCGCCATATTTGCCTCTGAGGAAAATTCTGCATCCTGTGCTATCACCTATAGTCACGATAACATCTTGCCACTGGTCAGAGGTGGCTCAGGACCAGAGAGTGAGGTTGACAAAAGGCGCAGTTGCTCTCTCATTTGAATCCAAATCATCGCGAAGATCACACATTTCAGTGGACACAGCAAGAGAAGAGACTGTCCAAGTTGCTGAACACAAAGAGTAGTCTTCATCACTGGTGATGGACGAAGAACTTGTGTAGGTAATTTACAAACTGAATGAAACAAATGACAGATGGATCTTCGGATGGATATAAATACAGACAGACAGATGCAGAGAGTAAATGACGGACAGTCAGGGGCTTTAGATATGTCAATAAGAAAGCTAAGATACGATCAAATAATCGAACAGACAGACAAGCAGGCAGACAGATAGAAAGACAGATAGAAAGACAGGCAGACAGATAGACAGACAGACAGACAGGCAGACAGACAGCCAGATAGATAGATAGATAGATAGATAGATAGATAGATAGATAGATAGATAGATAGATAGATAGATAGATAGATAGATAGATAGATAGATAGATTGATTGATGGATGGGTGGATGGATGGATGGATGGATAGATAGATAGATAGATAGATAGATAGATAGATAGATAGATAGATAGATAGATAGATAGATAGATAGATAGATAGATAGATAGATAGATAGATAGATAGATAGATAGATAGATAGATAGATAGATTGATGGATGGATGGATGGATGGATGGATGGATGGATAGATAGATAGATAGATAGATAGAAAGATAGATAGATAGATAGATAGATAGATAGATAGATAGATAGATAGATAGATAGATAGATAGATAGATAGATAGATAGATAGATAGATGTTCACGAACCCAAGGGCAAGCACTCTCCAACTCAAGACGCTAACCCGTTGCTAGGAGATCCAGGCTTGGTAACTCACGTAATGAAGACGAATGCCGCGCCACCCCGTGACCTCGGCTACCTCCCTGGGTCTCCCTCGGGATAACAATGTGTGGATGCATTTTATACAGAGGCAATTATTTATCTGGCACCCATTTTTCCACTCCGTCTTCTCATCTCTCTATCTGCTTAACGCACTTTCAGTCTTGGTTCACGTTTCCCTTGGCCTAGCGTTCTATCCTAGGTATGGATTGATATCTGTCTCGGATACGAGGTGTAGATGTTTGTTTGGAGAAAACCTGTATGGTTGGACTCATAGAGAATATGTGGACAGAAGTTGAAGATTCCTACATAGAGAAAGAGGATCAGAAGGAGATTGTGAGAGAGAGAGAGAGAGAGAGAGATAGAGAGATAGAGAGAGAGAGATGGACAGCGATAGAGAGAGGAAGAGATAGAGATATAGAGAGTTGATTATGTCCACAAGGAGACGTGTAGATGAAGGTAGCAGCGGTAGACTCTGTACGCCGATAGAGATACCATTCTGTATGTGAACTGTTTCCTCTGCCGTGTGTTCAGAAATACGTACCGATCTGGAAAATTCTATCTCTGCAATTGTGAGATTTAAATTGATGAAAATATATTTATTTTTAGCTTCTATAATATCTACGTTATGTTACTTTCCTCAGCCATATGAAGTAATTAGAATGCGTTTTCGCTTATTTGTGGTTTTAAAAAATGTGTCCACTATGGATAGCCTTTTAAGAGTTCTACAGGAACCCATAACGATATGTGGAAAAGCTTTGTCTTGGGACCACATATTTCATGGGCCTTTCCGGAAATTCGTAAATCTTAAACGCTCATTGCTACTATAATGAAAGTAACGAGAAAGTATATGTGGGGTGCTACGTCGTTATCATAATTATTTTCAATTTGTAAAGGCGTAACAGTGTGTTCATGCTTTGAATGACGTTGAAAGTTAAATTCGTTACATTAAAAACAGAACATTGCAATTGTAAAAAATACTTTCCATGCAAGGCTAAACGTGGTAGTCTGTATCATCGTATTTCAAACCCAGAGAAAAAAAATAATGCATACCTGGGCACTGTCACGCTGGATAACAGCGTTTCTACAAATACCACCGGAGACTAAAGACGAAATAGGAAATTTGATTGCATTGACAAAGACGTTATTAAATGAGAAATGTTGAATTTGTAAGGAAGCATTGACGCCATGAACGTTACAGATCTCACTGACATAGAACAACAACTTTAATATCTCTAAAAAGAAATTATGAAAAACTATAAGGAATACTAACTTCGCCTCTCGCAAGGAGACAAGCGGAAAAATAACATTTGGAAAAAGGCATGATCTAGGTGATTTTAGAATTCAATATTTACGGGAAATGAGAGAAAATTACGAAACTGCATTTATATATATATATATATTTTTTGTTGCGTTTGCCTTATCTCTATTCTCCAAGATGGTATGCGTTGCACTATATTTTTATGTAGCGCCTGTCGGCCCGGTGTACCAGAGATTGTTGTCAATGTATCTTCCGCTACGACCGTCCATATAGTAGGTCACCATAAGTGCCCCCTTGCCGCCCGCCCCCCCCCCCCCCGAACCTCTAACAGAGAACCCCCATTGAGCTCCCACCCAGAACCTGTAACAGAGAACCCCCATTTGAGCTCCCAACCAGAACCTCTAACAGGTAACCCCCATTTGAGCTCCCACCCAGAACCTCTAACAGAGAACCCCCATTTCAGCTCCGACCCAGAACCTCTAACAGAGAACCCCCATTTGAGCTTCCCCCCCCCCCCCCCCCCAGAACCTCTAACAGAGAGCCTCATATTATTTGCTTCCACTGAGAACCTCTAACGAACAGTCCTCATATTTGCCCTCACTCAGAGCCTCTAACAGACAGCCCCCACTCAGAGCCTCCAACAGACAGCCCCCCACTCAGAGCCTCTAACAGACAGTCCCCATCTGAGCCCACACTCAGAGCCTCTAACAGACAGCCCCCACTCAGAGCCTCTAACAGACAGCCCCCACTCAGAGCCTCTAACAGACAGTCCTCCACTCAGAGCCTCTAACAGACAGCCCCCACTCAGAGCCTCTAACAGACATCCCCCACTCAGAGCCTCTAACAGACAGTCCCCATCTGAGCCCCCACAGAGCCTCTAACAGACAGCCCCCATCTGAGCCCCCACTCAGAGCCTCTAACAGACAGCCCCCATCTGAGCCCCCACTCAGAGCCTCTAACAGACAGCCCCAACTCAGAGCCTCTAACAGACAGCCCCCATCTGAGCCCCCACTCAGAGCCTCTAGCAGACAGCCCCCACTCAGAGCCTCTAACTGACAGCCCCCATCTGAGCCCCTGACAGACAGTCCCCATTTGAACCCCCACTCAGAGCCTGTAACAGAGAACAACCCCCCCCCCCCCCACATGTGCACCCCACCCCTGCTATCGTTGGACACAGAGGTCGTATCCCGAGTCGTCAGCACGCTCACACACTCGACCTGATTGACCCGAGGCAAATACTTAACGTGCAAATACTTAACGTCAAGCTCCATCAGACTATTGCACAACTGCCTGTAGTCCTCGCCAGGTGTGAAAGTAAGTCTGTGTCAGGTCTGTCATCTTATCGTCACTAGACATCCATTCTTCCCATTCGATTGGAATCACGACTGTGATTACCTGTCCAGCCGTCTGCATTGCCAGCGCCATGCAGAAGATTCGTCTCCTGATTCTCACCCCCTTGTCTGCAATCTTCTTATCAGGATTACAATCTACAAATCGCAACCCAGAGCTTGTTATAAATCAATTATGTCTGAAGCTTAGAAATATGCTTTATAATGTATGAAATCAATATTTATGACTTCTTCTTCTTCGTTCGTTCTCAATCGCCCGCTACCAATCCCTGAACGTTCTCAATCTCCCGCTACCAAGCCCTGAACGTTCTCAATCTCCCGCTACCAAGACCTGAACGTTCTCAATCTCCCGCTACCAAGCCCTGAACGTTCTCAATCTCCCGCTACCAAGCCCTGAACGTTCTCAACCTCCCGCTACCAAGCCCTGAACGTTCTCAATCTCCCGCTACCAAGCCCTGAACGTTCTCAATCTCCCGCTACCAAGCCCTGAACGTTCTCAATCTCCCGCTACCAAGCCCTGAACGTTCTCAATCGCCCGCTACCAAGCCCTGAACGTTCTCAATCTCCCGCTACCAAGCCCTGAACGTTCTCAATCTCCCGCTACCAAGCCCTGAACAGGGCTTTGCAAGTAGCAGGAGGTAGTCCGGAGAACTAAATGAGTTGTGTCGCTAGTTTGCAGCTTGTTTGCACCTTTCGGTCCGTCTTCGGCAGGATTTATACATTAAAAACCGTTACACTGGTTCAATATCGATTAATAAGTTGATCTAATTGACTATAAAATATATTGATTTTATCTATTCGAAAGCGGTAATCCACTACTAAATCATTCAGAACCATGTGTTGTGTATTGGTGAATTCCAAATGTCTTGCAGGCCCGAGAATCCGGTTTACCCAGCCCGATAATCTTTTGATCGTCTGTCCTATATGTGCACTTCCTCTCCTGCACACAATGATAGTACAGCATTCTGGGATGTCTCGCGAGATATCTGGAGATTCTTCTCTTGCAGCTAGTTCAGGCATTCTGTCCCGGGATGACTGTAAGACCTTTCCATGCCTGTGCCCGTATTGAAACAGGAATACTGCACTTTATTCCTGTAACAGGGGAGATTAGCACAATAAGCAACTCAGACTAACTCACTTTATTATATCATTCCCGTGTCTCGGTACAGAGTTCATGTGTCGGATTCATTGTTCGACAACCTATTAAGACTTGGCCCTCACTTTAAAACGTTCGTTAGAGTCACTTTTAATTTCTATCCACGGAAATCAAAATTGAACAAAGTTGTTGCTATCATCCACTGGGTTTGTATATTTTTGATGTTTTTGATGTTTTGGATGTTTTGGATGTTTTCAATACATTAATCATCATGTAGCATGCGCTCTGCAGGGTCCTACCCAAGCATTGCTTGACATCTTGGTGCCATGGCCTGCTCAAGGGTCCTACCCAAGCATTCTATGACATCTTGGTGCCATCGCCTGCTACAGGGTCCTACCCAAGTATTCCATGACATCTTGGGGCCATCGCCTACTCCAGGGTCCTACCCAGGTATTCCATGACATCTTGGTGCCATCGCCTGCTCCAGGGTCCTACCCAATCATTCCATGACATCTTGGTGCTATTGCCTGCTCCAGGGTCCTACCCAAGCATTCCATGACATCTTGGTGCCATCGCCTGCTTCAGGGTCCTACCCAAGCATTCCATGACATCTTGGTGCCATGGCCTTCTTGGTCTGCCTCTGCCTCTCGTGCCCTGGCACCATACCTCTCTAGACCGTCCTCCCAAGACCGTTTCATCCTTTGATGTGGCCAAAGTATTTCAACTTTTTTAGTTCATGATGTAATTTTTGAACCAGTTCACCTCTATTTCCACCCAACTCTTGTCGATTGCCTGCATTCATCTTTATTTCGGTCCATCGTATTCTTAGAACCAGTCAATAACATTTCAACTCTAAAGACTGGATTCTCTTAATTGAGGTTTGAGTAACTGTCCATGTTTAACAGCGATATGCTGCCACAAGAAAAACACAGGTTCTCAAAATTCTCACTTTTGTTGGTATTCTGTCCATCAGTTTGTGTATCTTCTGCACTGCTCAAATAACAATAATAATTATATGTAATACATAACGTAATGATTCTGCTAACGCCCACCTGAAAGCTAACATGGCCCACAAGTGGTCGGAGAACCCCAGATCACGTTTGAGACTTCAACATTAGAGTCCGAGTCAGCGCAGCAGGGATGGGAGGAATGGCAGGGAGGAACGGCAGGGAGGAATTGCAGGGAGGAACGGCAGGGAGGAATGGCAGGGAGGAACGGCAGGGAGGAACGGCAGGGAGGGACAGCAGGGAGGGACAGCAGGGAGGGACAGCAGGGAGGGACGGCAGGGAGGGACGGCACTTGATAACAAGCTCTAGTATTCTATATGGCAATTGAAATGAGATCTGGGTGGTTACAGAGGTTCTCATTGACCAGGGCAGTCGGAGCCTCGGCCTACTACTCCTTCCTTTGGATGGTACAGAATCTACAGGCTATGCGTGTGTGGGTAGAGGCCATTGGAGCTTTATGACCTTAGGGGCAGGAGCGCATCTACTGTTCTGGTGGGGTTCGCTGGGGCAAAGGGGCTGTTGTCTCAGCTTCGACAGCACTCTAGTGAGGACATGATACACGGATAGGTGAGGATATGATACACGGATAGGGGAGGATATGATACACGGATAGGGGAGGACATGATACACGGATAGGGGAGGATATGATACACGGATAGGGGAGGATATGATACACGGATAGGGGAGGACATGATACACGGATAGGGGAGGATATGATACACGGATAGGGGAGGATATGATACACGGATAGGGGAGGATATGATACACGGATAGGGGAGGATATGATACACGGATAGGGGAGGATATGATACACGGATAAGGGAGGATATGATACACGGATAGGGGAGGATATGATACACGGATAGGGAAGGATATGATACATGGATAGGGGAGGATATGATACACGGATAGGGAAGGATATGATACACGGATAGGGGAGGATATGATACACGGATAGGGAAGGATATGATACACGGATAGGGAAGGATATGATACACGGATAGGGGAGGATATGATACACGGATAGGGGAGGATATGATACACGGATAGGGGAGGATATGATACACGGATAGGGGAGGATATGATACACGGTTAGGGGAGGATATGATACACGGATAGGGGAGGATATGATACACGGATAGGGGAGGATATGATACACGGATAGGGAAGGATATGATACACGGATAGGAGAGGATATGATACACGGATAGGGGAGGATATGATACACGGATAGGGAAGGATATGATACACGGATAGGGGAGGATATGATACACGGATAGGGGAGGATATGATACACGGATAGGGAAGGATATGATACACGGATAGGGCAGGATATGATACACGGATAGGGAAGGATATGATACACGGATACGGGAGGATATGATACACGGATACGGGAGGATATGATACACGGATAGGGAAGGATATGATACACGGATATGGGAGGATATGATACACGGATAGGGGAGGATATGATACACGGATAGGGGAGGATATGATACACGGATAGGGGAGGATATGATACACGGATAGGGGAGGATATGATACACGGATAGGGGAGGATATGATACACGGATAGGGGAGGATATGATACACGGATAGGGGAGGATATGATACACGGATAGGGGAGGATATGATACACGGATAGGGGAGGATATGATACACGGATAGGGGAGGATATGATACACGGATAGGGGAGGATATGATACACGGATAGGGAAAGATATGATACACGGATAGGTGAGGATATGATATACGGATAGGGAAGGATATGATACACGGATAGGTGAGGATATGATACACGGATAGGGGAGGATATGATACACGGATAGGTGAGGATATGATACACGGATAGGTGAGGATATGATACACGGATAGGGGAGGATATGATACACGGATAGGGAAGGATATGATACACGGATAGGTGAGGATATGATATACGGATAGGGAAGGATATGATACAAGGATAGGGGAGGATATGATACACGGATAGGGGAGGATATGATACACGGATAGGTAAGGATATGATATACGGATAGGGAAGGATATGATACACGGATAGGGGAGGATATGATACACGGATAGGGAAGGATATGATACACGGATAGGTGAGGATATGATATACGGATAGGGAAGTATATGATACACGGATAGGGGAGGATATGATACACGGATAGGGGAGGATATGATACACGGATAAAGGAGGATATGATACACGGATAGGATAGGATATGATATACGGATAGGGAAATATATGATACACGGATAGGTGAGGATATGATATACGGATAGGGAAGGATATGATACACGGATAGGTGAGGATATGATACACGGATAGGGGAGGATATGATACACGGATAGGTGAGGATATGATACACGGATAGGTGAGGATATGATACACGGATAGGGGAGGATATGATACACGGATAGGGAAGGATATGATACACGGATAGGTGAGGATATGATATACGGATAGGGAAGGATATGATACAAGGATAGGGGAGGATATGATACACGGATAGGGGAGGATATGATACACGGATAGGTAAGGATATGATATACGGATAGGGAAGGATATGATACACGGATAGGCGAGGATATGATACACGGATAGGGAAGGATATGATACACGGATAGGTGAGGATATGATATACGGATAGGGAAGTATATGATACACGGATAGGGGAGGATATGATACACGGATAGGGGAGGATATGATACACGGATAAAGGAGGATATGATACACGGATAGGATAGGATATGATATACGGTTAGGGAAGGATATGATACACGGATAGGGGAGGATTTGATACACGGATAGGGGAGGATATGATACACGGATAGGGGAGGATATGATGCACGGATAGGGAAGGATATGATACACGGATAGGGGAGGATATGATACACGGATAGGGAGGATATGATACACGGAAAAGGAGAGGATATGATATACGGACAGCGGAGGACATGATACACCTGTAGTGGTGGGGCGGGGGAGGCAATTATTGATAGTCGGGTGGTTTGATGACCTACTGGATGATGTAGTGGTCTTCAGTTTGAAGGCATTGGATAGGAACCGTGGTCTTATCAGGAAAGGTTCCATGAGAATATGAAGGTGGAGTGTTTACAATCAGTGAGCTAAAGGAACCAACAGCATCATATCCATCACCAACATGTTTATAGAGAAGGAGCAGAATAAACTTGCTCAAAGTACAATTATGTCCTGACTGCACTGCGTAACATTACAAACATAACTAGACTGTATACTGTAACATTACAAACATGACTAGACTATACTGCAACATTACAAACATAACTAGACTGTATACTGTAACATTACAAACATGACTAGACTATACTGTAACATTACAAACATAACTAGACTGTATACTGTAACATTACAAACATGACTAGACTATACTGTAACATTACAAACATAACTAGACTGTATACTGTAACATTACAAACATAACTAGACTGTATACTGTAACATTACAAACATGACTAGACTATACTGTAACATTACAAACATAACTAGACTGTATACTGTAACATTACAAACATAACTAGACTATACTGTAACATTGCAAACATAACTAGACTATACTGTAACATTGCAAACATAACTAGTCTATACTGTAACATTACAAACATGACTAGACTATACTGTAACATTACAAACATAACTAGACTGTATACTGTAACATTACAAACATGACTAGACTATACTGTAACATTACAAACATAACTAGACTGTATACTGTAACATTACAAACATGACTAGACTATACTGTAACATTACAAACATAACTAGACTGTATACTGTAACATTACAAACATAACTAGACTGTATACTGTAACATTACAAACATGACTAGACTGAATACTGTAACATTGCAAACATAACTAGACTGTATACTGTAACATTACAAACATAACTAGACTGTATACTGTAACATTACAAACATAACTAGACTATACTGTAACATTGCAAACATAACTAGACTATACTGTAACATTGCAAACATAACTAGTCTATACTGTAACATTACAAACATGACTAGACTGTATACGGTAACATTACAAACATGATTAGACTGAATACTGTAACATTGCAAACATAACTAGACTGTATACTGTAACATTACAAACATAACTAGACTGTATACTGTAACATTACAAACATAACTAGACTGTATACTGTAACATTACAAACATGACTAGACTGTATACTGTAACATTACAAACATAACTAGACTGTATACTGTAACATTACAAACATGACTAGACTGAATACTGTAACATTGCAAACATAACTAGACTGTATACTGTAACATTACAAACATAACTAGACTGTATACTGTAACATTACAAACATAACTAGACTGTATACTGTAACATTACAAACATGACTAGACTGTATACTGTAACATTACAAACATGACTAGACTGTATACTGTAACATTGCAAACATAACTAGACTGTATACTG
This sequence comes from Ariolimax columbianus, assembly GCA_036924085.1. Classification (NCBI taxonomy): domain Eukaryota; kingdom Metazoa; phylum Mollusca; class Gastropoda; order Stylommatophora; family Arionidae; genus Ariolimax; species Ariolimax columbianus. Next base: position 60,483,609 of record JAVGWX010000020.1, read on the forward strand.
TAACATTACAAACATGACTAGACTGTATACTGTAACATTGCAAACATAACTAGACTGTATACTGTTACATTACAAACATGACTAGACTGTATACTGTTACATTACAAACATAACTAGACTGTATACTGTAACATTACAAACATAACTAGACTGTATACTGTAACATTACAAACATAACAAGACTGCATACTGTAACATTACAAACATGACTAGACTATACTGTAACATTACAAACATAACTAGATTGTATACTGTAACATTACAAACATGACTAGACTATACTGTAAGAATACAAACATAACTAGACTGTATACTGTAACATTACAAACATGACTAGACTATACTGTAACATTACAAACATAACTAGACTGTATACTGTAACATTACAAACATGACTAGACTATACTGTAACATTACAAACATAACTAGACTGTATACTGTAACATTACAAACATGACTAGACTATACTGTAACATTACAAACATGACTAGACTATACTGTAACATTACAAACATAACTAGACTGTATACTGTAACATTACAAACATAACTAGGCTGTATACTGTAACATTACAAACATGACTAGACTATACTGTAACATTACAAACATGACTAGACTATACTGTAACATTACAAACATGACTAGACTATACTGTAACATTACAAACATGACTAGACTATACTGTAACATTACAAACATAACTAGACTGTATACTGTAACATTACAAACATGACTAGACTATACTGTAACATTACAAACATAACTAGACTGTATACTGTAACATTACAAACATGACTAGACTGTATACTGTAACATTACAAACATAACTAGACTGTATACTGTAACATTACAAACATGACTAGACTGTATACTGTAACATTACAAACATACATATATTTTCAGGAAACAAATCATCTTGGGTTGAGCTCTTTAATCAATTTCTCACGGTGATTTATAGTTTTCTTCATTTCCTGGAATATTATTCCAAATATAGATCAGATATTTTGTTCTGAGGTAGCACTAAAACTGTTCATAACATATTTGCGTTGAATATTCTCAACTACCAGACAAGTTAAAAGGATGTTTTTGATATGAAATATTTATTTGGTGTTATGGGGGGCTGGTGTTATGGAGGGAGGGATGGTGTTAGAGAGGGTTGGTGTTAGAGAGGGCTGGTGTTGTGGAGTTCAGGTATCATGGACTGCTGAAGTTACTGTATTAGGACAGACTCATAGGAACAGAAAATAGAATGGAGAAAAAATTTTTAATTAAATTTTTTTAAACAATTAGAACGGAAGAAGAATGAAGCTATAGAAGAGACAGGAAGTAGTTCGATGCGGGATCAAAAGAGTAACATTATGGTCAGGTGAAACATGTTGATCGAGGTGAGATGGATGAGTGAAATGAGGTTCAGGTGAAACATCAGGGTCAGGTGATACATCAGGATCAGGTGATACATCAGGATCAGGTGATACATCAGGGACAGGTGAAACATCAGGGTCAGGTAAATCATCAGGGTCAGATGAACCATCAGGGTCAGGTGAAACATCAGGGTCAGGTGTAAAACATCAGGGTCAGGTGTAAAACATACTGATCAAGGTGAAAGTGAAGAGTAACATCAGTCTAAGGTGTTGTTTTCGAATGTCCACAATGAGTTGGTTACTCTTTTGTCGCTCTGATAAGGACTTTATGGCGGGTTGTAGTAGCTTTTCTCACATCCCGAGCGTGCTGATGAAGGTGAACCGCGGTCTTCTGGACGATTGTGCTATGCTTGACTTCACCTGCGTGTCACTCAATACTACAGGGATCACGTCGATCCCCAACCTCGTTAGCCAAACTGTCATGAACACAACCCGTTTCCATCAAGGGCTGACAGGAGGCCAAGGTGGGGGTCTTGGCCAGTATGTTTTGCATGATTTTGACTAACATGTCTGATCAGTATATTTTACCTGACCAGATGTTAGTCTTCCTCCCCAGTGGTAGCTGAAAGATAATATCAAGACCTCATCTTATCTTACTTCCTCGTAGGGCTCCTGGTAACAGGCTGTCACAGTAGGCAGGTCAACGAGGTAGGGATCCAAACTTCAAACCCTGCAGTGGCGACGGGCGCCGTATTTTGTGCTACAGCCAGTTGGAACAGAGTTTGCATTTGAAGTAAGCCACGTGGAGCAAGGATAACCAAGGTCAGCCATTATCACAACAACGGCTTTAAGTGGATTCAGCAGAAACAACAACAACAACAACAACAACAACAACAACAACAACAACAACAACCAAATTTTGCTGAAAAATTTCGGGAAATCATTTTCTTCTGTAAAATGCATTACTCCGATCAGATTTCAGGCGGAACAGCAAATAAGCGCTGGAGTCAATGAGGCTTGGAGCGGAACTAACAGGCTCAACCTAGAAAGTTAGCGAACAGCTCATGTGGAAGTGACAGCCCTTTTGGGACTTGTCTGGTGGTTGATGACTGCTAGGGAGGTTAGCTCATGTGGATGTGACAGCCCTTTTGGGACTTGTCTGGTGGTTGATGACTGCTGGGGAGGTTAGCTCATGTGGATGTGACAGCCCTTTTGGGACTTGTCTGGTAGTTGATGACTGCTAGGGAGGTTAGCTCATGTGGAAGTGACAGCACTGTTGGACTAACGATATAGGTACAAGTAAACATATTATCATTCAAGAATGTGCCCTAATGGTCTATGAAACGACAGCGCCATCATCATTATCAGAGCCGTTCATCTCCCATGTTCACCAAATAGTCGTCAAGTCTTCGTGTGCTGTGTTAACATTTCCAGCTCTGTTCACGGCTTTCCTGATGCCTTTATGTTTGTCAAGCGCTCTTCTCTATACGTGTTTAGGTCTGTCTCTGCTTCTCCTGTCTCTGCATTTCTAGAACAAAGACTGTCTAGGAATGCTGTCAGCTGTTCTCCATACATGTATCCTTTCCAACCACTGCATGTTATCAGTACCTCAAGTCGCACCTCCCCACGAGCACATGTCTAGTTCTTTCTCACAATTTCACATTTGGAACTTAATCAAACCATCGTAGACCCTCTTTTCGGTGAAGGAACTTATTGAAAGAAGTTTGACCTTTTTTAGCTGTAGATTTCGCAGTTTCTGTCTTTATATTGTTGACTGAACTGCAGTTGAATTAAGGGGCTATGTGACGACTTTACTGTGGGCAGTCCGGAAGTTGATGTGCTGACGTCATGTCTACAAGGCCACAGTAACATAGGCTGGTGGTACCCATCTTGAATGGGGTGTCTCACTATGTTGTAGCCTGTTCGGAGACATGTTCGCTAACCTGGCCTGTTCTGGACAGTTGGAAGAGTTCATTCTCTGTCCTTTCCCTGGTGTATGTATATTTGCTTCACCAAGAGCGTGTAGCAGTAACTGATATTGACTTCATTGTTGGAAGTTTACGCCATAACATCTTCTTATGGTTGTGGTTGCTGTAGCAAGTTAATGTTCATGTTGAGTATGCTAGACCCATGTACAACTCTCCTCTGTCGTTATTTATGACATATATTCTTTGATACAGTTTAACTGTTTCTCGTGTGCTCTCTCAAGATAATAAAATTAATATTAAAGTGCCTAACAAATCTTTCCCTCTACCGAATCCAGATATCAGTTATATCGTGTCTCCTTCGCTCAGCAGCCAACCAGTCACCCTTCGATCAGCAGCCAACCAGTCACCCTTAGCTCAGCAGCCAACCAGTCACCCTTAGCTCAGCAGCCAACCAGTCACCCTTAGCTCAGCAGCCAACCAGTCACCCTTAGCTCAGCAGCCAACCAGTCACCCTTAGCTCAGCAGCCAACCAGTCACCCTTAGCTCAGCAGCCAACAAGTCACCCTTAGCTCAGCAGCCAATCAGTCACCCTTAGCTCAGCAGCCAACCAGTCACCCTTAACTCAGCAGCCAACCAGTCACCCTTAACTCAGCAGCCAGCCAGTCACCCTTAGCTCAGCAGCCAGCCAGTCACCCTTAACTCAGCAGCCAGCCAGTCACCCGTAGCTGTGATCACGTGAACAGATATTGGACACATAAGGTAACCATTGCAAAAGAAAGCACTAGATTTATACTTCTGCGTTTGTCTGCAAACTTTGAGAACTAACAGTCCACTTGTCTAAGAAATTATTTAGCATTATTATTAAGCTATGTTTTCATATGGTCACGCTGCGTCATAACTGTTTAACATTAGCGTCACTTCCGCTCACCTCATGCGGGATTAAAGAGCGCGTGCTTGCGAGAATGTCTGGCCACGTAGCGTCTGGTTTGTGTGAAGATGATATCAGAGTATCTGGCCCTTCGATACACTAGCATGATGTACGACTTGCTTGCCCATTGATGGCATCAGGCGTCAGTGGGGGCTCAAGTCAACTGGAACAGGTTTCAGGACAGCGTAGAAGACACATCACCGGAGAATCTTCAAAGTTGGTTAAGAATTATGTTTCCTGTAGAAAACCTGACTCTGGTATTTGCAGCATTGACTTCCAGCTCTCGGTTTCCATCACTTGACTTGCCAGTCGGCAAGGATCAGAAATAAATTCAAGAAAGGGTTCAGTGTGCCAGTTTGAGATTTGAGAGCCAGATTCTAGTAGCCAGATTTATGGTTCCATGTTCCCACTGGCTTATCATTCGCTAGAATCAGGAGCGAGCGAGAAGGCTCAAAGATGTGCTTGAGTTGTCTGCTACCTTTCTTCCTTCACCGTGGAGCTCTTTTTACTTCGACTAGGCGCCAACCATCGTCTGAGTTCGGTGTTAGCATGACGGGAAACTCGCGGAAGGATAGGGCTGTAACAGATAACAGGTTTAGTGGGAGAATCAATCACATCTAGAAGACGGAGGTTTCATGGAGGAGACAAAATTTGTTGTAAGAAATTGTCGTCTGCACCTTTATTATTCGCCATTATCCCCATGGTGGGTCTTTTGCCGCTTTAATGTGGATCTCATGTTTGGACTACTTGTCTCTTTAGTGTGGGTCTCATGTTTGGACTTCTTGTCTCTTTAGTGTGGGTCTCATGTTTGGACTTCTTGTCGCTTTAGTGTGGGTCTCATGTTTGGACTTCTTGTCTCTTTAGTGGGTCTCATGTTTGGACTTCTTGTCTCTTTAGTGTGGGTCTCATGTTTGGACTTCTTGTCTCTTTAGTGTGGGTCTCATGTTTGGACTTCTTCAAAGGAAACAAATTGTACGTGTAGCGATTTCAAAAGATATACTCATAGCGACTACAAAAGATACACTTGTAGCGATTACAAGAGATACACTTGTAGCGATTACAAAAGATACACTTGTAGCGATTACAAAAGATACACTTGTAGCGATTACAAGAGATACACTTGTAGCGATTACAAAAGATACACTTGTAGCGATTACAAAAGATACACTTGTAGCGATTACAAAAGATACAATTGTAGCGATTGCAAGAGATACACTTGTAGCGATTACAAAAGATACACTTGTACCGATTTCAAAAGATACACTTGTAGCGACTACAAAAGATATACTTGTAGCGATTACAAACGATATAGTCATATCGACTACAGAAGATACACTTGTAGCGATTTCAAAAGATACACTTGTAGCGACTACAAAAGAAATACTTGTAGCGATTACAAAAGATATACTGATAGCAACTACAAAAGATACACTTGTAGCGATTACAAAAGATACACTTGTAACGATTACAAAAAATACACTTGTAACGATTACAAAAGATACACTTGTAACGAAATGAGCAATTAATGTGAAGAATTGCCATGACGGAACCGAATCGCAGATCTCCCGATTAGCGATAAAATCAGAGATTCAGTCAGTCGGATTTGATGACGTATGTTCCCTGTCACAAGAGAACCAGGAGATCAGAGATTCAGTCAGTCGGATCTGATGACGTATGTTCCCTGTCACAAGAGAACCAGGAGATCAGAGATTCAGTCAGTCGGATCTGATGACGTATGTTCCCTGTCACAAGAGAACCAGGAGATCAGAGATTCAGTCAGCCGGATTTGATGACGTATGTTCCCTGTCACAAGAAAACCAGGAGATCAGAGATTCAGTCAGTCGGATCTGATGACGCATGTTCCCTGTCACAAGAGAACCAGGAGATCAGAGATTCAGTCAGCAGGACCTGATGACGCATGTTCCGTTCCACAAGAGATTCAGGAGATCAGATATTCAGTTAGCCGGATACACCATTAAACATGGATGCCGACTGGGCAAACTCCGCCTCGTTCACCTCTTGTGACTGGGATATAGGTTGAGTTGGATGCAGACCAAATTAAAGGCTTCATTACTACCTACCTTTCATATCGTCAAGCATGAACTGACTATACAGGCCGTAATGGTTGCGTGGCAGGTAGACAGACAATGACGCGTGGGAGGTAAACATTCAGATACGCGTTCAGTGAGGAAATGAGAAAACTTGGAGGCGGTGAGTTGTACTATTTGCAGTTAATACGTGTAGGGGGTGGGGGGGGGGGGGGTGTTCCTATACTGGAAGAGTCCATTGTACTTCATAGTTCGTAATTAGGTCACCAAGGACATGTAAAACACTGTTCAGTCCAATATTCTACAAAATACAACATAAACATATTTACTACAAACATTTCACGTCAGGTCATCCTGTAACCGGTTTTTGGGGCACACATGAAGACATCCTCGCAACATCACGACATCCCTTTCTGTCAGCAGTCGCTTCCTGTGCCTCCTCCAGTCGGAGATTAGTCCATTCTTCTATGTTGGCCTCCCGCCTCTTTTTGGGGCGATTTTCTCGTCGTCTGTCTGACAACTTTCCATGCAGAATCTTATTTGCACACATGTATACGTCGATGTAAAATAAACGTTATCGACATAGTATATTTACCGTCCACGTGAACAGCAAAACTATACGTTTCCTTTGTTTCCTTTCAAAGTTCATTTGAAGGTTTTCTCTACGCTTATCGATGGGATGTCCCTCGATTATCGAAATACAAATCTATGGCTGGTTTGCTTGGCTGAGGCCCTGATTGGGAACTCTCGTAACTTCAGCTAAGCCAGGTCTTTTTGCTTCGCTGAGGCCCTGATTGGGAACTCTCGTAACTTCAGCTAAGCCAGGTCTTTTTGCTTGGCTGAGGCCCTGATTGGGAACTCTCGTAACTTCAGCTAAGCCAGGTATTTTTGCTTGGCTGAGGCCCTGATTGGGAACTCTCGTAACTTCAGCTAAGCCAGGTCTTTTTGCTTGGCTGAGGCCCTGATTGGGAACTCTCGTAACTTCAGCTAAGCCAGGTCTTTTTGCTTGGCTGAGGCCCTGATTGGGAACTCTCGTAACTTCAGCTAAGCCAGGTCTTTTTGCTTGGCTGAGGCCCTGATTGGGAACTCTCGTAACTTCAGCTAAGCCAGGTCTTTTTGCTTGGCTGAGGCCCTGATTGGGAACTCTCGTAACTTCAGCTAAGCCAGGTCTTTTTGCTTGGCTGAGGCCCTGATTGGGAACTCTCGTAACTTCAGCTAAGCCAGGTCTTTTTGCTTGGCTGAGGCCCTGATTGGGAACTCTCGTAACTTCAGATAAGCCAGGTCTTTTTTTGTCGCAATGCTCGGTTTGCACAGACACGTGAAGGCCTTCCGTTACAGTTGGGGCTAACCCTGAGAGGGTTCAACATAATCTCTTCACACCTGCCATGTAAGTGATCGGAATGCTTACATTGTCCTTCGGTCACTGAATCCATCGGATTGTTCACGGTGCATGCTGCTCAGTAGAAGACAAACCTTTATGGTGTATATTGTACATAAAGCCTGGTCATTTGGCTCCTTTACAAAAATTCAAGTTCGAGTTATGGGCTCAGACCTCTGGCAGATTTTAGTATTCCGTAAACACAGTGCACAGTGAAATACGAGGGCTGTTCAACTCATACCGGGACTTCTTCTGTAAGGAAACTTTTTTTTCAAGTAGTCAAAATGCCATTTATTTTTCTATGTAATATTCTTCCACATGTATACACTTATCTAAGCGGTAAAGTAATGATTGGAAAGCTACAGTGCAGAAAGATTTATCAGTAAGTCTTTGTTTCCATTCGTCATCAGTGCTGAAATGCTGACCTACCAGGAATTCTTTCAGGGGTCCAAACAAGTGGAAATCGCTTGGAGTGAGATTTGAGCTGTAAGTTGGACGTGACAATACCTCCCAGCCGAGTTGCTGCCATTGGCATTTAGTACCGTTAGCTGTATGAGGTCCAGCATTATCTTGCAGGAGCAGGACGCTCTTTGTGAACAAACCAGACCTTTTTTTGCAGACGGTCATGCACATCACTCAAAATTCTATGTACTCTTCACCGTTGATAGTGGCACCACAAGGTAGAACTGTTCACCGTTGATAGTGGCACCACGGAGTAGAACTGTTCACTGTTGATAGTGGCACAACGGAGTAGAACTGTTCACTGTTGATAGTGGCATCACGGAGTAGAACTGTTTACTGTTGATAGTGGTACAACGGAGTAGAACTGTTCACTGTTGATAGTGGCACCACGGAGTAGAACTGTTCACTGTTGATAGTGGTACAACGGAGAAGAACCTGTTCACTGTTGATAGTGGCACCACGGAGTAGAACTGTTCACTGTTGATAGTGGCACCACGAGGTAGAACTGTTCACTGTTGATAGTGGCACCACGGAGTAGAACTGTTCACTGTTGATAGTGGTACAACGGAGTAGAACTGTTCACTGTTGATAGTGGCACCACGGAGTAGAACTGTTCACTGCTGATAGTGGTACAACGGAGTAGAACCTGTTCACTGTTGATAGTGGCACCACGGAGTAGAACTGTTCACTGTTGATAGTGGCACCACGAGGTAGAACTGTTCACCGTTGATAGTGGCACCACGGAGTAGAACTGTTCACCGTTGATAGTGGCACCACGGAGTAGAACTGTTCACTGTTGATAGTGGTACAACGGAGTAGAACCTGTTCACTGTTGATAGTGGCACCACGGAGTAGAACTGTTCACCGTTGATAGTGGCACCATGGAGTAGAAAAATCAACATGATTGATGTCAAGTTTGTCCCAGAAAACAATCCCTAATAGTTTACCTGCCGGCACAGTTGTCCTACATTTTTTGGTGGTGCTGATTGCGTATGCTTCACTGATTGGACGCTCATTTCGATTCAGGAGTATCTCATCGCTGTATTGTGATTGTAGTTTTCTGTAAATTTCTGCAGGTTTCGCGCCTTCTTTTACAAGAAACTTCATCACAACACGCTGTTCCATGCAAACACTAACAGTGCTGTACGCCATTTTTATTTATCTGTCACGTGATTGGCTCATGCCAAGTGGGCCACCTAGCAGTAATAGGCCATAAGTGTTCCTAACTAATGACAGTAGTTCCAGCACACTATAACCCATTCAGGTAGAACTAGAACAAAACGTTCCGGTTTGATTTGAACGTCCCTCATAGACATAGTATATTGTACTAGAGCTTGTGTATTGTATAATTAAACTGTGAATTTTGGCTAATGCTAAATAAGGGCTACCGGAAAGTGATAATATTATGGATCTATTTATCGACACGTAATCTTTAGAGCAGCAAAGATGGCACCGTAACTGGCTGCGGGTCTACATTGCTCTGCTGTTTCAGTTTATTATAGATGCCGTCAGACCATGGATTTGCTGGGAATTCACACTAGTCGACGACTTGCACTCGTGTTCAAGGAAACGTGTTGTTGTTTTCCATTTGGACTGGTCAATTCGTTCGTTGTTTGTGTTTTCTTCCGTCCGATTATCCTGGAATGGACATCGGCTATATGAATAGCACTTCGCTTAAACATGTGTCATATTTCACGGTCTAGTTCACACGGCTGAGCTTCACGAGATTTGCGTCCTTCGTCCTAGCTGATGACAGTGTCAGTTTTGTTGTAGGAAATTTAAACACAACTATAATGAACTGCCACTTGGAGAGAGATGGGCTCTGTCAGGTGTGTAGCGGCCCAAGACACACCATTGTTGTATGGCCGAAGCTGGTACTACAAACTGTAAAAACGGTGCCTCAATTACCTTCTATGGTTATGGCACTGATGATGATGAATCTTCAGGTCAGAGCAATGGCTCTGTAGAGCATGCAACGGGAAAATTGCATTCTTCACCAAGTGTGCTAGTTTCTTCCTTAGCGGTATAATACATGTCTGGTTGTGTTGCATCTACTTTAGCCTTATGCTGGTGAGAAAAAGGCGCTTCAGTTATCTTGAAAGATGATAATAAGAGGTTGTATTTTGAAATACACGACACGGCACGCTATTAGTTACGATATTGATTGATTGATTGATTGATTGATTCACTTATCCTTCGTGGACATTTTGAACTGCCAGAACTTATCAACATTTTCTAAAGAGTTTTCAGAAGAAGAGTTTCCTAGACTGAGGGAAGCAAAAGGGGAACATTTCCATTTAGTGAGGATGGCTTGGCTTCGTTCATTCTCAATCTCCCGCTACCAAACCCTGAAAGGGCTTAAGTAGCAGAATGTAGTCCAGAGAACGCAATGCGTTGTGTCATAGTTTACAGCATGACTGCGATATTTGCACCTTTCGATCCAACACATCCGACGTCAGCAAGCATTTTTTAGTACCGGGTTAGCATTCCCTCTTCGACCCCTTCTCCTTAGCCCGTCTGACCTGCTGCCGCCTGTTATCCAGGATCACCGCGTGGAGGTGTAGATGGGTCTTGGCAGCTCTGGTTCGCTGGCCCTGACGCTAGCAGTTAGCTATGGGTCGCTGACCACTGCAGCTCATGCGCTGCTCAGCATCTTGATCCCATTTAGTGAGGATGAGATGCGATCTGTGGGCCGAGGGAAGCATACACGTCCATCTAGTGAGGCTGAGATCTGATCTGTGGGCCGAGGGAAGCATACACGTCCATCTAGTGAGGCTGAGATCCGATCTGTGGGCCGAGGGAAGCATAGTTGAAACACGTCCATCTAGTGAGGCTGAGATCTGATCTGTGGGCCGAGGGAAGCATACACGTCCATCTAGTGAGGCTGAGATCCGATCTCTGGGCCGAGGGAAGCATAGTAGAAACACGTCCATCTAGTGAGACTGAGATCTGATCTGTGGGCCGAGGGAAGCATAGTTGAAACACGTCCATCTAGTGAGGCTGAGATCCGATCTCTGGGCCGAGGGAAGCATAGTAGAAACACGTCCATCTAGTGAGACTGAGATCTGATCTGTGGGCCGAGGGAAGCATACACGTCCATCTAGTGAGGCTGAGATCTGATCTGTGGGCCGAGGGAACCATAGTAGAAACACGTCCATCTAGTGAGGCTGAGATCCGATCTGTGGGCCGAGGGAAGCATACACGTCCTTCTAGTGAGGCTGAGATCTGATCTGTGGGCCGAGGGAAGCATACACGTCCATCTAGTGAGACTGAGATCCGATCTGTGGGCTAGGTGTGTATCCCCACACTTTCAAGAAATGATGAAATGTTTAAAAAAAACATGGCTCCTTCACCAGACTTGACCGCTGGTCAAGAATAAATTGTTAGAACCTTCGGTAAACCAAATCACATGTCAAGTGGGGTAGTCAGTTCCCTTCCTTGCAGCCTTTTCATTTCCTAATCGTAAGTCAGGTACCCATTTCCATGTGGGTCAACTGGAGTGGGGCGGTTGTGGGAGTTGAATACTGTACCTTTATCGGGAAAAGCGAGTGCTCTACCACTACACCATGTAACAGTTCCCGCCGGAGCACGATAGTTTAGGGCAGTGGTGATGTGGTTGCAGAACAAAGGTACCTGAATGCGTGCCTATGTCACTCACCGTCTCAACAAAGGAAAACAGAGTTGGGGCAAAGAATGTGGACAGGTAGGAGCTGATCACTGGCGTTCCGATGTGGGTAGGGGGAGAATGAGTGACAGACGAGATGGTAGCGGAGCTTGCTGCTATAGATGAGTGACAGGTGTGCAAAGTATTTCGTTCCAATGGCGACTGAGTAGAGCCATCCCCCTGGGGTCCGTTGGTCAGCTTTGATACTGTTTGAGTGTATATAAGACTAGTCAAAGTTGAGCTCAGGAGGCTGGATGAGAGAGGCTGGATGAGAGAGGCTGGATGGAGAGGGGAGGAGAGCGAATGAGTGACTGTAGATAGGAGTCCGTTTAGCTCACCGATTTTATAGAGAAGCGATTGATAGACTGTCGTATGAATGTTAGTGATAGAACAGGATCGCTCAAATAGGTGTGTGAGTTTTGTATTAATAGATAATCTGAACGTGTGTTGTAAGCAAGGCACATTGTGAACGAGGTATGTCCAGATCGCCCGCCTGAGGGGATTTCAGTGAGGAAGATTTTGAAAAGGTGTGTTGAGGATACAGTTAAAGAGATGTGTGTGATGTGTAGGCAATAGAACCGGGTTTTTGGATAGTTGGGAATTCCATCAATTGCTAATGCTTACAATTTCCGCTTTATGTATATTAACATATATATAATATAGAAATACTTAGTTAAGAAGATATGTATTGTATTGTGTTTGTAATTTCACTACTCATTTTTCTGGTATGAGTATTATATAATAAATATGCCCCCTGCTGTGTGTGGTCAGGAATGATGTGGATGAGTGTGATAATGTTCTAAGTTAGAATAACCCTAGTGCAACCAGTGGGGTGTGCTACACCATTCAGAAATGTATGTGTCCGAAGCTCAAGCTTGTCTATGAACAAATGATTTCAAAGCGGCCTGCTAGAACTTGAAAAACTGTATGCATATATATCTTGGCAATTTATACGTCATCATCATCAGTAGAACATTCATCTTCTACGCTAAAACACAAACAAACATTCATAAGAAACTCTAAATGGAGTTGAGGACATGGACATCTTTCTGCTCTACCAATAATGTCCATAGAAAGAGACCACCTTAATGAGATGAAGGAAAATTATAACCTTTACAAGAAAGTCACAGAAGGCTTGAGCAAGAAGAGCCGTAGATATGACGGGTTAGTGGACAGGCAAAGGCGGCCGTCCATCGTAGATGGTGGTGGCATCATTTATGTTGCTAGCGCTATTTTTAGTAAGGATTAACTGCGCTACTTTTTATCCTGACTCTCTCGTCTCGAGCCGCCCGAACCCAGTAGCAAGTCAAGGACAAGACGACTAGGAGGTGGCTACGAGATGCAGGGGACTCCGAATTAAGCACCCGTGAGAAAGACGGCGGAGTCCGGAATCGAACCCACACCACCTGATCACGAGGCCGACGGCTTAACCACTTCGCCACGGAATCTATGATATATATATATTATCACATAAAATCATTCTTCAAACGTATTGATTATCGATATGCAATCACCAGGCTGGCGTCTTAACCACTTCGGCACGGACAGGATTGTTAAATAAAATAGTAAAGTTAGGCCCATTGTTCCTCTATTTCATGGTCGCTTGTGATTGCGTACCCTACTGCCTTACTATCTCCACTTTGGAGAAAGCAAACTGTCACGAGATTGTATAAACTATAGAGGGAAAATTAAAAAAAGGGAACAGACAGATTTAGAAACGAAAATTATAACACAAAAATATTTTAGAAGAGTATACCCACCAGAATAATGGGATGTGCCTCATATAAACAAAGCCACGTCCAATAGAGATGGAAGGTTCTATTAAAGACTAAGGAATGGAGAAGAAGAAACGCTAGTGCTAACAACGTGAACATACTCAAATAACAGAAGCATATACACTGAATGCCGTAGCTGAGCTTGTAATCCAAGAAAAAGATATCCACCAAGAAAACATAGTATTCCTGACTGATGCAGCGTCAATATTAGCAGCGCTAAAACAACACAAAGATGAAGATCTCGAGCAATGTATGTTCTCCCTGACACAGCTCTCAGCAGAACACCTAAGGTTGGTCATATAGTGGATCCCAACCCACTACAATATTGAAGGCAATGAAGCTGCAGACAAACTAGCAAAGCGTGGAGGAGCATCCCTACAAACAGACCTGAGTATCACATATAATGAGGCCAAGACCATAATTAAAGATAACTTCAGGGGAAATTGGGCTGATCAACCAACACCCTGACTTCCGAAAACAAGATAGCTACTTTAACTTAACTAGAGAAGAGCAAGTCATCATCTTCAGACTGAGAACTGGGCATAACAGACTCAAGGGTCATCTTTACAACAAAATGAGGATTTGGACAGATGACAAGTGCCCATGTGGGGAGCATACCATGACCGTGGAACACATCCTACAAAGCTGCACGCTCACGCAGGAAAAGAAAGAACAATACTGGCCTCGTGAGACAGATATGAGACAAAAGCTGTATGGAGATAAAACAGCCTGACAAACAACAGTGTCCTTTGTAAGAGAAACCCGGACCTTGATCTGAGGATGTAAGAGAAACGGGACCTTGATCTGAGGATGTAAGAGAAACGGGACCTTGATCTGAGGATGTAAGAGAAACGGGACCTTGATCTGAGGATGTAAGAGAAACAGGACCTTGATCTGAGGATGTAAGAGAAACCCGGACCTTGATCTGAGGATGTAAGAGAAACAGGACCTTGATCTGAGGATGTAAGAGAAACGGGACCTTGATCTGAGGATGTAAGAGAAACGGGACCTTGATCTGAGGATGTAAGAGAAACGGGACCTTGATCTGAGGATGTAAGAGAAACGGGACCTTGATCTGAGGATGTAAGAGTGACATAGACCTTGATCTGAGAATGTAAGATAAATTATGAGATTGATATAAGGATGTAAGAGAAACTATGAGATTGATCTGAGGATGTAAGAGAAACTATGAGATTGATCTGAGGATGTAAGAGAAACTATGAGATTGATCTGAGCATGTAAGAGAAACTATGAGATGTATCTGAGGATGTAATAGAAACTATGAGATGGATCTGAGGATGTAACAAAACTCGGGATTTGGATCTGAGGATGAAACAGAAACCGGTACTTTGATCTGAGGATGTAAGAGAAACCGGGACTTTGATCTGAGGATGTAGGAGAAACCGGGACCTTGATCTGAGAACGTAAGAGAAACCGGGACCTTGATCGGAGGATGTAAGTGAAACCGGGAACTTGATCTTAGGATATAAGAAAAACCGGGACTTTGATATGAGGATGTAAGAGAAACCTGGACTTTGATATGAGGATGAAAGAGAAGCCGGGACTTTGATCTGAGGATAAATGAAAGAAGAATAAGAAGAAACTATTCGCCAATACCTGTTTCTATGTAATAACTTGACCTATTGTTCTCCATGTAATAGTTATCTATGGAACATAGACGTTTAGAGCAGAAGAAATTGGGGCTGGCTACTGTGTACTCTGCGTGTCAAAAATAACCGGAGAAATAGGTCAATCCAGGGTCAATACAACTCCTGCGTCGACACTAAGTCAGCAGGAAAGTGAGAGGGTAATGTTTAATACAAGAGGAAACTTGTCTGGATTGGGGGTAGGTGTTAAACCTAACCATTCTTAGTATGGGACTGGTACCAGACACAGTCGTGGGGGTAGATAGATTGACAAGGAGTCGCACTTTAAGCTGTCACATTTGGCGTGACAGTGACATGTACAAATTGGAAGCAATACACCTCTAGAAGGGAGGGGTCAAATGAGATTGATGGCTGACCAGCCAGCTGGTGAAGACCATTCAATAGTCCTTGTGGGTTTCCAGGCTAAGAAAAGGGTCTAGAAAAGAGAATGTAGATGAGGGATTAGAGATTCTAGAGAGCGTTTACATTGTGAGGGGGAGGGGGGGGGGGGGAGGTGGTTATCCTATCATACACTTAGAGCCTTGCTTTTTTCTCAAAGGTTCGAATGATCGACACTATGTAAGCAATATGAGAAAGAGATCTGATTACTTGCTCATGCTTGAACCTTATGCGTTAGTTTAGTATATGATATTATTTAGGTTAGTAGTTTTTGCCTTTTGTTTCTTATTGTTACACAAATATGCTTGTAAATAAATGAATTATCTTGTTTTATGGTTCACAAGTTTTAGTATTGTTTGTGTAGAAGCGTGACGATATACAGTCTATGTGATAACTCAGTAAAGTCTATTACATTATATAACATTGGTCCACGTGACCAGGATTGAGGTGGATCTGCTACATGATATAAACATTGTCTGCGCAACCTAGGATACCTTGCTACATACAGACGTTATTGGAACACTCTTGTCTTCTCTTTCCTTGTTCGGTTAAATCCAAAGCAAATTTGATTTGATTGTTCTAAAGAGTTATATTGGTCTTGTGGACTAAAAGGTAGGGAAACAAATCAATCGTTGTTAACACCGTTGTTAATGTACAGCTCACCAATCTAAATTTGTTTAGACCTATACTAACGTACAACATTCCAATCTGACTTTGTTTTCCTTTCACTGCCATACAACATACATATCTGACTTTTGTTTTCCCTTCACTAAAATACAACATACCAATCCGACTTTGTTTTTCCTTTCACTAACACACAACATACCAATGTGAGAAATCTAATCCCTTGCTAACATGTCACAAACTATTCTGACTTGGCTCTGCACGCCGACTGCCATTCCCTTTGTCTGTTTACGTCCCAAACAACTTGGATCACAGCTCTTGGCTCTGGACTAATGCCATCTAATAAATGATTTACAATAGATCTTCGTAAATCCTAGGTCATTCTGAAGAATGTGGACCTAGCTCCTCCTTGCCATAATGCAATACAAGGCTTCTAAACAAGATCCAAACTAAAGGGTTCTTAGAATTTATCCCCACTTCTTTGACCAGACTGCTGTAATATAGCAAGGTACACGCCATGGATGGAAGGTGATGTTTTTCTCAGATGTTGCATCTGACCCTGACCTTAGTCTCAGCACCCACCTTCCATATTGCGTTGTCTCCCCGACCAGCTGTTACATTTATTGGCGCATCTCCTGGAAGTGATCGTCCTAGGGCACAGTTCCGGCATTAAAGGCAGCCCCCAGCATGCTTCACGGCGTTGCCTTATGACTCATCAACCAATGTTTTTATCACGAGCTAAACGCACGTGCAGCGTGCTCACATGACGCAGCCAATCAAACAGCAGCTACGTGTCGCAACTCAGAAATGAGGAGGTGAGCTTCTATCGGTGTAAATGTCGCTCGCTGGTGAGTTATCGCCGTGTTTGTTGTGTCGGTAAATAGGTCTGTCAGTTTTACACTGCACTGAACTGTAGATAATGTGTCGAATGTCATGCAAGCAGCTCCGGCAAGACTAACACTCTTTCTAGCATGGTTTGTCAAACACATCAACCTATATATTGCACGTCGACTGTAGAAGCAAGCGGCCTCGATTCCTCAAAACTACAAATGGGATAAGCGTCTGATTAGCCTTGTGGGAAAGCGCTCGCTATTCGAGATAATCGCACGAGGTTCAACTCCAATTACCACCCACCCAAATTGGTACCTGACTTAGTTTAAAGTGGTCCATCGGAGTCTTTGTGTATGGCCAGGACAAGAATCACACCACTGGCGCACATAGAGCATGTCGCAAGAGGCGACTAACTGTGTCACATGGCATAACACCGGCCAAGTAGTTTGTTAAAAGCATCATAGATGGCGCCAAACACGCTGCGGATCTAAAATAACGTAACGTCTTTATACTGGTTCAGAAGACTCTACAAAATCTGTAAACAACCAGTTTCATTTAAATTAAAGCATTGTGCATCCAATCGATTTTTAAATGCATTCATTCTCCCTGCCTCCACTATTTCCTTTAGCAATGCATTCCAAGCATTCACCCCTTTCGGACTAAAAAATATTTCCTAATATCTAATCTAGACCTTTCTTTAGTTAATTTGTAGCGTTGCCTTCTTCTTCTTGTATGTGGTTGTATTTTGAAGAAAAAAACTTGTTATAGTCTAATTTATCGATTCCTCTGATTATCTTATAAACCTGTATTAAGTCACCACGAATTCTTCTCTCTTCGAGACACTGTAGGCCGGTTTTTCTGAGTCGTTCCTCATAACTGTAATTCTGGAATCCCACTATCATCTTTGTCGCTCTTTTCTGTATTCTTTCTAGCATGTTTATGCCCCCTCTATGATAAGGACTCCACACCTGTACACAGTACTCCAATCTAGGTCTAACTAAAGCTTTGTACAGTTTGACTTTCACTTCCTTGCTCCTATGTTTAATATTTCTTTTTATTAACCTAACATTGCATTTGTATTTTTCACTGCTACCTGGACTTGGTCACTCACCTTATCCGTATAATCTATTATAACTCCTAGGCCCCTTTCCTTATCTATCTTTCTAATATTGTTCTCGCCCATTCTCTAATTATGTTCCATATTGGATCTACCCATATGTATGACTGTACATTTATCTACAATAAACTCTATTTGCCATCTTACAGACCATTCTCAAATTTTATCTAAATCCGACCTCAATATATCCACTTCTGCTTTAGATGAGACACTACTGCATAGTTTTGTGTCATCGGCAAATTTTGCAATCATGGATGCCATGTCAATGTCCAAATCGTTTATATATATCAAGAACACAATTGGTTCCAAAACCGAGCCCTGTGGCACTCCATTTTTTACTTTACACCACTCAGAGTACTCCTTATTTATGCCCACCCTCTGCCTTCTTCGCGTTAACCAGTTTTCAATCTATTTGGCAACTTCTCCACCCTTTCCGTGTGCTTTTAACTTTCTAAATAATCTTTGATGAGGTACTCTATCAAAGACCTTTGCAAATTCATCTTAAATAACACGGGTTCCCCTTTCTCTATCATTTGGGTAACCTCCTCCATGAACTCTAGTAGATTCGTGGTTTACTTTGCTCAAGTGTTTGAGACTATTTAGATGGACTCGCACATCGGTTAACCACCCTCCGCGGCTCTTGTCCCAACGCAGTGCAGTACTAAGCTGCTCGAGCCTAGCCAGCTAAACAGCAAATCCTCCTCCCGGCTATTTCCAACTCACGCCAGAACAGGAACCTGGTCAGATTCATCCGCCCCTGTAGAAGCACAGGTCAACTAAGTCAGCCAGGACTGGACTGGCCACCTCACCACACATACACGCTGTGGTCTCGTACAATGACGTCTCTACCGTTTCATCCCCAACAGCATCGTCAGCTGTGGAAGCTACCTAGACCTTACCTTATCCTTCCACCATCAAATACCAGGAAAGGTCTTTCCATCCTGGTGATAAACTCGGCCGTTTTCTCTAAGAATGCATCCAATGACGTATGCCTGACGTCTGGTTGATTTAGCTGGCAGCGAGTTTCCGGTGAGCGATTCTTGCACTACATCTTGGTTTAATTGCTAGCCTCCTGATGACATCAGCAGCATTCTCTTAATAAACCACATTTCTTTTCGAGCAAATAATTTCTCTAGTGTTTTTATTTTATTTGTTTTTTGTTAATATGTTTTAGTTGTATTTTTTTTATCCATAATTCATATTTAATCCATACCCACAACTTTTTTGTACAATTCATATTCGCAGTTCATATCCACAAATGTATCCACAATTCATATTTATAATTCAAATCCACATTTATATTCACAATTCATAATGACAGTTAATATCCACAATCCATATTCACAATTCATGTTCACAATTGTAGCCACAATTAATATTCACAATTCATATCCACAATTGTAGCTACAATTAATATTCACAATTCCTATCCACAACTGTATCCACAATTAATATTCACAATTCATATTCACAATTCCAAAGAGGAAGTTACTATCAGTCCTTAACCAAAGCTGGAAAAGGGGAATTGTACCTCAGGCATGGAAAGACGCTGTACTTATACCAGTACCAAAGAAAGAGAAAGATAGAACAGATCCAAGTGCATACAGGCCTATCAGTCTACTGAGCAATTTAGGAAAACTGATGGTGCGTATGATAAACACCAGAATGATGTGGCATCTGGAAGAAAAACACATACTAATTCCACAGCAAGTAGGCTTTAGACAGCACAGATCCACTGAGGACCAGATCACTCTCATAGCCCAGGAAATAGATGATGCTTACCAGGAAAAAAAACACACAGTAGCGGTTTGGGTGGATTTAGAGAAAGCATTTGACAAGGTGTGGAAAGAGGGACTAAAAGTCAAGCTACGAAGAAGTGAAGTTTGTGGGAAAATGTACAGATGGATCAGCCACTACCTCGAAAACAGAACAGCCAGAGTTCAAGTACAATGGCAGATGAGCAAAAAAGGTGACAATGGAGCAGGGAGTACCCCAAGGAGGAGTACTGTCACCCACACTTATCCTGGTGTATATAAACAACATCACAGAGAATATACCAAGAAGAGTCCACAGCTCCATGTTTGCAGCAGACGATCTGGCTATGTGGACCTCTGAAAAAAATCTCACCATAGCAAGCAATCGGATGCAGCAGGCCCTAACATCGCTGGAGGAGTGGGCGAACTCATAGCTGATCAATTTAAATGAGGAAAAAGCAACACCTACGATATTCTCGCTTTCAAACAAACCCCAGAACACCAAAATAAGTCTTAACGGCAAATATCTGCGGCCAAACGACAACCCAAACTACCTGGGAATCACATTTGATCGGCGCATGACATGGAAAAGTCAGATCGAGAGAAACCGAATGAGAGCCAGAGAAAGAATGGCAATCATGAGGAAACTTGCTGGCACAAGCTAGGGAGCAGACGAAAGTATACTAAAGAAACTGTACACTGGAAGAGTGAGACCAGTTCTCGAGTACGGCATTGCGGCATGGACAACAGCAGCAAAGGCGAACTTTGATAAAATTAGCAAACTCCAAAACCAAGCCATGAGAGTTATAAGAGGAGGCATGAAGTCAACGCCAATTGTAAAACTTGAAAAGATTACAAATCTGCAATCCACGACCGACAGAAGAGGCTGCAGAGCCCAGCAGCAAGCAGAGAAACTCAGAAGACTGACAGACCATCCAATGCATCAGAGACTAAATAGATTTGGAAATGGGAAACTAAAGCGGAGAAACTTTGCAGAAATAGCCAAAGCAAAGATGAGCGAAGACCCTATGATCACATTAACAACACCAAAGCCCATCCCTACTGTACGCAAACCTACCTGGAGGCAGCATATATTTCCGGAGGCGGTAGAAAATATACCAGGTATTGGAAACAAGAACAGCCAGACTGAATAAGAAAGAAGAGACATAACCCTGAGGTACATAACGAAAAACTACCCAAGTATGGACTGGACCCATGCATATACCGACGGTTCTGTAACAAACACAACACAGAACGGAGAGGCATGGGTATTCCTGAGCCTACCAAATGGTAGAAAAATAACACTGTCAGTGGCAACTGGAAAATACTCAAGCAATTTCAGAGCGGAGGCAGAGGCACTGAGGGCTGCAGTAGAAGTAATGGTCACAGGCAAAAGAAATGAAAGCCATATAGTCCTGTTTACAGATGCACTGGTTGTAGTCACAGCACTAAAAAGCCAGAAAAATACTGAACTTAATGATTTAAGAGCAGTACTCTGTCAACTATGCCAGCAGTCCGTACCAAAAAGAGTAGTGGTACAGTGGGTTCCATCCCACTGTAACATCCAAGGCAACGAAGAGACAGACAGACTGGCAAAAGAAGGTGCAAGACTACCACAACCAGATCCTTGTGTGACCTACGAAGAGTTCAAAAGGCTTATTAGAGCCAGATAGATGACCAAATGGGAAACAGAACATACTGGCTACACACAAAAATGATGCCTATTACCAGTTGAACAGAAGAGAGTAGGTCGTGGTCTTCAGACTTCACACAGGCCACAATAGACTGAGGTACCACCTATTCAATAAACTGAAGATAGGTGGCACTGACGAATGCGCGTGTGGTACAGGGAACATGACCGCTGAAAATTTGCTGCAAAACTGCCCGACATGCGAGGACCAGAGAAAGCACATGTGGCCATCACCAGTGGCAACACTAGACAAGCTCTATGACAGTGTCGACAGCCTCAGGATGACCGCTGCTTTTTTTCGAAAAAATACAGGTTGACGTCTGACAGCGTACGAAGAAGAGGAAGAAAAAGACGAAGAAGATATTCACAATTCAAATTCATAGTTCCAAATCGCATTTCATATCTCCAATTCAAATTCCAAATTCATATCTCCAATTTATATCCACAATTCCTATACACATTTCATATTCATAAAGGAATATATTTTGTCTGTATAACCAGCGCATTTCTTCTTCCAACTTTGATTGTCCATAAAACGTGTGTTAGTAAGTTTAGGTTTCTGGAAGACCGTTATAGCTGACATTATCCACTGCTGTGTGTACGTCCTCTATTCCTCAACTATGCTTCTAATATATATTCATGATCTACAATCCTTATCTCTATTCATGGCCTACTCAAAGAATACGCCTGAGAAAGGTGATCTAAAGTACTCAATGTGAGAAAGGTGATCTAAAGTACTCAATGTGAGAAAGGTGATCTGAAGCACTCAATATGAGAAAGGTGATCTAAAGTACTCAATTTAAGAAAGGTGATCTAAAGCACTTCAATGTGAGAAATGTGATCTAAAGCACTCAATGTGAGAAAGGTGATCTAAAGCACTCAATGTGAGAAAAGTGATCTAAAGCACTCAATGTGAGAAAGGTGATCTAAAGCACTCAATAAGTCAGAGAGGTGACCTATAGCCCTCAATAAGTCTGAGAGGTGACATATAGCCCTCAATAAGTCTGAGAGGTGACATATAGCCCTCAATAAGTCTGAGAGGTGGCATATAGCCCTCAATAAGTCTGAGAGGTGACATATAGTCCTCAATAAGTCTGAGAGGTGACATATAGTCCTCAATAAGTCTGAGAGGTGACATATAGCCCTCAATAAGTCTGAGAGGTGTTATGGAAACAATAACGGACAAGGATCATGCGCAGAACGATTATAATCAAATCGATATCAAGTGATTAGTGTCCGTCAAGTGAACATTTATACACATAAGTTTCATTATCATTCTAGTGATAGACAGTCCAATGTGGCCCTAAACTTAATGCCGGTCACATCGACTGGCTGCAGCAACGACATTAATGAGAATCAGAACGGACTGTTACAAGAACGTGCTACAGGGACGTATCGTTCCCTTATCTCGCGAGACTTTACGATACTTGGCCTCTCCAGGCAACAAGCCGCAACCATCTTGTGGTCGGATCCCATAATACTCTGTACTTGTCAGTTCCGTTTCCTTGGTGGGGGGCTAATAGACCAGTCAAGTCTGGTTTGTCGAGAGGGATGTGTGCCTCAGGGGTCAATCAGTAAACTGCATTTTCTCGTTATGAAACTGCACAAGACAAAGACAGATCATGGATCAACACCTTGGACGTCCATACGTCTGTATCGACCGTAAAGCAGGTTTCCTCTCTGTTTTCATCTTACCGCAGCATCTGAATACATCTATAAAACTTGTTTTGCACTCCATCTCTGTTAAGCCGACGACGATCGCTTTTTTGTACTTTCCTCAGGTTAAAATATAAAACTACAATTGAACAAGTTAAAAACAGGGAGTGTATTCCATAGCAGAAAATGTACACGTGGATGATGTGTTAGATTTATTGTGACTTCTTGCACGCGAGCTTGGATATTATGAGGTGAGTGACCTGTTTCATGCCTTGCCTCTAACAGTCTCTAATCGTTAAGTAAAGTAACCCATAGACTTACTGCCGTAGGGGGTGAGGTGTAAGCGATCTCACATTTCAAAGGCTCGGCTATATGAGGGCTTTAGCTATCTCCTCTCCCTCGTAGATTTTACTTTCCGGACTGAACCGGTACCCATTTAAGGCTTGGTCGACCAGGGAGCCGTTGCAGTCTGAAAAAACACTACCATCTCAACTGGGGAATGAACCTAGGACCACTCAGATGCGAAGCCATCGCGCTAACCACTGCGCTACGCGGCTCCCATATGTAATAACAAACAAACAACACTCTCACTTATACAAGTTTCTAGAACCCGATGGAAAATGTATATGGCTAAAGAATAAAGGCCGATTGCCGCTGTAGTTGCCCCGCATTGGGTATAATCAGTTTGTAGCGGACAAAAACTATTCGTTATGGAGGATTTGAGTCGGTGGGTCCTTGGTCATAGGGCTGGTACCCAGACATCCAGGCCACCTGCGCGTCTAATCAATGATTTAACAGTGAGAATCACAGGCCTCGAACCGCTGTTCTAGCCTTGTCCTGCTAACCTATGACGTAAACAAAGATGACCCAACTTGAGCGCTCCCGACTGGAGGGAGTCCTGTGAACTAGTCAGGTATTTGCTTAAGACTGTCTGTGGTGCCCTGCATTTGGGATGAACTGGTTGGCTTACGTAAGATACAGGAAACGAAAACAAGCATAGCTAGAAGACAACGCTTTGTTTTGTGGAGATTACATCATCCTGGCGACAAGTCATGTGTCTGGTCAGGGCTGCAATATTTTGTTTTAATTGTGGAGACGAAGTTTTTGTGACAACCGTCATGGTCTATCAAGTAACTTAGGTCAAGTACACCTGACCATATTGTTATTGAGGAAGGTGAGAATCTATTTGAAAAATTTGGAGAGGAACAGAGCTCTAATGGGTTAAACCATGCGCTGTGAGGTTGATTCTTCTACTAAACTAAACTAGAGATGAGTAATAAACGCTGATTGCCTTTGCAGTCGCCATGCAGTGTACAGGCTAGGTTTGTATTTTACCTCCAAAAGAAAAAAATCATGCGGCTTACCAAGGTTTTGAACCCGTTCTCGTTGGACAGAAGACCACTATGCAAACAGTTGGTCCACTCGCGGCTAGCTCAACTATTAATAATTGTGAATCTGTTTCTTAGCGTCAGTGGAAGACCAGCCAGTCATTAGGCTCTGAACGGATGAGGAAGTCGGGGTCCCGTGAGGCCTCGTGGGGGTCTCGTGCGCTGGACTGCACACAATGTAACAGATGGAGTGCATCTGCCCCTGCCCGACGTTCAGGTGGTGGGGGGGGGGGGGGGGGCAGACGGATAAGCTAAGACGAACTGTAAATAACTTCACAAAGTAAAGATGTGTTTTATCATTTGATTTATTTTCTTTCTTGTTTCTAAATTCGGTTTTTGACTAGCAATATTTGGCAAATGTCCATTATGAGGAAATCAATGATGTTTTACTGAGTAGGGCACAGTTATCAACAACAACAAATATCTAACGTTGTGACAACAAGACGTCGGCAGGGACAAACAATAAACAACTGTAGAAAACGGAACGGGGCTTTGCTCTCCCGGCTCACTGGGGCCGAATCTTGACTATCCACCTTAACACATCAATAACATTTCAATAACTAACGAAGAACACTAATTCAAAACAATAAAAACAAATTATGTATTTCTTCATTACAACTCTTGCACTTTTCTACCATACACATACGCTCCCATCTAATGTTTACCTAACTTAAAACAAGCTACCGCTAAACCTATAACTATTGTCCTAAGTGTACTTTCCGTACTTGGCCTGCCGTAACGTGAATCTGAATTATGGCGTATTTACGCCGGTGGTTAATTCGTGGTTTAAGCCCAACCCAGGTAAACGTCCTTGGTTCTGTTCCTTAGCGACGACTGTCGATCTGCGTAGTGGATGTCGAAAGACTAGGCTACTGCTGCGAATCTACGATGACTACAAACTTAGTGAAAGCTACCGCGTGTTTAAACTGGCGCGTGTGGACCACTCGTGTTAAACAAAGGCAGGTTGACCACGGGGTAACCTGGCGCGGGTCGACACACGTGTAAAATGGTAGAGTTTTTACTCAGCCGATCTAGATCTGACAGGAAGTCTGTTCTCTCCTATAGCGGGTAGCTATGACTGATCTACGCTGCTTCTTTGAGATCCCTGCGATGCCTTTAAACTTGAAAGGTCGCCCACGTGTCTAACACTGATTAAACTTTAACCTTATGAAATTATATCTGATTACTCACAAATGAAAATTAGGAATACTTTGCTTCTGTAAACTGGAACTCCGTCAATGCGACGTTCACCATTCTCTGACTGTCTCTCTGAAACGTCTCTCTCCAAATGTCTCTTTGGGAATGCGTCGTTCACTCTCGAAATCTCTGTTGAAATGTGTAGGCTCTGAAATGCTGTCTCTCTCTCTCTCTCTCTCTCTCTCTCTCTCTCTCTCTCTCTCTCTCTCTGAATGTCTCTGAGACATATCGCCTGTCACTCGGCCAGCCTCGGCTTTTATAACCCTAGACTATTTTCTCTGCCGGTTCTACTTTCAAAATGGCGTCTTGGGTGCCGATATTAAACCGCGACACTGTCGTGGTATTTGCTGACGTGAGTGGCCAGGTCCTGTGAAAAGTTGAACTCTAAATTTAAAGAAAATATATAATTACGATTTCGACGTAATTCTAGACAAAATAATCTGTCAATATGGAGACAAGATTTGTCTGGCAACACTAAATCTGTCACACAACAAATATCTAACGTTGTTACAACAAGACATCGTCAGGGACAAACAACAAAAGGAATATGTACCTTCCTCAACATCTGACAGGTAACCGTTCGGTTTGCGCTGAGCGTTCTTTGTTGGAGAACTTCCATTGTTATTATCCCTACCTTTACCTGAGAGGTGCTATAGGTATCAGACAGGTGCCCGCTCTATGTCTATGTCTATGTTGCGATTGTTACAATCTTTGCCAGGTAGTCATCCATTCATTATGCCCACCCTCTAAAGCGCTAATAACAGAAGGGAAGCGCAGGCTTGGACACTGTTCCTGGCCCACGACACAGATATCAGTTGCCGGTCGGCAGGCAGCTACATAATGTTGCCATTATTAAAACCCTTTTGGTCGGAGCTTAAGAACGGTTTTACTGCCTAAAAGACGGAGCCCTTTCTAGGACATTAAAGGAAGACAGGGGTGATGTTGTTGGGGAGAAAGTAAAAAATAGAATAACTAGGAATACTTGAGAAAAGTATATATTCTTGGAGAGTGCTATTTACTCACTATTTTCACTGTAATAAATATCACTGTCAGTAACATCTGACACAGAAACATCATTTATATCACTGTCAGTAACATCTGACACAGAAACATCGTTTATATCACTGTCAGTAACATCTGACACAATAAACATCATTTATATCACTGTCAGTAACATCTGACACAGAAACATCGTTTATATCACTGTCAGTAACATCTGACACAATAAACATCATTTATATCACTGTCAGTAACATCTGACACAGAAACATCATTTATATCACTGTCAGTAACATCTGACACAGAAACATCATTTATATCACTGTCAGTAACATCTGACACAATAAACATCATTGATATCTGAATCCCTCAATATCTCATTTTCAAATGAACTGAACAACAACAACAACAACAACAACTTACCAAAATATTCGATATAATTCTCAAACTCCTGTGGAAACTTTCAAGGGGCTGCCATTGAAATGCTAGAAAGTGCAAGAAATGACAGAGATCATTTGATTGGCTGATACTATTTTTAGTTAGCCATACAGATGCGTTCTTTTTCGAGGCCGATGGATAGGCCCGCTAGTCTTTTTTTTGTTGTTGCTAAACTTAGTCGGGCCGATTATCGGCCTGTGTCGTCCTCAAAAGGTTAAAGTAACGTAAAGTAACCCATAGTATTACTTCGGTAGGGGTATGAGGTGTTAGCGATCTCACATTTCAAAGGCTCGGCTATATGAGGGCGGTAGCCATCTCCTCTCCCTCGCCGCTTTTACTTCCCGGACTGAACCGGTACCCATTTAAAGCTGGGTCGACCCGGGAGCCATTGAATTCTGAAAAAACACTACCGCCTCAACTGGGGAATGAACCCAGGACCACTGAGATGGTTAAGACAATCGAAAACCCCAAACAGCTAACACAAATAATAAATGTATATATGATAAAAGTCGTGTCGTATTTCCGATAAGAACATATATAAATAGATGTCTAAGTGTATGTTTGTGTAGTTCTTGTTGTAATTGTATGTTTCCTTATTAATCGCTTATGTGTTTTCTTACGTCTATGCTGTAGACGATGACACTGGGCGGTGGTCTGAAAGAAGTGCGCTATTATGACGGATAGCTCCTGCAAGACTGGCACATGATTAACGCGGGACCCACGGTTGCCATTATATAACCTTAAACAGTGGTTCCCAGACTGTGTGTCGCAGCTCCATTGGGTGTCATGTCAGGTTTACTGGGATGTCGCGAAACGTTCCAATATGTTCATCAACAGTGCAGTGAAACTGTTAAGTAGGCTTAGTTTCTAACTTGAGGTGTCGTGGAAAAATGATGGTACACCGGGTATCGTAGACTGCAAAAGTTAGTAAACACTGTCATTGCGTGGTCCATATGACGAGTGTGTAATATTTGGACACAGCGTTCTTATGTTAGCTATCCATGCGTCTTCTGTTGCCCTTTTGATTCAGGCGTTAAACAACAGGTAGGCCAGTCCACCGCTGCATTTGCCTCATGTTGCCCAACTTCAATGGAAGCATGTTCAATTCGTAGTGGGGCTTTGTATGAACTGTTTTTACATGGTGATGTTGCTGGCCTTTAGTTGCTTTGAACGACATGCAGGGAAGGAAACAGTGGTCCCGTTCTACTTACCTACGAACCACTTGTATGTACTTTCACATGTTGACCAATCTTCTTCAATCGTCCGACTGTTTTGTCGAGTCATTCTTCTCGAGTAGATCTCAGTGAATGTCAGAAAACTGAACAGACCAGTCTCTCTGCATACCTTCCACACTACCAGTCTCTCTGCATACCTTCCATACTACCAGTCTCTCTGCATACCTTCCACACTACCAGTCTCTCTGCATACCCCCACCCAACCAGTCTCTCTTCATGCCTATGAAATGTGCCCACGGTGGGAGCTTGTGAAGCCATGATGTCGGCTCTTTCGTTGCCCTAACCCCCAGCATGACCAGGACAGTAGATCCATGTCAACCCTGGAGGTTTAAGGCCACAACAGTGCTATCCACTCGTACCTCAGCCATCTCTTCTGTGCGTTCTGAAGTACAGCTTGCGCATCTGTCACATTGACTGCCTTTGTGATAGAAGATACCCATGTCAGTGCAGAGGTCACTGCTTCCATCTCCATTCACAAGCTGGAGGTTGGAGACATGCATGCCCCCTCTCAGCAACGACCTGTCCTCTCAGGTCGGCCTTGGGAAACTGACCTTATGACGTATGAGCTTTGCAGTCTATGGATTACTGTTTCTTGTAGATTATCGTCGGTGTAAATGACATCTAGGTGAGAAATCAGGTCCAAGCGGAGCAGGGCGCATAGTACACGTCAGCGTGACATTAGAAGATTCTGAACTCGTCCTTCGCTATCAACTGTAGTACACCCAGTTGGGAATCGGTACCTGTTAGTTCCACCTCATAAAAGTTTAGGTCCAGTATCATAAAATGAGGACAGTCTCACTTCATCTCCAACTACAGTATCTGCTATGACACTAAATTTAATCAAATCGCCGAAAGGGGAACGGCGTGGCCTAGTGGTTATGTGACACGGCTCACAACCATAAGGTGCTGGGTTCGATTCCCATCTCAGCACCGGCCGTTACACCGGGGAAGCAAACCCTTAGAAAATGCAGGAGGAAGCAGACCCTTACATAAAATGCATGCTGAAGTCGGATGCACTGGGCCGATAGGCGCAAAATAAAAACGCAGTGCAATGCACACCGCCTTGGGGATTAGAGAAATAAGGCGAACGCAAAACAAACAACAACAAAAAAAACAGAACAAAACAAAACAAAAAACAACAACAACAACAAAAATCGCCGAAAGCAAAGTGTGCAGGATAAACGCCACGTCATCACTCCAATTATTTCACATTCGATAAATTCCCTTTCAGTTTTTGCCTTTCGGTCTCCCATCTCCCCTCCATCGTCGTACCACAAGGCGTGTGCCGACAACGTCTGTCTTACCCAAGCCACAAGACACTTAACTTAACTTAACTTAACGTCTTTATACTGGTTTAGAAGACCCTGCAGAGTCTGTATACAACCAGTTACATTTACATCACCTTGCTCTAAAATCTATGCGCATCCAGTTTATTCTTAAACGCATTAACTGTCCCTGCCTCCACCACCTCCCCTGGCAATGCATTCCAAGCAGACACCACTCTCTGACTAAAAAAATATTTCCTAATATCTAACCTGGACCTCTCTTTAATCAGCTTGTAGCTATGCCCTCGTGTTATTGTAGGTGGATGTATTTTAAAAAAACTTGTTATAGTCTAATTTATCGATTCCTCTGATCATCTTATAAACCTGTATTAAGTCACCACGAATTCTTCTCTCTTCGAGACACTGTAGGCCCGTTTTTCTGAGTCGTTCCTCATAACTGTAATTCTGGAATCCAACTATCATCTTTGTCGCTCTTTTTTGTATTCTTTCTAGCATGTTTATGTCCCCTCTATGATAAGGACTCCACACCTGTACACAGTACTCCAATCTAGGTCTAACTAAAGCTTTATACAGTTTGACGATCACTTCCTTGCTCCTATGTTTAATATTTCTTTTTATCATACCTAACATTGCATTTGCCTTTTTCACTGCTACCTTAACTTGCTCACTCACCTTTCCTGTATGATCTATTATAACCCCTAGGTCCCTTTCCTTATCTATCTTTCTAATATTGTTTTCTCCCATTCTGTATTTATGTTCCACTTGAAACAGGGGAGACGGTACACAGACACGCTGACATTCCCAGTCCCCACTACCACCGCCATTTATCAGTGTCGGCCACTAGAAGCTGAAATCTTCTCCCGCAGACTAATCTTACAACAACAACAGCGGCAGGGGGAGCAGCGCCGCTAACTCGGGCGACAAGAGCGACAGGAACCAGTGAGCCTATTTCGTGAGTTTATTGTTTTGTCAGGGCGGACAGCAGGGGCGGTTACTATGGGAAGGGAAATAATGCCAAGGGAGATAAGATAATCAAATTATGCTACTAGCGAAGACAGTGAATTAAAATGAGCTTCAATGCCTAAAGTGAGCACCGACTCATAAATTGGTTAAATAAGATCGTTTATGATCATTGCTTCTTTGAATACGGATCACTAGTCTATCAGTATTTATTTACACTTGTCTTTCTATCCCATCTCCGAGTCTAGAGTTGTAATTCCAGTTTGACTGGGCATGCCGGGCATCTCCACTTCCTGACGTACAGAAATGAATGGTAGAAATACTGTACTGTAAAACTGTCGTAGTGGAACACACTACAAACAGATACACGCACACACATCCATACACTGGCCAATTCGTCCTGATATAACCTAAAAGATTACGGTCTGAGGCTGAAAAGGGCCGAGCCTTCCTCAGTAGAATCAAGAAAGGCAAGCCTATAAATAGCAACTAAAAATTGTATCCGCACACCCCCCCCCCCCCCACCCAAAGAATATATATGTATATATATAAAGTATGTATTACTTATAAGGTGACCAATTCTGTCATGGAAACAGACAGGCGATGTGCCGAGTAATCTAGATTGTCTTGTGTCCCATTAAGTTCTTCTCGACTGTAGTATGTTCTACAGCAGGCCTTCTAACGCTGGTGCTCGCGAGCACCCGGTGCTAATTTAATGATATGCTCGCGTCATGCAAGTAAAACAGTGCTCGGGTCATCCAAGTAAAACAGTGCTCGCAGGCAGCACGAAGCCCCTTGTCCAATTCAAACCTTCTCTTGTACACCCAAACAAATAGTGTTGCTATCCATCCATTATATTTTAGACGAGCTAACAGTTGAGTTGCTTGTTTGCTGCCAGTAAACGTATTTACTGCTCTTTGTTCTGAAATATTTCGCACTGCTGACTTGATTCGGGGGTTTCCCTGATGCTGGTCAAGGTTAACGTTGTGTTGCATCATGGGTATATTCTGCTTTCTTTGCTCAACTGTCGGGCAGTGGTTCAGGTAACAATACATTGTGATGGTGTGTACAGATAATCGCTATCAACTATCAGGCAGTGGTTGATGCAACAATTCACTGTGATGGTGTGTCTGTCAATTATTATTTCTTCAGATAAACACTGTATACGTACGTCTGGTTAGAAAATAATTGTTGATCGATATTTGTCAATTAACCGATCCACTACTAGAAGCAAATAAATCGGTTTTGGAAACAGTTCCTGATCCAGTTGTCGATTTTACTCTATTCTGTTCGTCACTCCTAACTTAACTTTACTCTATTCTGTTCGTCACTCCTAACGTAACTTAACTTTACTCTATTCTGTTCGTCACTCCTAACTTAACTTAACTTTACTCTAT
The DNA here is from genome assembly GCA_036924085.1 of Ariolimax columbianus. NCBI lineage: Eukaryota > Metazoa > Mollusca > Gastropoda > Stylommatophora > Arionidae > Ariolimax > Ariolimax columbianus. The sequence continues at coordinate 60,515,770 of JAVGWX010000020.1, forward strand.
TCTGTTCGTCACTCCTAACTTAACTTATCTTTACTCTAATATGTTCGTCACTCCTAACTTAACTTAACTTTACTCTATTCTGTTCGTCACTCCTAACTTAACTTATCTTTACTCTAATCTGTTCGTCACTCCTAACTTAACTTAACTTTACTCTATTCTGTTCGTCACTCCTAACTTAACTTAACTTTACTCTAATCTGTTCGTCACTCCTAACTTAACTTAACTTTACTCTATTCTGTTCGTCACTCCTAACTTAACTTTACTCTATTCTGTTCGTCACTCCTAACTTAACTTTACTCTATTCTGTTCGTACCTCCATTCTGGATAGTTTAGTTAATTACATCTGACATATCAGGGCACTTTAGTGAATAGGTTTCATGTCAGGACACTTTACTAAACAGTTTCATGTCAGGACACTTTAATGAATAGGTTCCATATGAGTGATATTGTGTGAGAGTTTAATGGCGACTTAATACAGGTTTATAAGATGATCAGAGGAATGGATAAATTAGACAATAACAAGGTTTTTAAAATACAGCCACCCACAATAACACGAGGGCATAGCTACAAGCTGACTAAAGAGAGGTCCAGATTAGATATTAGGAAATATTTTTTTAGTCAGAGAGTGGTGTCTGCTTGGAATGCATTGCCAGGGGAGGTAGTGGAGGCAGGGGCAGTTAATGCATTTAAGAATAAACTGGATGCGCATAGCTTTTAGAGCAAGGTGATGTAAATGTAACTGGTTGTATACAGACTCTGCAGGGTCTTCTAAACCAGTATAAAGACGTTAATTTAAGTTAAGTTAAGTTAAAACATTCTTCGCCGTGCTCGAAAAGTTTGGTTACATAAAAGGACCAAACTCGTACCAGATCATGTCCTGGATAAATGTCAGATTGTGTTTGTTGTACATAGTTGAGGTATACATGTGTTTGTTGTACAGAGTTGAGGGATACATGTGTTTGTTGTACATAGTTGAGGGATACATGTGTTTGTTGCACATAGTTGAGGTATACATGTGTTTGTTGTACAGAGTTGAGGGATACATGTGTTTGTTGTACAGAGTTGAGGGATACATGTGTTTGTTGTACATAGTTGAGGTATACATGTGTTTCTTGTACATAGTTGAGGGATACATGTGGAACTTGTGTTCAGGTATTAACTGTGCTAAATGAGTGTCATGTGTGTCCCTGTGGGGTGAGACATAATGCTGTCTTTGGACTAATGAAAGAGGACATAATTATATCTCTTGACTAATAAAAGATGACATAATGCTGTCTCTGGACTAATGAAAGAGGACATAATTATATCTCTTGACTAATAAAAGATGACATAATGCTGTCTCTGGACTAATGAAATAGGACATAATGCTGTCTCTGGACTAATGAAAGAGGACATAATTATATCTCTGGACTAATAAAAGATGACATAATGCTGTCTCTGGACTAATGAAAGAGGACATAATTATATCTCTGGACTAATAAAAGATGACATAATGACATCTCTGGGCTAATGAAAGAGGACACCTGCCCATAGCAATTTATTTAAAAGAAAAATACATACGAAACACTGGATCAATCAGACCCTATTTCAACTACCATAAGGCAGACTGGAACGGATTCCAAGAAGATCTGCTCAGACTCAAAAGAGAAGACGTAATCTCAGATAACGTAGACGTTTTCAACCATAACCTAACAACCAACATCCTGCAGATAGCTATAAAGCACATACCCAACAAAAACATGCCAGCTAACTTAATGCAATCCACAGGAAAAGAAAACCATTACGGTAACCGTAAAAACAACAAAACACATGTACCCTGGTGGAATGAGGAATGCACTAACCAAATAAAAAAAAGACAAAAAGCTCTAAAGAAATACAGGAAATACAAAACAGAAGATAACCAAAAATCTTACCAAACAATTAAAAAAGAAACAGAAAGTAATAGAAAAAGCGGTACACTGCATTGAGTTTTGAAATATTCTCACATTTTTTAATTTTGCAAATTTCAAAAATTGTAACTGTTCTATTTGGTGGTCAATAAGTATGATTTTCTTGTGTTTATAGACACAATTGAATGAAGAACTTGTTGGTGTTGGTGTTGTTGCTGTGTGTTTGTTGGTTTCTGAGATACAAGAAGATGAAATGTGAAATTTTCGGGAAAATTTAAATATTTGGACCTTCCCGGATAAGGCCTAGGCGCTCCGATGGAAAACCATGGAAACCATAACAAAGAATCGATACTGTGTTTACAATATCGACACAACTGTTGGTTTCCAATTCAAGCGTAGTTCTGTCATCTAAACAAGTAAAATGTGCGGATGTACAAGATACAGGTCTTTCCAAACAACCTACTTCACCTTTCCCCCAAAAAAGTTGGCCTGGCCCAATCGGCGGAAAAATAATAAATCGTTCGAAAGCCATTTGTGATCTAGCATGCGGAATCCAGCAGTATAAAAATGACTATTGGTAGGGTCACCGTACTTAGAGAAACAAAATATCAATTTTTTCTTGTTGATAGCTTGACGAGCTGGGCGTCTCAGACATCCTGGAGCGTGCTAAAGGCTCACCTTTTCTGAAATTCTATGACCACACAGTCTTCCATACCAAAATAATTGTGTGTACAGCTGTCACTTAGTTGGGTGCAGCTGTTTTTTTTTTTGTGGACCCAAAAGAGACCTTGATGCTGGTTTGTGAGTTTTGTGGGCAATTGATGAATTTGCACAAGCCTCACGGAGGTGGATGTTCCATTTTATGGCAGCATTATTGGCAGCTCCTGGCTCTGATTTACGGAAGGCAATACCAGTCATCTCTTTGCTCAATACATGAAGGGAGTGGTCTCCCTGTAGGACAGACCGTGTGCCCTCTAGCCATGTGCCGGAGCGAGCAGAAATGCCCTGCTGACATGTGCGACCATCTCTAAGCGTTCTTGGTGGGCTGTTGGAGACATAGAAGGTCATGACACTTTGTTTGGTGCGCAGTCCGACGATGCGTATGATTCGTCTTTCCTGCGATGACTGCACACGGGGTTATTCTCCTGCGGTGCAGGAGGTCCATTTTCCACGTGCGGAGTTGGATCTGAAAATGACAGTGGTATACCTCGCGACTTAAAAATGTGGTGCTTCGTGTGGTTACATTTTACTAAATTTGACCTATTGTGGTCCGTGTGTAAATTAACACACATGTGCCCATGTGGCGATAGACTCGGTGGATTGCTCTAGCTTGGCCACAGTTTCTGTGTCGCCTGTGCCTTGCACGTGGTGATCGGTGGTCGATGCTTGTGGATTCAGTGGGAAGATGCGTCGACTGATGATGTAACGGACTCACACTACAATTAGCCCATCTATTATGTAGCAAGTGGGTGTGACAATTCACGAACGCTACAGTGTGCACACATGTAGATGTGCACATATGTAGGTGTGTAGATATGTAGGTGTGTAGATGTGTACGTATGAGTATATATATGTGGACAATTTAATTTACACTTATGTATGTATTTATAGGTTTATATATGTATATCCCTTCTGCGGGCATCCTCACCACTATATATCTACACTTAATATAATTATACTACTACTACATCAACCTTTTTTATCTATAATTTAATCAATTATCTACCTTTCTATTGTTCTTCTGTTCCTGAGCCTACCACACATTCAACACATAATTGACTGCGAGAGCTAGAGGGCAGAGGTGAGACGAGGGATCTACATGGTGACACACAAATCAGTGAATCGCTCACAAGTTGGAGTACATGGATGCGATGGAAAAATATATGAGAGCGGGCAAAACCTGATACACCAAGACCAGACAGAAGGAAGTCAACACAGATGGGCCTCTCAACAGAAGGAAGACACTTTTCAATTAATTTATATTGTACTCTTAATCCTTATGTATCAAGTATATTGTTTGTCATATTTCCAAATCATTCCATCTCATTCATTCTCGTAGTACACCTCACTACACTGCTATCTTCACAATTGTGTATAAAATGTATGATGGGGTTTTATACTTTTTTTTTTTTAAATTGAAAGTTAAAAAAAAAAAAAAAAACCAGGAAAAAAAAAGAGATCCGAATCAAGTATGAAAGAAAATAAATATACTCAATCCCAAAATGGTCCCAGGAAAACAATTGTGCATATTTATGCAAATACCTACGGCGGACAACTAGGAACATCAAAAGCGAGGAACAACGGGAGGAACATCACGGAAATACGAGGTAAGGTACAAACAGATACACACACGCATCCAAGCACTGGTTTATGCGTCTTAATATCGCCCAAATTGACTACGTCTGGGGTGGAATAGACGCGCCTCCGCCAGAAGAAACTAGTGAGGCAAACACATAAAATTAAAATAAAAAATATAAAAAAATGAAAGAGGACATAATTATATCTCTGGACTAATAACAGATGACATAATGACATCTCTGGACTAATAAAAGAGGACATAATGACATCTCTGGACTAATAAAAGAGGACATAATTATATCTCTGGACTAATAAAAGAGGACATAATGATATCTCTAGGCCAATGAAAGAGGACATAATGATATCTCTAGGCCAATGAAAGAGGACATAATGATATCTCTAGGCCAATGAAAGAGGACATAATGATATCTCTAGGCCAATGAAAGAGGACATAATGATATCTCTAGGCCAATGAAAGAGGACATAATGATATCTCTAGGCCAATGAAAGAGGACATAATGATATCTCTAGGCCAATGAAAGAGGACATAATGATATCTCTAGGCCAATGAAAGAGGACATAATGATATCTCTAGGCCAATGAAAGAGGACATAATGATATCTCTAGGCCAATGAAAGAGGACATAATGATATCTCTAGGCCAATGAAAGAGGACATAATGATATCTCTAGGCCAATGAAAGAGGACATAATGATATCTCTAGGCCAATGAAAGAGGACATAATGATATCTGTGCACTAATGAGAAAGGAAATCATTCTTAATTCGGAACACGCTTCGGTCTAACACGCTTTGGTCTAACACGCTTTGGTCTAACACGCTTTGGTCTAACACGCTTTGGTCTAACAACGGTCTTATAGGACTTGCTACAGACTTCATAACGCGGTCAGATGTGTCGCTCATATGACCTTCTAGTTTAGGGAGAGAACAAGAGGAATGTATTCTGTACTGTGGGACAGGCAGACAGGGACCCACTAGACATTTCCCCGTGCAACCCTCCCCATGGTACAGCCAGGGACCCACTAACATGTCCCCGTCAACCCTCCCCATGGTACAGCCAGGGACCCACTAAACATGCCCCCGTCAACCCTCCCCATGGTTCAGCCAGGGATCCACTAAACATGCCCCCGTCAACCCTCCCCGTGGTACAGTCAGGGACCCACTAAACATGCCACTGTCAACCTTCCCCATGGTACAGTCAGGGACCCACTAAACATGCCCCCGTCAACCCTCCCCATGGTACAGACAGGGAACCACCCTCGCCGCTGTTAAGTGTAAGACCCGTCCTTAAAAACATCAACAAGTCCTCTTAGCAGCTCAAATGTGTGTTAACATTCCTCTGCAAAAGCTTATTTCTGTCAATAAACTCGTTATAAAACATTATGGCGCTCGCCCAGCGCCATTACAGCTTGGCGTGTTCAATAAGAGTACGCTAATGATGATAGTGACAGACCGTAACCGCTCACATAACATCCGCCCAACCATCACCAACAATAACAGGCGGCCTGGAGCACGGAAAACCAGGCCTGCCATAACCAGCACGTGTGGACCATGCGCTTCCCAACACTCCCCCTCCATCCTCTAAATCTCTCACGCGGGTTCCTGCGAGCGCCCCAGTTTCCGTTCTGCCATCATCAAGGGCGTAAGTTAGTGTGACCGCTTCTCTCCCCCTGATAAAGCGGCCGTGATAGAAGATAAGCAAACAGGAGTAGGAATGGCCGTGCCCTTGTTATCACTTTTTATGTATTCTGCCTTCACCTCCGACTCGGAGAGTTGATGAGAAAGACGGGGACTTCATCAGAAACGTGCAAATTAGTTGGGGAGCTGATTAGACTCCCGGAGAATTAGAAAATGTCTGGAGATCAGTCAGATAAATTGGAGGTATCCTCGTTTGCGTTCAGAGATACACGCAATTTACGAGGAACTAAATATTTGGAAAGCGAGCAGAAATAGCCAGCGGTTATAAGAAATGGCGTGAGAGAGATAGAAGAGTATTGGCGGGAAGGGGAATCAACATGTTTTGGGCGACAACGATTAAATACGGGGGTGATTACTGACTGAGCCTGACCTATTTTGGTCAGAGTAGTTACCTAACATTCAGTGGGATGGTCATTCTGTGGTCATTTCTAATTTAGACAATCTCCTTCAACTACGAGTGTCATGTCTTCTTGCTCGGCTGCTCTGTTCCATGGCCAGTTTAGCTACGAGTGTCATGTCTTCTTGCTCGGCTGCTCTGTTCCATGGCCAGTTTAGCTACGCGTATCATGTCTTCTTGCTCGGCTGCTCTGTTCCATGGCCAGTTTAGCTACGCGTGTCATGTCTTCTTGCTCGGCTGCTCTGTTCCATATCCACTTTGGCTACCTTGCAATAACTAACTTATTTATATTGCATACTACATTTGGTTTTACAATTCTGGTATCTCTACTCTTCCCCTCCCTCGTGGTTTGAAATCAGTGCACACCTGGTTATATTTGTATGTTTATATATGAGGGCGGTCTACCCTTTCTCCACTTTCTGTCCCTAACATCCTGGAAGGACGTGATATGGAAAGTAATGTACGTACTCTCACACTGAAAGATCCCCAAACAGTGTGTGGGGAATGTGAATAGTCATCCAGGTGTGTCATACAGGTGTGTCATTCAGGCGTGTCATCCAGGTATGTCGTGCAGGTGTGTCACCCATGTGTGTGATCGAGGTATGTCATCCAGGTGTGTCACCCAGGGGAGTCTGATCTCTGTCACCTTTATAAACCATAATGAGCACACGCCAAGTATAGAATACATTTGATCATAACTCTAGGTGCTAAACATGGATGATAGACGCAGTCATTTTAGCTGATATAACAGCTGACATAATAGATTATATCATAGATGACACAAATGATGACATTATATATGAGATAAGGTGTCAAGATGCTGAACATCGCATGAGCTGCAGCGGTCAGCGACAAAAAAGTTAACGGTTTACGACAAGGCCAGCGAACTAGAGCTCCCAAGACCCTTCTACACCTCTACGTGGTGATCCTGAACAGAACAGACTGGCTAAGGAGAAGAAGGGATAGAATAGAGAAAGCTAACTCGAAACTAAAAAATTCCTGCTGAAGTCTGATGTGTCGGATCGAAAGATGCAAATATCGAAGTCGGGCTGTAAACTAAGACTCAACGCAAATCGTTCTCCGGACTGCATCCTGCTACCTGCAAAGCTCGTTTAAGGGATTGGTAGCGAGAGATTGAGAACTAACGAAGAACAAGATGGAATAATAGATGCTGTAATCAATTATACCCAAGGCTTGACAAAAGCGCTCATCTGCTCGCCTGAATCTTCTTCTTCTTCTTCTTCGTACGCACCTCGCCTGAAACGAGAACACATTTTTGTTTGACGAGTAAAAAAGTCCACGTGTTTAATCGTTTAATGACTCATGTTGGTGGATGTCAATATATGACTCATGTTGGTGGATGTCAATTAATGACTGATGTTGGTGGATGTCAATATATGACTCATGTTGGTGGATGTCAATTAATGACTCATGTTAGTGGATGTCAATATATGACTCATGTTGGTGGATGTCAATTAATGACTCATGTTGGTGGATGTCAATATATGACTCATGTTGGTGGATGTCAATATATGACTCATGTTGGTGGATGTCAATATATGACGGATGTTGGTGGATGTCAATATAGGACTGATGTTGGTGGATGTCAATATAGGACGGATGTTGGTGGATGTCAATTAATGACTCATGTTGGTGGATGTCAATATATGACTCATGTTGGTGGATGTCAATATAGGACTGATGTTGGTGGATGTCAATATAGGACTGATGTTGGTGGATGTCAATATAGGACTGATGTTGGTGGATGTCAATATAGGACGGATGTTGGTGGATGTCAATTAATGACTCATGTTGGTGGATGTCAATATATGACGGATGTTGGTGGATGTCAATATATGACTCATGTTGGTGGATGTCAATATATGACTCATGTTGGTGGATGTCAATATATGACGGATGTTGGTGGATGTCAATTAATGACTCATGTTGGTGGATGTCAATATATGACTCATGTTGGTGGATGTCAATATATGACGGATGTTGGTGGATGTCAATATATGATTCATGTTGGTGGTTGTCAATATATGACTCATGTTGGTGGATGTCAACATATGACTCATGTTGGTGGATGTCAATATATGACTCATGTTGGTGGATGTCAACATATGACTCATGTTGGTGGATGTCAACATATGACTCATGTTGGTGGATGTCAATATATGACTCATGTTGGTGGATGTCAACATATGACTCATGTTGATGGATGTCAATATATGACTCATGTTAGAAAAATCAGATTTAGCCATGTCTGTTCTTGTGATGATTGTAATATTCTATCTTCCGCCGTCTGATTTCATGTTTCCAAGATATGAGACGCTCTGGGTCTGTGTTAGTCTTTCAACATTAATATAGCCTAGTCCCGGCTGTTCATTCTTTGTTGCCCTTGCGCTTAGCAAGTGCTGAATGATGGTGTCGCCATACGTTCTGTTGCTGACCTAATGTTTAGTAGTTGTTCAAGTATTGAAACGTTCAAGAAACGAATGGTCGTGGAGAAAATGTAACATAAACGAGTCCAGGTATGACACATAATGATGATCAATTTCGGCAGTCGGGATCCCAAATTACTGTAGCTTCCTCATAGTTATAGAACTATATTATATACACAAATATAAATGTTCATGCGCTGCGCATTAGTTCTCGTGAACCATTAAGTCTTTTTATGGCCGCAAAAATGCGCATAACCAAGGTGAGCGGTAATAAAGTGGGTTTACGGAGTCTTAGACTGCTCGTGTCTGGTCTTCGTCAACAGCGAGGCGTCTGTCGGAGCCATGGCAGGCTGGCTCCCTGGAAGGGAATGGACTTGTTTGAATAATGATGTTCTGACATGGAGATGAGAGCAACACGTGCATTCAATCTGAGGAGGCTAGAATCTGAGAGGGCTAGATTCTGAGGGAGGGAGGGGGGGGGGGGGCTAGATTATGGGGGGTGGGTTACATTCTGGGGGGGGGAGAGGCTAGATTCTGGGAGAGGGGGGGGGGGCTAGATTCTGGAGGGGCCTAGAATCTGAGGGGTCCTAGAATCTGAGGGGGTTAGAATCTGAGAGGGCTAGATTCTGAGGGAGGGAGGGGGGGGCTAGATTATGGGGGGGTGGGCTACATTCTGGGGGGGGGGGAAGAGGCTAGATTCTGGGAGAGAGGGGGGGGCTAGATTCTGGAGGGGCCTAGAATCTGAGGGGGTTACAATCTGAGGGGGAAGGGGCAGAATCTGAGAGGGCTAGATTCTGAGGGAGGGGGGTGGCTAGATTATGGGGGGGGGGGGCCAGATTCTGGGGGGGGGGGGCTAGATTCTGGGAGAGGGAGGGCTAGATTCTGGAGGGGCTTAGAATCTGCGGGGTCCTAGAATCTGAGGGGGTTAGAATCTGAGGGGGGAAGGGGCAGAATCTGAGAGGGCTAGATTCTGAGGGGGCTAGAATCTGAGAGGGCTAGATTCTGAGGGGGCTAGATTCTGGGGGGAGGCTAAAATCTGAAGGCGGGCTGGAATCTGAGGGGGCTAGAATCTGATGGGGCTAGATTCTGAGGGGGGAGGGGCTAGAATGTGTGGGGGTGGGGGGGTAGAATCTGCTGGGGGGGGGGGGCTAGAATATGAGGAGGCTAGAATCTGAGGGGTGGCTAGAATCTGAGGGGGGACCTAGAATCTGAGGGGGGCTAGAATCTGAGGGGGAGGGGGGGGGGCTAGAATCTGAGGAGGGGGGCTAGAATCTGAGGGGGAGGGGGCTAGAATCTGAGGAGGCTAGAATCTGAGGGGTGACTAGAATCTGAGGGGGGGCCTAGAATCTGAGGGGGGCTAGAATCTGAGGGGGAGGGGCTAGAATATGATGGGGCGAGCTAGAATCTGGGGGGGGGGCTAGAATCTGAGGGGATGGGCTATAATCTGAGAGAGGGGCTATAATCTGAGGGAGGGGGGGGGGGCTAGAATCTGAGGACGGGGCTAGAATCTGAGGGGGCTAGAATCTGAGGGGGCTAGAATCTGAGGAGCTGGGCTAGAATCTTAGGGGGAGAGGGCTAGAATCTGAGGGGGGGCTAGAATCTAAGTGGGGGGCTAGAATCTGAGGGGAGGGGGGTGGCTAGAATCTGAGGGGGGTAGGATCTGAGGGGGGCTAGAATCTAAGGGGGGGGGGCTATAATTTGGAGGGGGGGCAGAATCTTAGGGGGCTAGAATCTAAGGGGGCTAGAATCTGAGAAAGCTAGATTCTGAGGGGGCTAGATTCTTGGGGGAGGCTAAATTCCCAGGGCGGGCTAGAATCTGATTGGGCTAGAATCTGAGGGGGCTAGAATCTGAGAGGGCTAGATTCTGAGGGGCCTAGATTCTGGGGTGAGGCTAAAATCTGAGGGCGGGCTAGAATCTGAGGGGGCTAGAATCTGATGGGGCTAAAATCTGAGGGAGCTAGAATCTGATGGGGCTAGATTCTGAGGGGGGGGGGGCTATAATCTGAGAGGGGGTGCTAGAATCTGAGGGGGAGGGGCTAGAATCTGAGGTGGGGGTTCTAGAATCTGAGGGGGAGGGGCTAGAATTTGAGGGGGAGGGGCTAGAATCTGAGGAGCTGGGCTAGCATCTTAGGGGGAGAGGGCTAGAATCTGAGGGGGGGGGGGGCTAGAATCTGAGTGGGGGGCTAGAATCTGAGGAGGGGTGGCTAGAATATATGGGGGCTAGAATCTGAGGGGGATAGAATCTGAAGGGGGGGGTAGGATCTGAAGGGGAGTGGGCTAGAATCTGATGGGGCTAAAATCTGAGGGAGCTAGAATCTGAGGGGGCTAGATTCTAAGGGGTGGCTATAATCTGAGAGGTGGGGCTAGAATCTGAGGGGGAGGGGCTAGAATCTGAGGGGGTCTAGAATCTGAGGGGGAGGGGCTAGAATCTGAGTGGGTGGGGCTAGAATCTGAGGGGGCTAGAATCTGAGGGGGCTAGAATCTGAGAGGGCTAGATTCTGAAGGGGCTGGATTCTGGGGGGACGCTAAAATCTGAGAACGGGCTAGAATCTGAGGGGGCTAGAATCTGAGGGGGCTATAATCTGAGAGGGCTAGATTCTGGGGGGAGGTTAAAATCTGAGGGCGGGCTAGAATCTGAAAGGGCTAGAATCTGATGGGGCTAAAATCTGAGGGAGCTAGAATCTGAAGGGGCTAGATTCTGAGGGGGGGGGGGGTAGAATCTGATGGGTGGGGGATAGAATCTGAGGGGGGTGCTATAATCTGAGGGGGAGGGACTAGAATCTGAGAAGGGGGGAAAGAATCTGAGGAGGGGGCTAGAATCTGAGGGGGGGGGGGCTAGAATCTGAGGGAGGGGGGGCCTAGAATCTGAAGGGAGCTAGAATCTGATGGGGGGGGAGGGATTGAATCTGAGGGGGGGGGGGCCTAGAATCTGTGGGGGGGCTAGAATCTGAGGGGGAGGGGCTAGAATCCGAGGGGGGGGGGCTAAAATCTGTGGAGGGGGCTAGGATCTGAGGGGAGGGCTAGAATCTGAAGGGGGGGGGGGCTGATTCTAAGGGTCGCTAGAATCTGAGGGGGGCTATAATCTGAGAGGGCAGGCTAGAATCTGAGGGGGAGTGGCTAAATCTGATTGGGTTACACGCACAAAACAACAGAATCACTACACAACTAACACACACAAAGGAGCAAGCCATGACAATCACTACACAATCCACACTACATAGCCCCCACTACAGAACCCACACATATACTATTCTTATAAAAACTGCCCAGAGTCCACCAGGCCCACAATAGCGTTTACGCCAACCGACTGTCTCTGGCCGAGAGAAAGATGATCCGTTAAACTAGCACACAGTTGGTAACCATGACAACAACATATAGTAAAAGGGGAGTATGACGAAGACCAAGACCAGCAGGAAGGAAGAAGTCCCATTATGGGCACGTCAGATATGGATCGGTGGGACACTCTGGGCTGTCAGTGACCACCTGATGACACCCTGAAGTATGTTAATGACCGCCTGTTGGCTGATGACACTCTGAATTCTGTCAGTGACCACCTGATGACACTCTGAAGTATGTCAGTGACCACCTGATGACACCCTGAAGTCTGTCAATGACCACCTGTTGACACTCTGAAGTCTGTCAGTGACCGCCTGATGACACTCTGAAGTCTGTCAGTGACCGCCTGTTGACACTCTGAAGTCTGTCAGTGACCGCCAGTTGACACTCTGAAGTCTGTCAGTGACCGCCTGATGACACTCTGAAGTCTGTCAGTGACCACCTGATGACACCCTGAAGTCTGTCAGTGACCACCTGATGACACCCTGAAGTCTGTCAGTGACCACCTGATGACACCCTGAAGTCTGTCAGTGACCGCCTGTTGACACTCTGAAGTCTGTCAGTGACCACCTGATGACACTCTAAAGTCTGTCAGTGACCGCCTGATGACACTCTGAAGTCTGTCAGTGACCACCTGTTGACACTCTGAAGTCTGTCAGTGACCACCTGATGACACTCTAAAGTCTGTCAGTGACCACCTGATGACACCCTGAAGTCTGTCAGTGACCACCTGATGACACTCTAAAGTTTGTCAGTGACCACCTGATGACACCCTGAAGTCTGTCAGTGACCGCCTGTTGACACTCTGAAGTCTGTCAGTGACCACCTGATGACACTCTAAAGTCTGTCAGTGACCACCTGATGACACCTTGAAGTCTGTCAGTGACCGCCTGTTGACACTCTGAAGTCTGTCAGTGACCACCTGATGACACTCTAAAGTCTGTCAGTGACCGCCTGATGACACTCTGAAGTCTGTCAGTGACCACCTGTTGACACTCTGAAGTCTGTCAGTGATCACCTGATGACACCCTGAAGTCTGTCAATGACCACCTGATGACACTCTGAAGTCTGTCAGTGACCACCTGTTGACTGACAACACTCCAATCAACAATATACAGAATGCATGACTCTGACATCAAGCGATGGTCGTTCAGATAAGGGGTGCACGAAGAATGGTGCCGGAGTTGTGTGCAACCATCGAGCTACAGGAACCATCTGTATCTACAGCTTCCCCCATGCACTGAGAAAGACTGAGCAGGAATGTGTATACCCAGAAGGAAGTAAAGTCAACACTTCAGAACAACACACCACGCCCATCAGGAAACCTGTCAAAGGCCAATGCCCAATTGATAGACAGGCTATCAATCAACTAATATTGTAGAGATTGCCTGTGGTCCATAGTAGTAAGTTGAACTGGTTAAAGGTCACAATTCGTTTGAGACGTTCGGCTGGCGGAATCTCTTTGCAGCGAGGCTCTTTAGTCGTCTGGAGGTCCGAGTTTGATTCCGGAGTTCCTGTTGCTTGTCTCTAATCTGTTGCTAGGCGACAGGTATCGTTTGTAGCCTACATTAGGCATTGGAACTAGGCACGGAGCAGACCCCGCCCTCATATAACAAACAGGACTCTGTGGTTGAAAGTCTGGTGCTGCGCTGGAAGGAGACAAACCACTAGTGAGCAGCAACACAACCGATACTTGATCCTACCTGTATTTCTCTATTCCATAGAGTGTGTATGTTAATGCGTAGGGCGCTCAAATATAACTTGAGCGTCTCTGGGTGAATGGAGCTGGCAGGCCACAAGTCACAGAACTGATATAAGCGATCGGGTTACAATGAAGAAACAAAAACAGCGGCAGTGAAAGACACAGTGGAACATGGAGGGAAACAAAACAAAATAGCATTCAGCGATTAGACATTCACTAAATAAAATCAAAAACGTATTAACAAACAAATTCTCAGTTGATAGAACGTGCCTTGCTAAATAAAACTACAACCAAGAGCAATGAAGCACAACCACATGTGGTGGTCATCCCTTTCCCCGTCAAGTGTAGTGTAGAGCTACAGTCAAGTGTAGTGTAGAGCTACAGTCAAGTGTAGTGTAGAGCTACAGTCAAGTGTTGTGTAGAGCTACAGTCAAGTGTTGTGTAGAGCTACAGTCAAGTGTTGTGTAGAGCTACAGTCAAGTGTAGTGTAGAGCTACAGTCAAGTCAAGTGTAGTGTAGAGCTACAGTCAAGTCAAGTGTAGTGTAGAGCTACAGTCAAGTGTAGTGTAGAGCTACAGTCAAGTGTAGTGTAGAGCTACAGTCAAGTCAAGTGTAGTGTAGAGCTACAGTCAAGTCAAGTGTAGTGTAGAGCTACAGTCAAGTGTAGTGTAGAGCTACAGTCAAGTGTAGTGTAGAGCTACAGTCAAGTGTAGTGTAGAGCTACAGTCAAGTGTAGTGTAGAGCTACAGTCAAGTCAAGTGTAGTGTAGAGCTACAGTCAAGTGTAGTGTAGAGCTACAGTCAAGGATAGTCAAGTGTAGTATAGAGCTACAGTCAAGGCCAGTCAAGTGTAGTGTAGAGCTACAGTCAAGTGTAGTGTAGAGCTACACTCGAGGCAAGTCAAGTGTAGTGTACATTTCTTATTCTGCTTTAAGTGGCCAGTGACTAATATGTTTACCAGCTTTCTTCAAATCGGGACAATTGAGGTTTACTTTAGTTATTAGCTTTATTGTTTACTTTATTTTAGCGTTATTGTTTACTTTATTTTAGCGTTATTGTTTACTTTATTTTAGCGTTATTGTTTACTTTATTTTAGCGTTATTACTTTATTAGTTGGGAAGGAAGAATAACACCTGGTCCGTCAACATATACTGATCAGACATACTAGTCAGGGTCAGGCACAACATACTGGTCAGATATGTTAGTCAGGGTCAGGCACAACATACTGGTCAGATATGTTAGTCAGGGTCAGGCACAACATACTGGTCAGACATGTTAGTCAGGATCAGGCACAACATACTGGTCAGACATGTTAGTCAGGGTCAGGCACAACATACTGGTCAGACATGTTAGTCAGGGTCAGGCACAACATACTGGTCAGACATGTTAGTCAGGGTCAGGCACAACATACTGGTCAGACATGTTAGTCAGGGTCAGGCACAACATACTGGTCAGACATGTTAGTCAGGGTCAGGCACAACATACTGGTCAGACATGTTAGTCAGGGTCAGGCACAACATACTGGTCAGACATGTTAGTCAGGGTCAGGCACAACATACTGGTCAGACATGTTAGTCAGGGTCAGGCACAACATACTGGTCAGACATGTTAGTCAGGGTCAGGCACAACATACTGGTCAGACATGTTAGTCAGGGTCAGGCACAACATACTGGTCAGACATGTTAGTCAGGGTCAGGCACAACCTACTGGTCAGACATGTTAGTCAGGGTCAGGCACAACATACTGGTCAGACATGTTAGTCAGGGTCAGGCACAACCTACTGGTCAGACATGTAAGTCAGGGTCAGGCACAACATACTGGTCAGACATGTTAGTCAGGGTCAGGCACAACATACTGGTCAGACATGTTAGTCAGGGTCAGGCACAACATACTGGTCAGACATGTTAGTCAGGGTCAGGCACAACATACTGGCCAAGACCCTCACCTCGGCTTCCTCGCAGCACTTCCTAGTAACAGGCTTTTCTCATAGCAGCCTGGCGAATGAGGCAAGGGATCAACGTGATCCCCGTAGTAGTGAGCGAGACGCAGATGAAGCCAAGTATAGCACAACCGCCTAGAGGACCCTGGTCCATCTTCATCAGCACGGTCGGGATATTAGGATAGCTACTGAAACCTGGCACTTAAAATCCTTTTTAGGGCGCACAAAAGAGTAAACCTACACCATGTGAGTATTTCCAAACAATAGCAACTTTATTAGTTATTAGCCTCAATGTTGACTTTATTTTAGCATTATTTAATTTATTTAATATTAGCGTTATTATTTACTTTATATTAGCGTTATTTACTTTACATTAGCGTTATTTACTTTAGTTATGGGCGTTATTATTTTCATACGTTAGGACCGTATGTAAAGAAAACATTGAATAACATCTACCGATACACGCTAAGAGGGTAGTCAATCGATTTAGGTACACTTTCGCATTTCGTACATGCTCTGGATCAATTCAGTACTCTTTGGCCAGATATGACTATATTAAAATGATATAGTATATATATATATATATACAGTGTATTGCTATTTTATATATTATTGTAGATTATACTGCTAAGGTGTATTGGGAACCGTGCGCGGTTAACTCCCGTTTACCCGCCTCTAAGTAAGAGCAGATGGATATTCTAAGATAAATCATTAAGTGGATCTAGCAGGACAATCAGACACCTGTTATCACGAAACAACAAAATAGTTATCAAACTAAGCATTTAACACATCATCCCCTACCACAAAATCTGCTGTGTGGGTTACGATAGCTTTTCCCAACGGGATAAGTCATCAAAGTCGTGAATTTCTGCCAAGTGAGTGCCAGTGAGGTCACATGGAATGCAAGGTGGGAATGGGAACAGCCAATAGCATTACTCCACAGGTGTCACGTGATAGATTGTTTAATAGTAGACCCAGAGGAAGACCGTAAAACAATGGATTGATAAAGTGAAGGAACTTTTTAAGTGGGGAAATTAAGCCTCACGATCTTCATTCACAACCCACTTGAGAACGTCCTTGTAACTGTCGCATCACTGACATTACACATCACTGACGTCACACAAGACTGATATCACTGGCATCATACAACACTGACATTAAACAACACTGAAATCACACAACAATGACATCACCGACATCACACAATACTGACTACACTGAAATCACACAACAATGACATCACCGACATCACACAATACTGACTACACTGAAATCACACAACAATGACATCACCGACATCACACAATACTGACTACACTGAAATCACACAACAATGACATCACCGACATCACACAATACTGACTACACTAACATCACACAACAGTGACATCACCGATATCACACACGACTAACATCACTGACATCACACAACACATACATCATTGACATCACACAACAGTGACATCACACAACAGTCACAGCCAACGTTCGTGTTGTGTGTAGACAGGCAACGGTCGTGCTGTGTGTAGACAGCCGCCGCTCGTGTTGTGTGTAGACAGCCAAAGGTCGTGTTGTGTGTAGACAGGCAACGGTCGTGTTGTGTGTAGACAGGCAAAGGTCGTGTTGTGTGTAGACAGGCAAAGGTCATGTTGTGTGTAGACAGCCAAAGGTCGTGTTGTGTGTAGACAGGCAAAGGTCATGTTGTGTGTAGACAGGCAAAGGTCGTGTTGTGTGTAGACAGGCAACGGTCGTGATGTGTGTAGACAGGCAAAGGTCGTGTTGTGTGTAGACAGGCAAAGGTCGTGTTGTGTGTAGACAGGCAACGGTCGTGTTGTGTGTAGACAGGCAAAGGTCGTGTTGTGTGTAGACAGGCAAAGGTCATGTTGTGTGTAGACAGCCAAAGGTCGTGTTGTGTGTAGACAGGCAAAGGTCATGTTGTGTGTAGACAGGCAAAGGTCGTGTTGTGTGTAGACAGGCAACGGTCGTGTTGTGTGTAGACAGGCAAAGGTCGTGTTGTGTGTAGACAGGCAAAGGTCGTGTTGTGTGTAGACAGGCAACGGTCTTGTTGTGTGTAGACAGGCAAAGGTCGTGTTGTGTGTAGACAGGCAAAGGTCGTGTTGTGTGTAGACAGCCAAAGGTCGTGTTGTGTGTAGACAGGCAAAGGTCATGTTGTGTGTAGACAGGCAAAGGTCGTGTTGTGTGTAGACAGGCAACGGTCGTGTTGTGTGTAGACAGGCAAAGGTCGTGTTGTGTGTAGACAGGCAAAGGTCGTGTTGTGTGTAGACAGGCAACGGTCGTGTTGTGTGTAGAAAGCCAAAGGTCGTGTTGTGTGTGACAAACATTGAGACATGACAGCGCACGGGAACTCACCACAAATGTTGTCGTCATGACATGCCACGTCATGCAAGCTTGTGCCAGCCACCATCTTGTCAGGGGAAGTCAGCCTTGTTGAACTCTCTTCGGGAGTTCTCCCACCGCGTGGGCTTGGAGGTGTTCCTCGAACTAGTCCTGCCTGCTCGCGGGGAGACTGCGATCCTTGGCCATGAAATCCGCTGCTGTTGTTGCTGCCGCTGGTGTTGTGATGATGGAGAAGCGGTGTACTGTGTGGTACATTCTGTCCAAGCTGGTGCGTCTGTCCAAGATCTGTGCCGTGTGAGAACATGTTTTGGCTGGTTGAGGATGTGGCGCTACCACTGCTGTTGCCAACGCTAAGCAGACACTTGTTATCGACGTTTTCGTCGCTGTCTTCCCCCTCTTCGTCCTCCTCCTCCTCCTCGTTGAAGTTGGTGCTACAACTGCCTCGCTTCAAGTCCAAGATGTGGCTAACACTGAAGCTGGGCTTGTTTCCGTACGCGATCAGGTTCGCCTGTTGATACGCGTGCTGAAACTTGTCGAAGCTGGTCGGAAACTGGTAATAAAAATTGTTCTGTTGATGAATACTGTTGCTATTGTTGCTGGTAATGCCGCTAGAGACGTGGTGAAGGTTGTGATGGTCGTGAGGGGGAGTTACTGAAAGCGCGTAACTACTCATGGTAGGAGTTATCTGTTGTGACCTTGATACTAATACATTGATATCCTTGTCTTGCTGTCTTATCCAGAGAAGCACGCCTGCATACAGAATATGGTTATATTAAGTCAGGGTGTGTAATGTGCAGTGTATGTGCAACAAAACTGTCATCCATTAAGTAGGACAAGCAATTCCAGTACGCCGTGACATGACGTGACTTAAACGCGCATCACAAGTAAGCCTCTCCTGGAGTCGTGAACTGGCGTCTATGGATGATGAACCTAGGGACAAGATAGAACATTGATTTGAATCCCTGACAACCTTTACATTTAAGATTATCCAATCTACTTTCAAGTTCACAAATTGATCACACAACAATTGTATAAACTTAACAATGACAAGATAATTAAACAGCCCAACCAAATCTATTCACAGACTAACACCAGGTAGACAAAGAGACAGGTCACGGGCAACTGTCTCCGTGTTGTCAGTGAAGACCTTGTACTCATTTCTGGCGGAGTAAATATACTTGTTTTTAAAGTCGATCAGAGGAGGGGTGTGTATGTGACTTGCACCTTGTTGGTGAAGTGTTACAGACGCTACAAACTTTACTGTGCATGACCTGGCACCAGGTCAGACATCATGTTTCCAATGTCAGACACGTGGAAAGAAGGCCACGAGGCAAGTGGATAGACAATATCAAAGATATCCTATCCAGGCTAATAATAATCACAGCAACACATCTAGCCCAAGAGCGAGACCTGCATCTGCCCACGACGCTTCACAGCATGAGTTGAAGGATCAAGTTTAGTTAATACGCAAAGACTTCCTAGTGTGAAGTCAGACAATCAAACCACTCGACCAGTCGATTCTCGAAATGTGAGAGCCTAGACCAAAATCTCACGAAATAATGTAATTAGCAGTTGTGAAGATACGCCATCGCTTGCGCCAGTCAACACAGCCATTGAAGAAGATCAGGAACAAGGTTTGAGGGCGGAGATAATTGTGGGCGTGAGTTTCCTTCTGTCAGAACAGTGAGTGGTCAGAACAGTGAGTGGTCAGCACAGTGAGTGGTCAGAACAGTGAGTGGTCAGAACAGTGAGTGGTCAGAACAGTGAGTGGTCAGAACAGTGAGTGGTCAGAGCAGTGAGTGGTCAGAACAGTGAGTGGTCAGAACAGTGAGTGGTCAGAACAGTGAGTGGTCAGAACAGTGAGTGGTCAGAACAGTGAGTGGTCAGAACAGAGCGACAGGGGAAAATCTAAAGTCGGCTCCAGACAAGTGCACAGTTCAGATTCTTATCTGTCAGAGTCGTGGACGAGATGGAGGCCAACTGACGCCCTTGTAGTGATGTGGAGTGGCAGAATGTAAGGGTTCCCACGGGCAGACAGTAGCAGGGTGAACATGTGCCGAGAATAGCTGTGACAGTGCTCGGAAACTCGCGTCAAGCTGTCCCATGCCTTGGCACATGTTCCTCCTTTTCATCCACTTTCTGACCCCAATCTCCACATATATTGGCTGTTGGTTCTGTCTTTACCACAAGTCTTGACTGCGTGTGGCATTATTTCTGGCCATTGAACGATCGACCGGTTGATTGATTGATCAATCAATAGATTGATTGATCGATTGATTGACAGACCTTTTCACTCCACCCGAAGCACCATGATACAGCTGACTCATTTACAAGATCCAGTATCTGAGGATCTGCAGTGACTGTTTCACTGCATAGACGCGAGATTGGTAGTCACATGCACAGCTCTCTTTAGTCACCTTTTGCGAATGTTGGGTAGACTACATTGGTACTGTTCCCTGCTCCCCGGTAGGTTCTAACTACTAGTAAAGTAAAGATCCCGTCACGCCGTGTGGCGCATAGGAAATATGGTGTTAGGCCTTAATTAACCAGCCATAGTCCCACACAGCATATATGGGATGATGTGGTCAGCATATATGGGATGAAGTGGTCAGCATATATGGGATGATGTGGTCAGCATCACGCCCGCCGCCCTTTACTTCCCAGATTTGCTGGTACCCAATTTATGTGGCTGAGTCGACCACAGGAGCTGGTTTGTGATCAGAAATAAAATCCGACTGGGGATTAAACCCTGATCGCCTGACTGGGAAGTCACTGCGCTACCGCGGCCCCGATCTTTTGCGAAGGTTCGGTAGATTACAGTGGTACTATTACATGCTCCTCGGCACGATCTAAGTACTGATATTACTGAAATAATGAAAGCGTTCATTGATGTTGGAAATGAAGGAGACGAACAAGGACAGTACTTTCTGGGTGACAGGACAGTTAGAGTGCTTGGCTCTTGCTGCTAAGGGCTCATATTCGATCGTCGGTCGTGGAACAGTAACTCAGCTGTAAGTAAGTACCTGACATGATTTAAGAATGCAAGGAGCAGAGGAACAGATCTGATCACCTCGCGCAACCTCAGAACTAGCTGGGACTTGAGGCAATCAGATCTCTCCACTTCGTCTTCGGTGGCAATGGATGAAATAGAGCTATCTATTTTACGGGACAGTTATAGGAGCGAATGTTATCGTCAGGGTCAGGTGAAACATACTGACCAATACCCCATCTCGTGTCAGGGTCAGGTGAAACATTCTGACCAATACCCCGTCTCGTGTCAGGGTCAGGTGAAACATACTGACCAATACCCCGTCTCGTGTCAGGGTCAGGTGAAACATACTGACCAATACCCCGTCTCGTGTCAGGGTCAGGTGAAACATACTGACCAATACCCCATCTCGTGTCAGGGTCAGGTGAAACATACTGACCAATACCCCGTCTCGTGTCAGGGTCAGGTGAAACATACTGACCAATACCCC
This sequence comes from Ariolimax columbianus, assembly GCA_036924085.1. Taxonomy (NCBI): domain Eukaryota; kingdom Metazoa; phylum Mollusca; class Gastropoda; order Stylommatophora; family Arionidae; genus Ariolimax; species Ariolimax columbianus. The sequence goes on from JAVGWX010000020.1 coordinate 60,537,330, forward strand.
GTCTCGTGTCAGGGTCAGGTGAAACATACTGACCAATACCCCGTCTCGTGTCAGGGTCAGGTGAAACATACTGACCAATACCCCATCTCGTGTCAGGGTCAGGTGAAACATACTGACCAATACCCCGTCTCGTGTCAGGGTCAGGTGAAACATACTGACAAATACCCCATCTCGTGTCAGGGTCAGGTGAAACATACTGACCAATACCCCGTCTCGTGTCAGGGTCAGGTGAAACATACTGACAAATACCCCATCTCGTGTCAGGGTCAGGTGAAACATACTGACCAATACCCCGTCTCGTGTCAGGGTCAGGTGAAACATACTGACCAATACCCCGTCTCGTGTCAGGGTCAGGTGAAACATATTGACCAATACCCCATCTTGCGTCAGGGTCAGGTGAAACATACTGACGAGAGCAGAATTACGCGTACAAGATGTGCACCTTAAAATAAGATGTAAACAACAACCCGATGAGCAAGGTAGGGATCGTCACAGCAATCCCCATAGTTGTGAACCTGCTGAGAAGCTTAGCGTTGCACTACAGCCAGCAAGGAGCAGACCAATTTTCTTCATTTAGTCCTGGGATATAAGAAGGATCGTTGTAACATGCTACACGGGAAAATCGTGAAGAGGGAACAACTTAGCACGAATGGCTTCCAACAACAACACCAACAATGAGATCAACAACAACATCAATAACGACAACAACAACCATGAACAACAACCATAACAACAACATCAACAACGACAACAACAACAACAATAAAACCAATAATAACAACACCAACAACAACAAATCCAATAACAACAACAACACCAAGAACAACAATATCAACAACAGCAACACCAAGAACAACGATAACAACAAGAACAACACCAGGAACAAAGTTGTAATAATTGTACTGTTTATTAGTTGTTCTTGTTTTGACATCCAATTAGTTAATTGCTGATGTCAGTTTATGGGTCCCCATAGATTCTTTCTGACGTATTGTTTCCATTTCTCTATCAAATTCTTCAAACTTTCTGACGTATTGTTTCCATTTCTCTATCAAATTCTTCAAACTTTCTGACGTATTGTTTCCATTTCTGTATCAAATTCTTCAAACTTTCTGATGTATTGTTTCCATTTCTCTATCAAATTCTTCAAACTTTCTGACGTATTGTTTCCATTTCTGTATCAAATTCTTCAAACTTTCTGACGTATTGTTTCTATTTCTGTATCAAATTCTTCAAACTTTCTGACGTATTGTTTCCATTTCTGTATCAAATTCTTCAAACTTTCTGACGTATTGTTTCCATTTCTGTATCAAATTCTTCAAACTTTCTGATGTATTGTTTCCATTTCTGTATCAAATTCTTCAAACTTTCTGACGTATTGTTTCCATTTTTCTATCAAATCCTTCAAACTTCTATAAAAATTCTTCCCATGTTTCAATTTGACATTGTTTACGTATTTGTTTAGTGTCCAGGTTTTCGTCTAATCTGTAAAGTGTCTGTTTTTTTTATGTGTTAATCTTCATATGACATCCTTCATAGGTCGTGTCAAGTGCATTGACACGTATGACTTGTCTATTTCCGTTTTTCCTCTGTTATGTTTTGATCATCAGCAGAGTGAAGTCCGTGTGTTGTGATTGGGTTATTCCATTCTTAAGTTAAGCTGACTTCCGTTCCTATTTTGTCCATTTCATTGTTGAACAGAAAAAGCGAAACTACACATCCCTTGAGCACTTATTTGGTTATTATAGAAGCGTATGTGATTCCATCAGTTGTTTTTATTACATTTTTATTGATATGGTACATTGTCCGTCAATAGGCAAAAATTGTCAAATACATGTGTCGGTCAATAGGCAAAAATTGTCAAATAGATTTGTCGATCAATGTGCCAGAAGAGTTAAATAGATTTGTCCGTCAATGTGCCAAAAAAATCAAATAGGTTTGTCGGCTAAGTGGAAAAAAGGCAAATAGATGTGTTGGCTAAGGGGACAAAATAGCAAAATAGATTCGTCCGTCAGTAGGTCAAAATAGTAAAATAGATTCGTCCCTCAGTAGGTAAAAATAGCAAAATAGATTATTTATTCCGTCAGTAAGTCAAAATAGCAAAATAGATTTGTCCATCAATGTGCCAAAAACAGAAACAAATGTCGGGTTTTAGTACCAACTAGTTGATACGAGAACTGGCCGAGTGACACGTTGATCACAGCGGATAACAGTGAGTGCCCGTTCGTCGCCCTGCAACCCAGCGATTATACGCGTGAATCCTGTGCCATCAAATAACCGACAGGCAAAGACAAAGGCCGCCGTCCATCGTAGACGATAATGACATAATTTATTTTGCTAGCGCTATTTTTAGTCAGGATTAACTGCTAGGGGGAGACTACGAGATGCAGGGGACTCCGCATTAAGCACCTGTGAGAAAGATGGCGGAGTCCGGAGTCGAACTCCCACCACCTGATCACGAGGCCGACGGCTTAACCACTTCGCCACGGAATCTATGATATATATATTATCACATAAAATCATTCTTCAAACGTATTGATTATCGATATGCAATCACCAGGCGGCTTTTTCAGTCCAGATTTATCATGACGCTTTATGTTTAGTTCTTATTTGACCGTTACTTCTCCAGGGACATAATCCCTTGTACCGGTCCCACTTAGTCGACCTGTACTTCTCCAGGGACAGTATCCCCTGTACAGGTCCCACTTAGTCGACCTGTACTTCTCCAGGGGCAGAACCCCCCGTACAGGTCCCACTTAGTCGACCTGTACTTGTCTAGGGGCAGAACCCCTCCGTACAGGTCCCAGTCCTGGTATGAGCTGGATATAGCCGGGGGAACGGTTTCCTGCTTAGCGGGCTAGGCTCGAGCAGCTTAATACTCTACTGTATTGGGACAAGCGGTTACGGGGGGTGGTTAACCGATGTGCGAGTCCATCTTAGTAGACACAAACACTAGAGCAAAGTAGACCCCCAGCCTGTTAGGCACTATCTATGCTCTGAACAAACCACCTAACAATGGCCGGTGTTATACCATGTCACACAGTTAGTCGCCTCTTACGACACGCTCTTTGTGAGGCAGTGGTCCTATTCTTGTCCTTGACATACACAAAGACCCCTGCGGAGTACTAGGGCAATCACGAGGTTACCTGGCAGGGAATCAAGGTATTCATGTTAGAGCTGGTTCCTGTAGTCATTTTGTTTCTTTTCTTTCTCTTGCACATCATGAAGTTGCCAACCCAATGCACCTTCCTACTCAGTAACTTGTGCGACATGAATGTTGTGGTAAAGTAGGTCTATTCTGTCGTCCCCAATAAGAGAGCCCGAGATTCAGACAGGGAATACATGTATTTGTCTAGACTGACATCAATGTCACATTGGTATCGACAACTTCAAGTTGTTTTAAGGAAAGTGGGGTTTTTAAATAAATGTTCAAACATTTGTCCAAATATGTTACAGATTTCCGTGGGACGAAAATGTCTCGACATATAAATCCTTCCCAGAAAATCAGCACAGCTAACATGTGTCGTCGATTGTCACAACAACAGATGGTACGCGCTTTCACAACAACAGATGGTACGCGCTTTCACAACAACAGATGGTACGCGCTTTCACAACAACAGATGGTACGCGCTTTCACAACAACAGATGGTACGCGCTTTCACAACAACAGATGGTACGCGCTTTCACAACAACAGATGGTACGCGCTTTCACAACAACAGATGGTACGCGCTTTCACAACAACAGATTTCCGTAAATGTATGAGCACCAATAGTTAAGATGGAAAGAGCGATGTAGTGGAAGATTTAGAGGTCGGCTGTTCGAATACGGTAAACACCTATATTTTTATTTTAAAGTTGTATGGTTAAACCCTTTTCGATTAAACATTTGTTTTTCAAAATCGTTATTGAACACGTGAATTTTATTTCTCAATTTTAGAATTGGCTTGGCTTGGCTTCGTTCATTTTCTATCTCCCACTACCAAAAACTGACAGGGCTTAAGTAGGAGAATGTAGTCCAGAGAACGGAATGCGTTGTGTCGTAGTTTACAGCTTGACTGCGATATTTGCACCTTTCGGTCCAACACATCCTACTTCAGCAAGCATTTTTTGAGAACCGGGTTAGCATTCCCTCTTCGATCCCTTTTTCTTAGCCAATCTGCCCTGCTGCAGCCTGTTACCCAGGATCACCGGCTGGAGATGTAGAAGGGTCTTGGCAGCTATGGTTCGCTGGCCCTGACGCTAGCAGTCAGCTATGGGTCACTGATCGCTGCAGCTCATGCGCTGCTCAGCATCTTGATCCCATTTTAGAATTGAATTTTAATACGCCGAATATGTTAGCCATCATTACTTTTTTCACAATCGCGTTCCTTGGAAATATTCCATGAACTTTCACAAAACAATGTTGTCATCAAAGGACTTCTAATTTCCTCCATTATTAACAGGCTGTCGCTAGTGCATGCTGCTCTCAGCATCGCCAACCACATCACCCCTGCCCTAAACGCTAATTCTCGGGCTGGAACTGTTACACTGTTGCTAGTTCGATGTTCTTGTATTTCAGTCTGTTGCTAGTTACTTAATGGATGTTCTTGTATTTCAGTCTGTTGCTAGTTACTTAATGGATGTTCTTGTATTTCAGTCTGTTGCTAGTTACTTAATGGATGTTCTTGTATTTCAGTCTGTTGCTAGTTACTTAATGGATGTTCTTGTATTTCAGTCTGTTGCTAGTTACTTAATGGATGTTCTTGTATTTCAGTCTGTTGCTAGTTACTTAATGGATGTCCTTGTATTTCAGTCTGTTGCTAGTTACTTAATGGATGTTCTTGTATTTCAGTCTGTTGCTAGTTACTTAATGGATGTTCTTGTATTTCAGTCTGTTGCTAGTTACTTAATGGATGTTCTTGTATTTCAGCATGTTGCTAGTTACTTAATGGATGTTCTTGTATTTCAGTCTGTTGCTAGTTACTTAATGGATGTTCTTGTATTTCAGTCTGTTGCTAGTTACTTAATGGATGTTCTTGTATTTCAGTCTGTTGCTAGTTACTTAATGGATGTTCTTGTATTTCAGTCTGTTGCTAGTTACTTAATGGATGTTCTTGTATTTCAGTCTGTTGCTAGTTACTTAATGGATGTTCTTGTATTTCAGCCTGTAGCTAGTTACTTAATGGATGTTCTTGTATTTCAGTCTGTTGCTAGTTACTTAATGGATGTTCTTGTATTTCAGTCTGTTGCTTGTTACTTAATGGATGTTCTTGTATTTCAGTCTGTTGCTAGTTACTTAATGGATGTTCTTGTATTTCAGCATGTTGCTAGTTACTTAATGGATGTTCTTGTATTTCAGTCTGTTGCTAGTTACTTAATGGATGTTCTTGTATTTCAGCCTGTTGCTAGTTACTTAATGGATGTTCTTGTATTTCAGTCTGTTGCTAGTTACTTAATGGATGTTCTTGTATTTCAGTCTGTTGCTAGTTACTTAATGGATGTTCTTGTATTTCAGCCTGTTGCTAGTTACTTAATGGATGTCCTTGTATTTCAGCCTGTTGCTAGTTACTTAATGGATGTTCTTGTATTTCAGCCTGTTGCTAGTTACTTAATGGATGTTCTTGTATTCCAGCATTGTGCTAGAAATGCTGGCATGGACCACAAGCTAGGAGTAGCACACGCTACGCTCCGCCAAACTGTCAAAACCAGACCTGAAGTATTAGTCGCAGTTTAAAACTATGTCAAACAAAATATCGATAAGTTAGTCATTTCTGCGATAGCTACCCCGTCAAGGAGTATTTTCTCTCAGCAATCCACATTTATTAACGAGTAAATATGTTCATATTTATAGTGTTTAATTTTTTACGGTATTTCTTTTTAAAAAATTTTCTGTAATTGGATTCCCGTCTTACTCACGGAGAATTCCCTTTGAAACATCTCATTCGCTGACTAAATAACGCGACTTGCATGTGTCGACTATTAGTGCAACTATAATAGCGTGTGCTGGAAACAAAGAAGGACATACAGTTGGTTTCAGGGCAGATTTATGTGAAAGGATCACTCTCAACACTGATTTGTTTTGTTTTGTATCGGAAAATGTGGAGCATGGATTGATTTTAGAGCTTGGCACAATGTGATTTCCATTATTTAGTCGGCGATGGAAAATGACGTTTCAAGGGGTAAGACCGGCGAGGCAGACGGCCTATATAAAGTAGGCCATTGTTTTTCATGATAGTTGGTGAGCTGTTGTCGTGACGTATTTGTGAGTCACGTGACACGTCTCCACTATTTCATGTGACAAAGCAGTCCAAGCATTCACCCCTCTATAACTAAAAAAAGATTTTCTAATATCTTATCGAGGCCTTTCTTTAATTAATTTGTTGCTGTGCCCTCTTGTTCTTGCAAGTGGTTGCAATTTGAAAAAAAACTTGTTGTAGTTTCATTCACGGTTTCCGTTGATTATCTTATAAACCTGTATTACGTCACCTCGAAGATATACTCGAAGGTATACCCGCAGATCAGTGTAACGACAATACCGGATGTATACCAACCAATTGACACGACAATATCAACATTTATAACAATAACCAAAAAAACCTCATGCAACAGAATGTTCAGACTTTAGAATAGTCAATCTGATGACAGCATACAATTAAAATACTGCCTTAGATCATACAAAAGAGATTAAGACGTGAAGTAGAAACGGGAATTTTAGAAGCACACTTTGGTTTTCGGAAGTTTAACGGAACAAAGAAGTAATTTTCTGTTTGAGAACTATGACAGTTATGTACAGTAATATAAAATGACATTTATATTTGCTTCATAGACTACCAAAAGGATTTTGACAGAGTCCAACATGCGACATTAATTAAATGTCTCCAAGAAATAGGTCAAGATGGTAAAGACATAAGACTGATCAGTAATCTGTATTGGGAACAAACTGCTACAGGAAAGTTATGCTCTCCAATTATACATGTAAAAAGAGGAGTGAGACAGGGATGTGCATTATCCCCTTACCTTTTCTACACAGAACAAATATTTAAACAAATTGAGGGGATGCAAGGGCTTGTCATTGGAGGAGTGGCAATAAATAATCTTAGATATGCGGATGATACAGTTTTGATGGCAAAAAAGTGAGCAAGAATTACAGGAGCTTGTGACAACAATAAACACAATTAGTCAAGAGTTTAGATTGGACATATACAGAAATAAAACAAAGACTATGATACTATGGTAAAGTGACAAGAAACCATTTATTTCCGATAAAAATAAAAGATCAACTACTTGAACAGGTACAGAGTTTCCCCTATCTAGGTCATAAAATAACGGAAGATGGCGGCTGTGAAAAAGAAATCAGAAAGAGAAAAGGTTTGGCCAAGATGGTATTTTACAACATGCGACACATACTGGCATCCAGACAGATAAATCAGAATTTGAAAATGAGAATTGTCAGGTGTTATGTATACTCGTCACTACTTTATGGAGCAGAAACATGGACAATGAATAACACGTTGGAAAAGAGTATTGAAGACTTCCAAATGTGGGTAAATAGAAGATTGGGTCGCATTTCTTTGAAAGATAAGAAAACAAAATTAGAGGTTTTGAAAGAGCGGGGTGTCTAAATAGAATGAATGACCGAAATCAGGGTTAGACAGTTACACAGGGTGGAAGACAGTCGTTCAAGAGGCAGATAGCGTTTTAAGTAGGTGGATACCATCAGGAGATGGACTGGAAAAAGCCTCTCAGATTGCACCATTGCGGCAAGAGATAGAGTACACTGGTGATCCATTGCAGTCGACATTTGAAGCGGAGATGGCACTTGAACTGAACTGAGAAACGATCGACCAGTGCGTCGTCCATTAGAAAGAAGAACACGTTAATTGGAGAGATAGAAAAAGTGGTCAATTTATGGATTGAATAAAAAGTCAGCCACAACATTCCTCGAAGGTCGGATCCAGGTCAAAGTGTCAAACTACATTTAATCAAATGAAAGAAGAAAAGTGAGAGATTACCTCAAGAGACATTCTACGCAAACAGTAGATTTTTTAACAAATTAAAGAAAAGTTCACATTTTATTAAACATAACAGTAGATCTACAAGAAAACGGCATCTGTTAGAAGAATATTTCATTCAGAACTTGTACTGTCAAAGAGGATTAACCAACGACGCGATTTACGACCTCCAAAGATAGACTTGCTCTGCTGCTGAGACTGTTTCAAGTTTATTTTTAGCAAATCATAGATAACTGGTCAATGATTGACAACTTTGGTCCCTGGTAATTTCAAACCTGCAAATGATACTTGTTGACAAAAACAGAAATTCGATTTAAGAAATCTAATTACTTAACTTAACTCAACGTCTTTATATTGGTTTAAAAGACTCTGCAATGTCTGTATTCAACCAGTTTCATTTGCATTACCTCACTCTAACTATGCGTATCTAATATATTCTTAAATGCATTAATTGTCCCTACCTCCACTACTTTATGTGTCAATGCATTCCAAGCATTCACCACTCTGACTAAAAAAAATAATTTCTTAATATCAAATCCTTTCTATAGTTAATTTGTACCTATAACCTCTTGTTCTTGTAGGTGGTTGTATTTTTTTTTTAAACTTGTTATAGTCTAATTTATCCGTTCCTTCGATTATCCTATAAACCTGTATTAAGTCACCTCGAATTCTTCTCATTTCTGGACACCGTAGGCCAGTTTTTCTGAGTCTTTCCTCATAACTGTAATTCTGGAATCCCACTATCATCTTTGTCGCTCTTTTTTGTGTTCTTTCCAGCATGTTTATATCCCCTCTATGATAAGTACTCCACACCTGTACACAGTACTCCAATCTAGGTCTGACTAATGATTTATACAGTTTGACTATCACTTCCTTGCTCCTATGTTTACTATTTATTTCTATCATACCTAACATTGCATTTGCCTTTTTCACTGCTACCTTAACTTGCTCACTCACCTTACATGTATGATTTAGAGTAACCCCTAGGTCCCTTTCCTTTTCTATATTTCTAATAATGTTCTCTCCCATTCTGTAATTATGTTCCATATTGGATCTACCCATGTGGACGATTGTACATTTATCTAAATTAAGCTCCAATTGCCAGCTTACAGACCATTCTCAAATTTTATATAAATCCGACCTCAATATATCCACTTCAGCTTTAGATGAGACACTATTGCATAGTTTTGTGTCATCAGCAAATTTTGCAATCATGGATCCCATATCAATGTCCACATAGTTTATATGTACCAAGAACAAAATTGGTCCCAAAACCGAGCCCTGTGGCACTCCACTTTTGACTTCACACCACTCAGAGTACTCCTTATTTATGCTCACCCTCTGCCTTCTTCCCGTTAACCAATTTTCAATACATTTCGCAACTAACACACCTATTCTATGTGATTTTAACTTTCAAAGGCCTTTGCAAAATAAAGATAAATAACAGCTACTGGCTCCCCTTTATCTATCATTTTGGTAACCTCCTCCATGTATTCTAATAGATTTGTTAAGCAAGATCTCCCTCTAGTAAACCCATGCTGACTATTTCTGATTAGATTAAACTTGTCTTAACGCATTACTTAGCCAGTCTTCCATGCTGCAGCCTGTTATCAAGGATCACCGCATGGAGGTGTAGAAGGGTCTTGGCAGCTCTGGTTCGCTGGTCCTGACGCTAGCAGTCAGCTATGGGTCGCTGATCACTGCAGCTCATGCGCTGCTCAGCATCTTGATCCCATTAAATTGTCTAAATGCATTACAATGTTTTCTTTGATTATTGACTCTAACAATTTACAGACTATGCTCGTTAAATTCACCGGTCTATAATTTGCTGGATCGGATTTTCTGTCATTTTTTAATAAAGGGATCACTCCTGCATCTTTTCATTCCCGTGGAACAATCCCTTTTGCAAGTGATTGAGAACGTATTACAGTCAATGTTTTGCTAGTTGGTCTCTAATTTCAAACAGCAATTTTGGATGTATACCATCCTGATCTGAACATTAATCCAATTTCAACCCCTCCAATTTTTTAAAAACCATGTCCTCTGTAATACAGTATTCTTGCCTCTTTGAAGATTATCTTTAGGCTCTGGGATTTTGGAGCAGTCCTCTTTATGTAGACTGTGCCAAAGTACTGATTGAGTAGATTAGCCGTCTCCCTATTCTCACTTATTATTTGTCATGTACTGTCTATGAGAGGGCCTACTTTGTCTTTCGTTCTTTGTTTATTTCTAACATAAGAGAAGAAGCTGTTACTCTTGAATAATGCTCCCAGCCAAACAAGAATTTGGAAGCAGGCTCACACAGAGGTTAAGTTTTACTTCTGTCACCAAACAGAATTTATTTGTCCCAGCCTATGGATCAATCATTTAAAGTTGACTTCCTCTACGTCAAACTACGGGTGCGTTAAGTCCTGATTGCTTCCTCTACGTCAAACTACGGGTGCGTTAAGTCCTGATTGTGATGATAGGCTAACACAAATCAATTAAAAACCTTTTTGAGAATTTTCAATATTTTGGATGGCATCAACACTTTCACATCTGCAGGTGTCGAAGTTACACACTCCAATTTGAAGGGGATTCGTAAAAGTTGATTCCCTCTCGAATGATTTAAAGAAACATTGGAGGCCATTACTTTAAAGGTTGCAGACATGGTTCAGCAGATAGAGCTGGAGGTAGAGCCTGAAGATGTTAGAGAGCTGATTGAGTCTCAATATCAGCCCCTATGTGATGACAAGAATAAAGAGGGTTGTTGAATGAACAGGAAGTCATACCAGAAGATACAGGTGAGATTAAGGAGATGAGGACTTGAAGATACAGGTGAGATTAAGGAGATGAGGACTTGAAGATACAGGTGAGATTAAGGAGATGAGGACTTGAAGATACAGGTGAGATTAAGGAGATGAGGACTTGAAGATACAGGTGAGATTAAGGAGATGAGGACTTGAAGATACAGGTGAGATTAAGGAGATGAGGACTTGAAGATACAGGTGAGATTAAGGAGATGAGGACTTGAAGATACAGGTGAGATTAAGGAGATGAGGACTTGAAGATACAGGTGAGATTAAGGAGATGAGGACTTGAAGATACAGGTGAGATTAAGGAGATGACCGCCTGAATATACAGGTGAGATTAAGGAGATAAGGACTTGAAGATACAGGTGAGATTAAGGAGATGAGGACTTGAAGATACAGGTGAGATTAAGGAGATGACCGCCTGAATATACAGGTGAGATTAAGGAGATGAGGACTTGAAGATACAGGTGAGATTAAGGAGATGAGGACTTGAAGATACAGGTGAGATTAAGGAGATGAGGACTTGAAGATACAGGTGAGATTACGGAGATGAGGACTTGAAGATACAGGTGAGATTAAGGAGATGAGGACTTGAAGATACAGGTGAGATTAAGTAGATGAAAACTTGAAGATACAGGTGAAATTAAGGAGATGAGGACTTGAAGATACAGGTGAGATTAAGTAGATGAAAACTTGAAGATACAGGTGAGATTAAGGAGATGAGGACTTGAAGATACAGGTGAGATTAAGTAGATGAAAACTTGAAGATACAGGTGAGATTAAGGAGATGAGGACTTGAAGATACAGGTGAGATTAAGTAGATGAAAACTTGAAGATACAGGTGAGATTAAGGAGATGAGGACTTGAAGATACAGGTGAGGTTAAGGAGATGACAACATGCAGATACAGGTGAGGTTAAGGAGATGAGGACTTGAAGATACAGGTGAGATTAAGGAGATAAGGACTTGAAGATACAGGTGAGATTAAGGAGATAAAAACTTGAAGATACAGGTGAGGTTAGGGAGATGAAAGCTTGATTATATAGGTGAGGTTAAGGAGATGACAACATGCAGATACAGGTGAGGTTAATGATTAAAGAGATGGGACTGGAAGATACAGGTGAGGTTAAGGAGATAACTACCTGAAGATACAGGTGAGGTTAAGGAGATGAAAACTTGAAGATACAGGTGAGGTTAAGGTGATAGCTATCTGAAGATTCAAGTGAGGTGAAGAAGAAGAGGACTTGAAGATACAGGTGAGGTTACTGAGATGAAGACTTGAAGATACAGGTGAGGTTAAGGAGATGAGGACTTGAAGATACAGGTGAGGTTAAGGAGATGAGGACTTGAAGATACAGGTGAGGTTAAGGAGATGAGGACTTGAAGATACAGGTGAGGTTAAGGAGATGAGGACTTGAAGATACAGGTGAGGTTAATGATTTAAGAGATGGTACTTGAAGATACAGGTGAGGTTAAGGAGATGAGAACTTGAAGATACAGGTGAGGTTAAGGAGATGAGGACTTGAAGATACAGGTGAGGTTAAGGAGATGACCACCTGAAGATACTGGTGCGGTTAAGGAGATAACTACCTGAAGATACAGGTGAGGTTAAGGAGATGACCACCTGAAGATACAGGTGAGGCTAAGGAAATGACTACCTGAAAATACAGGTGAGGTTAAGGAGATAATTACCTGAAGATACAGGTGAGGTTAAGGAAATGAGGAACTAGTAGTCTGAAATTTGAAAATGGAGAACACAACTTGATTTGTAACAGGTAAATCCCAAGTGGGACAGTCGCAGTCGTCGGTGGAATAGCCGTAGTTGTCGGTAGGATGGCCTTAGTTGTCAGTGGGACATCCGTAGTCGGTGAGACAGCCGTAGTCGGTGAGACAGCCGTAGCCTTCGGTGGGACAGCCGTAGTCGTCAGTGGGACGACCATAGTCGTCAGTAGCGTGTAGAACGTGAACGGAGAAGAGGAATGAAGAATAGGGAGAGGACGACCCAATTGTGTATACTCTTATAGTGGCAAAGTTGAAAGCGACCCCTGACATTCAGGTATCCCCTCCTTCAAAGTTGAAAGCCACCCCTGACATTCAGGTATCCCCTCCTTCAAAGTTGAAAGCGACCCCTGACATCCAGGTATCTCCTCCTTCAAAATTGAAAGCCACCGCTGACATTCAGGTATCCCCTCCTTCAAAGCGCGATCAAATTTCCATCACTGTCTCCAGATTTTGTTACGTACATGAGTTTCCGAGCCTAATCAAAACAATGAAAGCCAGCTTTAGCAGCGCTGATCTGGCTTGTTTAGACTGCCGGCCTACAGGATGTCTCAATACGAAGAGAAAACATTTCAAGATTGGCTTGATGTGTGTGCTTTTTAACTGTTCTCTAGGAAATACTGTCAAGAAACATACGATATTGTTTTCAATTTTACCTTTTTTCAGTAACATAATACTAGGCCTGTGAAGATTTCTAATCGCAGGTAGAAATGCGGCTGGTGCGGTGGAATGCGGCATGACGCCTCCAGAGGCCTAGCTGTTTAAGAACAGATAATTATAATTAAAGAACTGAGGCCGTTGATTGTAAATATCTACAACCGTTGTTAAGCTTGGGCACCAAATAAAATGTTCACTGCAGTCTGCTAAGTATGTTGTATGAAGGGACGAACCGGTTGTTGTAGGGGCTAGCACCATCACCGTGTGAAACAAAGCATTTCAAAACCATTACTACGTCCGTAATGCTTTGGCGTAGGGTTCTTGCATTGCTGGTCTGGTGCCTCGTAGAGCCTCAAACGGACAAGAATGAAAAGATTATTGGAAATAGTTTAAATGCTGGGAACTGAGAGTGCGTAGTTCAGGCCATGACTGCTCCATATTCGCTGCGTGACATTTATGTCGTGACATACATTCCGTGACCCAGTGACATACATGCCGTGACACGCATTCTGTGACAACGTGACACCCATGTCGGGACAAACAGCTGTAGTCTCATGGACTAAACTCACAAATAGCTGTAGTCTCATGGACTAAACTCACAAACAACTGTAGTCTCATGGACTAAACTCACAAATAGCTGTAGTCTCACGGACTAAACTCACAAACAGCTGTAGTCTCATGGACTAAACTCACAAACAGCTGTAGTCTCATGGACTAAACTCACAAACAGCTGTAGTCTCATGGACTAAACTCACAAACAGCTGTAGTCTCATGGACTAAACTGACAAACAGCTGTAGTCTCGTGGACTAAACTCACAAACAGCTGTAGTCTCATGGACTAAACTCACACACAGCTGTAGTCTCACGGACTAAACTCACAAACAGCTGTAGTCTCACGGACTAAACTCACAAACAGCTGTAGTCTCATGGACTAAACTCACAAACAGCTGTAGTCTCACGGACTAAACTCACAAACAGCTGTAGTCTCACAGACTAACCTAACAAACAGCTGTAGTCTCACAGACTAAACTCACAAACAGCTGTAGTCTCACAGACTAAACTCACAAACAGCTGTAGTCTCACGGACTAAACTCACAAACAGCTGTAGTCTCACGGACTAAACTCACAAACAGCTGTAGTCTCATGGACTAAACTCACAAACAGCTGTAGTCTCATGGACTAAACTCACAAACAGCTGTAGTCTCACGGACTAAACTCACAAACAGCTGTAGTCTCACAGACTAAACTCACAAACAGCTGTAGTCTCACAGACTAAACTCACAACCAGAGCCTAAATTAGCCAGCATTGAAAGCAACTGTCAAAATAACTCATAAAACTAACCTACAAAATTAGTATCATCTAATTATAGCCATCGACTGCTCTGGCTCATGTAATAGGCAACTGAAACCTACCAAGCGTGCAATTAAATACATCAAACGAGGACAAACAACATACTCAAACGTCCAGACTTCCACAAATAACCAGACAGATATACTTGCCCTGCCGCAGCACGTGGAAATGGTAGACACTTTGGCAGTAATCCGGTACTCCCTAGGGAACCACATAAATAAAGTTGGACACCAACACAACGACTAAACACTTTCTAGTAATAAACTCAAAGCCTCGTAATGTGCAGCAATCCTGTGAGTATCTCCACGAGTGAAGCGAAGCACAGCTTGCAGTCGTCCCCCATTGTTTCCCGATTCAGTGGCAGCCGGCTCTGCCTCATTTTGTGCTGGCATCTCGACCTATCTTATCAATGTATCCCTGACAGACCGACCTGCGGTTTATGCCTACAATAGAATTCTAGGCTTTCCCCAAGCTGCAGTTGCTCCTGTCAGTCGCCGACCTGTATCTCTGGCGATAGGAACTCAACCTTAGTGCCTGCTAGATTACGAGTGAGTCTGTGTCTGCCTGTATGTGTGTGTGGGTGTATGTGTGTGTCTGTCTGTCTGCCAGTGTGCATGTGTGTGCGGGTGTATGTGTGTGTCTGTCTGTCTCCATGTCTGTATGCGCGGATGTATGTGTGTGTGTCTGTCTCAAAGTGTGCATGTGTGTGCGGGTGTATATGTATGTCTGTGCGCCTGTGCGAGAATCTGTGTGCGCGGGTAGGTGTGGGTGTATGTGTGTATGGGCATATATGTGTGTGTTTGTATGTATGAGTGTGCATGTGTGTGCGGGTGTATGTGTATGTCTGTGCGCTTGTGCGAGAATCTGTGTGCGCGGGTAGGTGTGGGTGTATGTGTGTGTGGGCATATATGTGTGTGTATGTATGTGTGAATGTGCATGTGTGAGTTTTGTAGCAGCAATAATAACATACTACGCGATCGATGGGCTCCGTGAAGGTAAGAGCCTGCAGACACATTCGGAGATTCTCTTCTTCCATTCTGAGAAATATATGGGGTCATGATACTGAGGGCGGGACTGACATGTGTACTGGTTGTGTCAGGGATTGTTGTTACATGTGTACTGGTTGTGTAAGTGGTTGTTGGGACATGTGTAAGTGGTTGTTGTGACATGTGTACTGGTTGTGTAAGTGGTTGTTGTGACATGTGTACTGGTTGTGTAAGGGGTTGTTGTGACATGTGTACTGGTTGTGTAAGTGGTTGTTGTGACATGTGTACTGGTTCTATATGTGATTGTTGTGAGATGTCCTTCTCTGCATGTCCTGACCATTCTTATCCTGATTTCAATGTGGAAGTTTCCATTGTTGCTTATTATGTGATTTCTTCATTTTCTAGAGTAACTTTAGTTCATTTTTTGGGGTTTTGTCTGTGGTCTTAATCTTGGTCGTACCGATGTTAAAGTAGAGTTTTGTCTGTGGTCCTTATCTTGGTTGTACCGATGTTAAAGTAGAGTTTTGTCTGTGGTCTTTATCTTGGTCGTACCGATGTTAAAGTAGAGTTTTGTCTGTGGTCTTAATCTTGGTCGTACCGATGTTAAAGTAGAGTTTTGTCTGTGGTCCTTATCTTGGTTGTACCGATGTTAAAGTAGAGTTTTGATGTTCGCTTTGTCGTTTAACAGACATGATCATCTGTTCTAGCCCCAACTACCCCCACCCCACCTCCTTCCCACAATCTCTAAGAGGATAACTGTGTCACCTACACATCTAAGTGCACGCATCTCGTTTCCTCCAGACTGTAACAGGGTAGAATGTATCCTCATTTTGGTCGCTTCTGACATTTCTCATGATGGTTTCTGCATAGATGTTGGATAGACAAGGGTAGAGTATGCGTCCTTGTCTTACTCCGTTGTGCACTTCAAACTAATCTGATGTCACGCCAGCTATTCTGGCTCCTCCTGTTCCTGATATAGTGTTCTGATTCGGTGAACCAAGTGCGTTTTGAACTACGTCTATCCGGATCTTCCACTAGATTGAGTATAGAACAGTCAAAGGCCTTAGCTGGTTCTCTTAAGTAAGTGTACAGGTATATATTCTAATCCTGGTATGATAATTCCTCATCCGAATGATGTGAGCGCTCGTGCTGTCATGCCTGAGACCTGCTTCATGTACTTACTCGTTTAGTTTGATTTCTATCGGGCTTTTGTGGTCGACAGGTACGGCACTCGCACCTCAAATCGATAAACGGAAATGGTGGGCGATCGAACCCCACGCGCTTCAAGCTACCTCAAGGGAGTTGTGACCAGAGTGCCCGCAATCTAAGTTACTTACAGTCGTCGTGAGCTGTCTTGCCACTGCTCCAAGGTAGCTCGGGACCAGAGAGTGAGGTTGAAGACTATCGCAAGTTGTTTTTTTATCCGCACTTCAATCCAAATACAGCGCATGTTACGTCATCAAGACAGAACCTTCTGGTGATGTCAACATCCTTGCTTGCGATGGGCAACTAACTTAACTTCACCTCTAACTTCACCTCTAACTTCACCTCTAACTTCACCTCTAACTCCACCTCTAACTTCACCTCTAACTTCACCTCTAGCTTCACCTCTAACTTCACCTCTAACTTCACCTCTAACTTCCCCTCTAACTTCACCTCTAACTTCACCTCTATCTTCACCTCTAACTTCACCTCTAGCTTCACCTCTAGCTTCACCTCTAACTTCACCTCTAACTTCACCTCTAACTTCACCTCTATCTTCCTCCCTTGAAAACTTGTCCGTGGTTCTAATCATAGGCTTATTCACAAAAGATTGGCAAGAATTCTAGACAAGGAACTTGACAATTCTAGACAAGGAACTTGACAATTCTAGACAAGGAACTTGACAATTCTAGACAAGGAACTTGACAATTCTAGACAAGGAACTTGGCAATTCTAGTCAAGGAACTTGACAATTCTAGACAAGGAACTTGGCAATTCTAGTCAAGGAACTTGACAATTCTAGACAAGGAACTTGACAATTCTAGACAAGGAACTTGACAATTCTAGACAAGGAACTTGACAATTCTCCTTGTATTTCTTAGACTATTCCTCTAAATCATCATCATCAGGAGCCCTGCTGGTTGTCGTTGACGATCATGTACCTCATGACCATATGTCAGTACTGGTTCCACGTAGAATCCAATTACTCTTTTTCTCAGTTCCAGCCACAAGGTTATGTTGAACAATATCCATGTCATGGTCTGGAAGACTGGTTCTGCTTGGGCTATTCTACTATATTATTTCGTCATTTCATCTTCCATCCAATTTTCTGTATGTGCCCAACTAGATATATTAACTTGCCTCAATTCAGCCACACATCTGAATTATTGTTTGTTTATTTGTCCCTGGCAAATTCCTGTCAGTTTTAACATAAGAGCTATATAGTGTGTTTTCTCAGTGTTTTCTCCTGGTCAACTCTTCGATATTGATGTAAATTTTCTCTGTTATGTATGTAAGTCAAGAAAAGACATTTTACAAAAACGATTGAACCCGGCTGTCAATTATAACGCGTACAGTAAAAGCCGAAAAGGCAAGACCCGTTACAAGATAAGAGACAGATTTGGGAAACTTGAAGCAAAGTGCGCTTGATACGACAAGGTGTGCTTTATGTGGCAAGGTGTGCTTGATACGACAAGGTGTGCTTGATACAACAAGGTGTGCTTTATGTGACAAGGTGGGCTTGATACGACAAGGTGTGCTTGATACAACAAGGTGTGCTTTATGTGACAAGGTGGGCTTGATACGACAAGGTGTGCTTGATACGACAAGGTGTGCTTTATGTGACAAGGTGGGCTTGATACGACAAGGTGTGCTTGATACAACAAGGTGTGCTTTATGTGACAAGGTGGGCTTGATACGACAAGGTGTGCTTGATACAACAAGGTGTGCTTTATGTGACAAGGTGTGCTTGATACGACAAGGTGTGCTTGATACAACAAGGTGTGCTTTATGTGACAAGGTGGGCTTGATACGACAAGGTGTGCTTGATACGACAAGGTGTGCTTGATACGACAAGGTGTGCTTGATACGACAAGGTGTGCTTGATACGACAAGGTGTGCTTGATACGACAAGGAGTGCTTTATGTGGCAATTGTGCTTGATACGACAAGGTGTGCTTGATACAAGGTGTGCTTGATACAACAAGGTGTGCTTGATACGACAAGGTGTGCTTTATGTGGTAAGGTGTGCTTGATACGACAAGGTGTGCTCTATGTGACAAGGTGTGCTTGATACGACAAGGTGTGCTTGATACAAGGTGTGCTTGATACGACAATGTGCGCTTGATACGACAAGGTGTGCTTGATACGACAATGTGTGCTTGATACGACAATGTGCACTTGATACGAAATTTGTTAGCGTTCTGAAAACTTCAAACATCACACAACAAAAATAAAATCGGGCAGGAGTTTCAGACAGACGGCGACCACATGCCAGGAAACGTGTTTTGTGGGAAGGTTGTTGAAGCCATCTCAGAACGGGGTTGTTGGACGGTTTCGCCACTTAACATGCGCTAGAAACACAGGGAGACGTACGTACACACACACAGACACACACACACATACATACATACATACATACATACATACATACATACATACATACAAACACACGCAAGCACGCACGCACACACACACACGCATACACATACATACATACATACATACATACATACATACATACATACATACATACATACATACATACATACATACATACATACATACATACATACATACATACATACATACAGACAGACAGACAGACACACACATACACAAACATACATACAGACAGACATACACACATACACACATACACATACATACAGACAGACACACAGACACACACATACATAAACATATACAAACATACACAAACACACACGCACCCTTTGACTCAGATACATGCATGCGTACACACACATACACACTTCAGTGTTCATCTTGAAAATGAAGTTCTGATGTTGCAACGAAGTTCACAGCGAGATTCCCAGCGAAAAATCGTGTCAAAACCCCTTACAAATGATAAAAACCAATTTCAACTTTGCTAAAAAGCATTTGCGTCCTATTCATTGGAATTCTCAACAACATTTCCAACAAATTAAATCAACTGCATACCATATTTTTCCACTGTGTAGATGGAATCTAACTTAGAAATTGATCAAATGCATTTCACAACACTAAAAAATATGCGCTCAGCTTTAGCGTTACACTAGAATAAGGCCCGCTACTCTTTTCTCGTTTCTTCTTCTCTCCCCTTCAAAACTTAACAAAATTTAAGTAGGCTGCTCTAACGCCTACGAAAAATTGCTCAATAATTTATCTTTTCATTAATAAAAATGCTCTCATAACATAATTTTGAAGATATCTTTTAGGAGGTTCACTATGGCGCACACGAATCACTCATTGAATAAACGCCACTGATATACTTTTATCATGGGAGGTTTGTGGGCTCTGGAGTTAAGCAAGTAACTTTGAAAATCTCTTCTGGAGTTGTGGGTGTAACTGTAGGGGTTGGTGGGTAGGGCAGATAGTGGAGGGGTTGGTGGGTAAGGTAGATAGTGGAGGGGTTGGTGGGTAGGGGTGGAGGGGTTGGTGGGTAGGGTAGATAGTGAAGGGGTTGGTGGGTAGGGTAGATAGTGGAGGGGTTGGTGGGTAGGGGTGGAGGGGTTGGTGGGTAGGGTGGATAGTGAAGGGGTTGGTGGGTAGGGTAGATAGTGGAGGGGTTGGTGGGTAGGGTAGATAGTGGAGGAGTTGGTGGGTAGGGTAGATAGTAGAGGGGTTGGTGGGTAGGGCAGATAGTGGAGGGGTTGGTGGGTAGGGGTGGAGGGGTTGGTGGGTAGGGCAGATAGTGGAGGGGTTGGTGGGTAGGGTAGATAGTGGAGGGGTTGGTGGGTCGGGCAGATAGTGGAGGGGTTGGTGGGTAGGGCAGATAGTGGAGGGGTTGGTGGGTAGGGGCG
The DNA here is from genome assembly GCA_036924085.1 of Ariolimax columbianus. Taxonomy (NCBI): domain Eukaryota; kingdom Metazoa; phylum Mollusca; class Gastropoda; order Stylommatophora; family Arionidae; genus Ariolimax; species Ariolimax columbianus. Next base: position 60,557,884 of record JAVGWX010000020.1, read on the forward strand.
GAGGGGTTGGTGGGTAGGGTAGATAGTGGAGGGGTTGGTGGGTAGGGCAGATAGTGGAGGGGTTGGTTGGTAGGGGTGGAGGGGTTGGTGGGTAGGGTAGATAGTGGAGGGGTTGGTGGGTAGGTTAGATAGTGGAGGGGTTGGTGGGTAGGGTAGATAGTGGAGGGGTTGGTGGGTAGGGCAGATAGTGGAGGGGTTGGTGGGTAGGGTAGATAGTGGAGGGGTTGGTGGGTAGAGGTGGAGGGGTTGGTGGGTAGGGCAGATAGTAGAGGGGTTGGTGGGTAGGGTAGATAGTGGAGGGGTTGGTGGGTAGGGCAGATAGTGGAGGGGTTGGTGGGTAGGGTAGATAGTGGAGGGGTTAGTGGGTAGGGTAGATAGTGGAGGGGTTGGTGGGTAGGGTAGATTGTGGAGGGGTTGGTGGGTAGGGGTGGAGGGGTTGGTGGGTAGGGCAGATAGTGGAGGGATTGGTGGGTAGGGCAGATAGTGGAGGGGTTGGTGGGTAGGGTAGATAGTGGAGGGGTTGGTGGGTAGGGTAGATAGTGGAGGGGTTGGTGGGTAGGGTAGATAGTGGAGGGGTTGGTGGGTAGGGGTGGAGGGGTTGGTGGGTAGGGCAGATAGTGGAGGGGTTGGTGGGTAGGGCAGATAGTGGAGGGGTTGGTGGGTAGGGGTGGAGGGGTTGGTGGGTAGGGCAGATAGTAGAGGGATTGGTGGGTAGGGGGGGAGGGGTTGGTGGGTAGGGCAGAGAGTGAAGGGGTTGGCCGTCAACACTCCTGGAGAAAGGAAGTCAGAAATAAAGGAACGTGATGATGATGTGTAGGGCAGTAGTGGAAGGCAAGTATTACCACAGATTAACTGTGCTAGGGAAACAATGATTCTATGTTAGTTGTCCAACGCAAGCGGTGATGGCACACCATCAGACAGCTTTTTTCTTGATGATGTAGCTCGCGCTGAATGTATGGCGTAGTGAGGAAGATGATGCCGTGCCTGGGGGAGGCACCTACCTCCTAGCAGGCGCGTCAGCAGGGTCGCAGATTGCTGAAAGGTATCTTAATTTGGAGGTTAGCTGCGAATAAATTATCAGCCGTGGACAAAAAACGGGTAGGACAGATATAAAGGCTGTAAGGAGACAGCTCCTCCACCATGAAAAGACACAACAGGCTAATCACCTGTGTGTCTTAACAGACGATTTCAAGTCAAAAACATAGAGAAAACCGGACTGACCTCAACGGCGACGAACAGAAATAAGGACCACGATTTACGGAACATGGAATGTACGAAGTATAAACGGAAAAGAAAATGAACTAATAAAGGAGATGAAGAGAGCAAAACTGACAGTCCTGGCACTTACAGAAACAAAGAAAAAGGGACAGGGCGTTCTGGACCATGACGGCAACATGTTATACTACAGCGGAGGTCTGGACCATGACGGCAACATGTTATACTACAGCGGAGGTCTGGACCATGACGGCAACATGTTATACTACAGAGGAGTTCCCATGAGTGAACGAGCCAGGGCAGGGGTTGGCTGTATAGTGGATGGTTACAGCAAAGCAAACATTACAGGATGGAAGCCCATTTCAGAAGGACTGATGGTTCTAAGTCTACAAGAGGAGGATAGTCAAATGGATATCGTCACTGTGTATGCACCAAACGAAGATGAGAACACTGACATAAAAGATGAATTTTATGAGCTCCTTCAAAGGACCGTTGACGATTGCCATAATGAAATACTTCTCCTTGGAGACTTCAAGAGTTGGAAACGACTATTCTAGATGGGATGGAGTGATCGGTAGGTATGGAGAAGATGTCTTAAATGACAATGAACAATGACTGTTGAGATTCTGTAGGGAACAAATCCTTGTTATTACAAATACAAGGTTTCCACACAAGCGTATCCATGCCTACACAAGATGTGAGCCGGCAAGAAATGAAAGATCCATAATTGACTATACAATAGTGAGGAAAACTGATTTCAAGCATGTAAAGGATGCTAGAGTGTTCAGAGGACCAGAGGTAGGAAGCGACCACTACCTGGTTAAAATAAAGAAAGAAATCAAAAAAAGTTATCCAGCCAGGCTACTAAGAGAACCAGATGTTAAGAGAAGATACCAAGGGCTCATAACAACAGCAATAGGAAGGATTGAGGAATATGAAGCAGATTTGGAAATGCTCTGGGTAAAATTCAGACATCCTCAAAGAGGCTGCAGTAGAGGCATGCGGTCAAACCAGAGAAGGGTGGAAGAGAAAGAGTACACCGTGGTGGACAGAAGAAGTGAAAAGAATAATTCGAGAGAAAAAAATGGCGTGGAAACAATACCTAGGGGCTAGGAATACAGAAGAACAAAGAGAGAAAGAATATGTACATTTTAGAACAGAAGACTGTGCTCAAGGCCAAACATAAATCCTGGGAAGAATTTGGAGAGAAACTGGCAAATAATGCTGGAGAAAACCAGAAACTGTTCTACAGGACCTTAAAGAACATGAGGAAGGAAAAGGAATGGCCCCTGAAATTTGTTAAAGATAAACAAGGTGCGCTGTTGACTGCCCCAGAAGAGGTAATGAACAGATGGAAAGAATATTTCTCAGATCTCCTTGGAGTGGAGGAAAACCAAGCTCTGGAAGTAACAGTCCCAATTCAAGAAGAGGGAGCCATGGAGGGAAACGATAATATCACAATGGAAGAACTAAAGGCAGCATTGGAGAAAATTAAGATTGGTAAAGCAGCAGGACATGATGGTATAACACCAGAAAGGGTTAAATACATGGGAGCGGCAGGAGAGATACTATTCATGAAGATTCTCAAGGCAGCTTGGCGCCACAAGAAGACACCAAGAGACTGGGAGGTTGCAATAATAATACCAATATTTAAAAACGGCGACAATCGACAATGTGAAAATCACAGAGGTATTTCCCTTCTTAGTGTCCCCAGGGAAAGTCTACTCTAGGATTCTAGAACGGCGATTAAGAGGTCTAGCAGAGCCAAATGTGGACGAAACTCAATGTGGGTTTAGGGCAAACGGAAGTACTCAAGATCTTATCTTTACACTCAGACAGCTAAGTGAAAAGGCTCTTGAATATGATAAAGAGATGCATCTCTGCTTTTTGGATTTGTAGAAATCATTTGATAAAGTCCCTTGCGACAAACTCTGGGAGTGCCTGACAAGGAAGAACATCACAGGACCCCTGATCTCTGTCATACAGAGTTTCCATAAAAAAAATTGCAGAAATTATGTGCGGACATCAAATTAAAAGTCAGGAGAGTTCAAGACCACTAGCGGAATAAGACAGGGGAACATTCTATCATCGTACCTTTTCATACTCCTCATGGATGAAGTCATCAAAGCCTGCAAGGAACGGACAAAAAGTATGAAGTAGGGTACTGGAAGATGAGACCAAGTTACATATCGGAACTAGCATTTGCAGACGATGTGGCCCTGATCACGAAATCCGAAGCACATCTCCAGATCAACTTGCAGGTCTGGGAAGAAGAGTTGAAGAAGAGAGGAATGCACATCAGCAACTCCAAAACAAAAACTATGGTGATCGCCAGAGATGAGAAGAGACATCAGATCACCCTGGGAACACGAGCACTGGAGCAGGTCAGCCACTTCAAATATCTAGGAGTGGTAATAGACAGCAGGGGAGGAATCAAAGAGGAGTTAACTGCACGAAGGGCAGCAGCAGGTAGACTGTTCCATGCAATAAACAGAGGTTTCCTCAGTAGAAGAGAAATAAGCAGAAAAATAAAGATGGATGTATACTGCTCGACCTATGTGCCTGTCCTGACATATAGATGTGAGTCATGGACAACAGCTACAACCCAAGAAAGGCAATTACAAACTTCAGAAATGAGGTACCTAAGAAAGGCGGTTCAGGTGACGAAAAGGGACAAAAACCATAACCAGACAATACGTAGCAATCTTGAAGTTCAATCCCTGCAGACACGAGTGGAGCAGTCCCAACTACAGTGGTTTGGCCATGTCTGTAGAATGGAAGAAGGTCGGATACCAAAGCGGTCATGGGAGATAAAAATTCAAGAACGCAGACCCCCAGGACGTCTCAAAGTACGCTGGGGAGACAACATACGACAGTCCCTAAGTGATCGAGGGCTGGATTGGAAAGAGGCCAAGAAAAAGACGGCGGATAGAGCAGTGTGGCGTTCTCTTTGGCATACCTCTACACCTCACGATAGTAGAGGAGCGACTAAGTAAGGTAGAAGACTCTACACCTCACGGTAGAAGAGGAGCCACTAAGAAAGTAAGAAAGAGAATGCGTTGTCATCAACCTCACTCTCTCGTTCTAAACTATCTTGGACCAGTGGCAAGGCGACCAGTCGAGATGACTGAAGATATCTCGGGTTGCAGGCACTCTGGTCTCACCTTCTTTGAGACCAGGGGTCGATAGAAACTTGCGGGATTCGATCGCCCACCGTTTCCGTTCATCACTCTGAGAGACGATGAAAGTCAAAAGAACAGAATGGTTAATCCTCAGGCCTGTCAGAAGTATGAAAGTCAGTAGAATGGCTAGGGCTCATCCCTGACAGAAGTTAAGAACTGCATCAAGTTTAGCATTTAACTGAAGATATGGTGACAGACAACAGCAGCATGGATATCCAGAAGGAAGGAAGAACTCAAAAGTTAATGGAGGTACAAGCAAGTTCTAAGGCAGACAACCGCTCCAGTAGACACACAAATACTAATGATCAACAGAATATTCAGACTAATTCTTGTTTATGAGTAAAAGGTACTGGACCATGACTAAGTCGCAAGAGCAGCAGATCAGACTTTCTTCTTTTTCGCGTTCAGGATCTTTTTGGTCATGCTATATCTGTAGGCCAGTCGCCATGATGAAGTCAGAAGTCTTCACCCGGTCGGAGCGGCTGCCCCACAGCTTTTGTCTCAGCTCCGCACCCCCTGACCAGGTCTGGCATCTCATTTCCCTATAGATTGGGCATTCTTGTAGAATATGCTCAGGGTTCTGGCATCCCGTTCCACATGGGCACTCATCGGTGTGTAAGATCTTCAGTCGGTACAGATGTTCTAGTAGTCTGCAGTGTGCAGTTCTCAGGCGAAATAAGGTAGTTTGTTGATTTCTTGTGAGACAGTGAATTGGGTCTGATGTACTGCTTATGTTTCTGTCTTCTCTCCATTGGTGTGTATGCTGATTTCTGATGATGTTCTTGATTTCTCTGTATGGTACTCGATGATTAAATTGTGCCTTTTTGCTGCCATCTTTTGCCAGAGCATCAGCTCTCTCGTTTCCCGTGATTCCGCAATGGGAGGGCAGCCACTGGAGCGCTATTGTTGAGGATCTCTGGAGTTTTCCCAGTTCTGCTCTGATCTCTAACAGTGGTTCGTTGTTTGTATTGTCTCTAATAGTTCTCTGCAGTCCGTGAATACAGCTATTTTTGTTGGAGGTTGCCTTTCTGTTTGAAGTATTCTCAGTGCTCACAGGAGGGCCATCAATTCTGCTCTAAGGTGTGTGGACAACTTTCCTGTTGGGAGAGCCTCTTCTGTTATATTTCCTCTTTTGTGTCTTATGAATATGCCTCCTCCCCCGTTTCGGCCTGCCCCCTCTGCTGAACCATCTGTGTATACCTGTGTCCATTCCTTGGTATTATATTTCTCCTCAATCATTGTTTGTGCTAAAATTTTCAGCTCGTGGACACTGTGTTGGTCTTTTCTTCTGATTCCTGGGATCTCTGTACTTATTTCGATGTTGTTTATGTTGCAGCTTGGCTCTTCATAGTTAAAAAGCATTTCTGTTTCTGTAGGTTGGTTGGGAATTAGTTCTCCATATTTTTGGTGTAGGTGGTTTGAGATATGAATGAAGCTGGTTCTCTTTAGCCTATTTTTAACTGGGTGTTTTAGTTTGATATGTATGGGATGATCAGGCATGCGTAGAATCTTTTCACTATGTGTCAGCACTCTCTCCTCTCGTCTAGTATTTAGGGGCCTTATCTTTGTGTATATTTCCATTTTCTGGATTGGTGTAGTCTTCATTCCTCCTGTTATTATCCTTAAGCCTGAATTATGAATTTTGGTTAGGCGTTCCACATTTGTTTTTGATGCTGTGGTCCAGGCTGTCATGCCGTATTCAAGTACTGGCCTGACTGTGTCAGTGTATACATTTTTGAGGATGTTGCTATTTGCACCCCAGCTTGTTCCGGCCAGCTTCTTGATGATAGATAGTTTTCTGGTTGCTTTTTGTTCTATTTTCTGTATGTGTTCCCTCCATGTGAGTCTCTTGTTCATTTTAACTCCGAGATACACAGGGGTATTTTCTTGTACAAGCTCTTTGCCATTTAGAATAAGTTTTGTTACTTCCTTGGTGTTGGACAGTGAGAAGCATGTTGTAGCTGTCTTTGAGATGTTAATCTGCAATCCCCAATCTGTAACCCACTTTCCAACAGTGTCCAGTGCTGTCTGCATTCTATTTTCAGCTGTTGGTAGTTTTTCTGCAGCACTCCACATTGCGAAGTCGTCAGCGTGTAGGGCACTATATACTTTCTTTGGGAGTTTTCCCGCTATATCGTTTATGAACACAGATCAGACTAATTCTTATTTATGAGAAAAAGGTATTGGACCATGATTAAGTCGCAAGAGCAACAGATCAGAGTGTGTGAAATTGGATGTTTCCGAAAAGCAGTCAGAATCATTAGAATAAACAGATATGACATTGTCATTAGAAGAGATAGACAGGTCAAGGTTATCATAAAAGAGGTAATCCGAAATTACGTGGGATTCGATCCACTGCCCTCCATGTCAGCAAGTAGACATAAAAACCATTCGGCCACACGCCTCCATATGGATCATGTCAGTAAACTGGTAACAGTGGTTTGAAAGATTTTTAGGTCACGTGGCATAATACTCATGGCATGAAAAGTAGGTCATGATTTGCCAGTGAACAATATGCATCAAAGTTTGTCAATAACTTCTAAAGGAAAGTAGAGAGTGTCGTGTCATAAGATGGACTGATCTACAAATCGTCCAGAGAATGTTCAGTGAAAATATCAGATCGATATGTCCTACCCTTCGCGAGCTATGACGTCTTCAAACATACATGCACAATATTCAAATATATATATATGTGTGTGTGTGTGTCTGTGTGTGTGTGTGTGTGTGTGTGTGTGTGTGTATGTGTGTGTGTGTGTGTGTGTGTGTTTGTGTGTGTAAATAAACTTTGAGAAATAAATAAATAGATAAGAGAGTTTGCTTGTTAAATAAAAAGTATAAATATTGTTATAAAACAAAACGGCAAGAGTTTTCTTATATAACATAAATTATGTTTTCTTACATAATTTAAAAACGTTTTTTTTAATGAAATATAAATTATGTTATCTTATATGATATAAACGGGGGACGGCGTGGCCTAGTGGTTAAGTGGCACGGCTCACAAGCCGAAGGTGCTGGGTTCGATCCCCATCACAGCACTGGCCGTTACCCCGGGGAAGCAACCCGTTAGAAAATGCAGAAGGAAGCAGACCCTTACATAAAATGCATGCTGAAGTCAGATGCACTGGGCCGACAGGCGCAAAATAAAAGCCACAGTGCAATGCACACCCGCCTTGAGGAATAGAGAAATAAGGCAAATGGAAAAAAAAAAGAAATATGAAACAAACAGTTGTCCCATATGAGTTTTCGTATATCATATAAAAAGTTGTCTTATATGATAAATGGTATTAGTTTTCTTATATAATATAAAAAGTTGTCCTATACGATAAATGGTATTAGTTTTCTTATATAATATAAAAAGTTGTCTTATATGATAAATGGTATTAGTTTTCTTATATAATATAAAAAGTTGTCTTATATAATAAATGGTATTAGTTTTCTTATATAATCTAAAAAGTTGTCTTATATAATAAATGGTATTAGTTTTCTTATATAATCTAAAAAGTTGCCTTATATAATAAATGGTATTAGTTTTCTTATATAATCTAAAAAGTTGTCTTATATGATAAATGGTATGAGTTGTCTGTAAACTAGTAAATGTAGCACTTATATTAGACAATCTATCAAATTGAGGAGAAGATGTGCTGACCAAGCGGATTGTGTGTCAGTACTCTGACGGTGAAGACATGAGTTCAAAACCTGGATTTGGCCCAAATGTTTTCTTCAATCTGATGTAACATGCGGTGGACATGCGTTATTCCTCATCCCTTTAATTCCCCATGTGACATTGGGAATAAACACCGCAGTGATGGCTTGCTCAGTATCAAATAGAGATTATCTGCAGGTCTACATCAAATAGAGATTATCTGCAGGTCTACATCAAATAGAGATTATCTGCAGGTCTACATCAAATAGAGATTATCTGCAGGTCTACGTCAAATAGAGATTATCTGCAGGTCTACATCAAATAGAGAGTATCTGCAGGTCTACATCAAATAGAGATTATCTGCAGGTCTACATCAAATAGAGATTATCTGCAGGTCTACATCAAATAGAGATTATCTGCAGGTCTACATCAAATAGAGAGTATCTGCAGGTCTACATCAAATAGAGATTATCTGCAGGTCTACATCAAATATAGATTGTAACTTAACGTTGTTATAATAGTTTAGAAGACTGTAGAGTCGGTATACAATGAGTTTCTTCTACACTTCCTTTCTCTGTAGGTCTACATCAAATAGAGATTATATGTAGGTCTAAATCAAATAGAGATTATATGTAGATTTCAAATATAGATAATATGTAGATCTACATCAAATAGAGATTTTCTGCAGATCTACATCAAATAGAGACTGTAACTTAGCGTTGTTATAATAGTTTAGAAGACCCTGCAGAGACGGTATACAACCAGTTTCTTTTACATTTCCTTTCTCTGTAGGTCTACATCAAATATAGATAATTGTAGATACATCAAATAGAGATTATCTGCAGCTCTTCATCAAATATTTGTAGATCTACATCAAATAGAGATTATATGTAGGAATAAATTTATAGATAATATGTAGATCCACATCAAAAAGAGATTATCTATAGCTTTACATTAAATAGAGATTACTTGAAGATCTACATCAAAAATATATTTTCTCTAGGTCTACATCAAATGTAGAATATATGTAAGCATGCATCATTCTTCTTCTTCTTCTGGGTTCGTTCTCTCACTCCCGCTACCAAGTCATGAATAGGGCTTTGCAAGTAGCAGGATGTAGTCCGGAGAACGGGATGCGTTGTGTCTTAGTTTATAGTTTGACTGCGATATTTGCACCTTTCGGTCCGATACATAAGTCTTCGGCAGGAGCCAGCATCAAACACAGATTATCTGTTTGCCTACATCAAACAGAGATTTTCTGTTCGCCTACATCAAACAGAGATTATCTGTTCGCCTACATCAAACAGAGATTATCTGTTCGCCTACATCAAACAGAGATTATGTGTTCGCCTACATCAAACAGAGATTATCTGTTCGCCTACATCAAACAGAGATTAGCCGTTCGCCTACATCAAACAGAGATTATCTGTTCGCCTACATCAAACAGAGATTATCTGTACGCCTACATCAAACAGAGAGTATATGTACGCCTACATCAAACAGAGAGTATCTGTTCGCCCACATCAAACAGAGATTAGCCGTTCACCTACATCAAACAGAGATTATCTGCATGCCATTAAACAGAATAACGCCCAATAAATAAAGGGAAGATCTAAAAGCTCACATCAATTAGATATTCCACAGCCAACAAAGCAGTACATTTCACAATAAACATATGTACACATAGATGTACACAGTTTTGCATATCGAGGTAACGTGTCAAACCCGAATGCAAGTTTTGCTCCCCGCGGAGCATGGAACAAAACATCCACAGCAGTGAAGCTATAATGAGAGCGAACATTCAAACACAATGTCAATAAACAGAAGAATAGCTAGTATTAAGTTTACGTACCTGCAGTGAATATCACATTGGGTGCAGCAAATATCACAGCTAGAATTCCATGGCGACTTATTCATGGGCGCTGCAAACAAAAGGCGTAGATGTATCGAACTACTTTTTGTGTAAAAACAGAAACAGTGGAGATGCTGGCTACACGTGTCCTCCGTCAAATGTTTGTTCCGTAGTCTCCGCTGAACTACTGCCGCACTAAGCCTGTACAAGATATTTGATTCCTTATTTTAACTTTCCCATCATGGCAGCTGGAAGCAAGGGGGAGCTATAACCAGTGCCGTCTGGAGGTCTTCACTGAGTGAGTGATATCCCGCGCAACTCAGCAATAATATTCTAAGTTTGTTTTCGTTATTCCAGATCCCCTGCCGGTGACAATAATTAACATCAGCTCCGGCTTCCCTCTCGATGGAGTCCGTCTCGGCGATGATCGTCAAACCTGTGTGCTTCCATCCCTTAGTTAGGTGACCGTGTCAGAGATGGCGGAGAACGCAGGTGAGACTTGGCGCCGACAGCACTCACGTGGGCTGGAGGGAAGCTAAGGACCAGCATTTCAAGAAATCCGCATGAGAAATTACTCTTGGATTAGTGGGTGGGATCTCAGCACTATGATTGACAGAGAAAACTACGGTAAACATTGTTCTTGTTGGCCCCTCGCTAATGTCATTAACACACGTAACCCCGCCTCCTGCGTCTGCTCTTACCTGCATGTTTCGTTCTCACTGAACATAAAAGAGATCAGGAATGCTCGTATTTACATTTCTAAAAGTATGAGGGAAAATTTGGAGGACACAGAGTGGTCGTCTATAACGGGAGCAGTGAATCATTCAGTCAAAGAGTTGCCACATTCAAAGATGGGTCCAAGAAAATAAAAAATAAATAAACATTACGAAAGGCCCGTAACTCAGTCTTGTATGTCATCATATTTGTTGTTTCCCTTGAGCTGGCTAACGTGAGATGATCATTTTCCTTGGCAGGGAATTCCCCAGTCAAACGTTGCTTTGTTCTGAGCAATACATTCTAGCCGTCTGATAAACACACTTCTGGCTCTCAGTTTAATTGTGTTTGTACAGTCCAGACCTTGCACAATAGACTGAACTTCCTAGCTAGGACAGCAACTGACTACCTTTTAAACATCGTTCAGTAGACACTATTGCTCTGTTGAATGCTTTCTTCAGTTCTGACCAGGTGTTCATCTCTTTTTGCGGTTATTCATAGCCCACTGAATTAAAATATTTTGAATGACTGATATATGGAGTCATCCTTTTCGTATATTCTGTATTATTTATTATATTTTGTGCTCAATGGCTTCTTGTATTTTGTTAAGTTAACTGTCAGTATTCATCTTATCCCGTCAGTGACTTCTGAAATAATTTCAGTTTTCTAGAATACTACCGAACTAGGCCGATCGCTGTGGCGTATGATGGCGGTGGTTAGTAAATACAATCTTACAATGGAGAACCTTAAAGGAGGTTCAGGCTCGAGGCAACCAAACCTGGTGCACGTGGTTCAGGCTCGAGGCACCCAAACCTGGTGCATTGGTTCAGGCTCGAGGCAAAAAAACCTGGTGCACGTGGTTCAGGCTCGAGGCAACAAAACCTGGTGCACGTGGTTGAGGTTCCAGGCAACCAAACCTGGTACACGTGGTTCAGGCTCGAGGCAACCAAACCTGGTGCACGGGGTTCAGGCTCGAGGCAACAAAACCTGGTGCACGTGGTTCAGGCTCGAGGCAATCAAACCTGGTGCACGTGGTTCAGGCTCGAAGCAACCAAACCTGGTGCACGTGGTTCAGGCTCGAGGCAACCAAACCTGGTGCACGTGGTTCAGGTTCCAGGCAACCAAACCTGGTGCACGTGGTTCAGGCTCGAGGCAACCAAACCTGGTGCAGGTGCCAAGAGACGTCAAGAGATTGATGAGAGACTAGATTGGGAATGTTCAAATCTCTTCAGAAACGTCATGCTCAGGAGTGTATGTGTTGGTTGTATGTGTTGATTGTATGTGTTGATTGTATGTGTTGGTTGTATGTGTTGATTGTATCTGTTGATTGTCTGTGATGATTGTATGTGTTGGTTGTATGTGTTGATTGTATGTGTTGATTGTCTGTGTTGATTGTATATATTGATTGTATGTGTTCATTGTATGTGTTCATTGTATGTGTTGATTGTGTTGTGTTGATTGTATGTGTTGATTGTATGTGTTGATGGTATGTGTTGATGATCTGTGTTGATTGTACGTGTTGATTGTATGTGTTGATTGTATGTGTTGATTGTACGTGTTGATTGTACGTGTTGATTGTACGTGTTGATTGTATGTGTTGATTGTATGTGTTGATTGTACGTGTTGATTGTACGTGTTGATTGTATGTGTTGATTGTATGTGTTGATGGTCTGTGGGGATGGTATGTGTTTATTGTCTGTGTGAAGACGACAGTCTGTTTGACCTTCCATGTTTCTTGCTGCCTTATCTATTTTGTTTGACAAGGCTGCTTTGTGTTGCACATAATTACCGATCCTAGTCGTTGTGGAACTGTTGTTGCACGGCGACTTCTTCAGCACTGTTGAACTTGTTCTGGAAGAACTGGGACATGTCCGTTGGCGCCAGTTTTGAACCTAATGGAAAAGCTAACAACATTTATTGTCTCTGTTTCTTCTCCTTCATCTTTAAGCTTGGGGCTTTGGATGAAATCGTCTGCAACTTTTTATTTATTTAGTCTGAGTATTTGCATGAATCGAATGCTTTGTCACTGCTACCAAAATTCAGCCTTTGGTCCCAGAACTGGCAGAAAACATTTCCTATCCACGCATGGTCTACCATGGCTTGTATAATTATTGGAAAGTATATTAGACCAGAGATCTTCAAACTATCTTGTGTGACTGAGACTGATTGATATTTGTGTCAAGTGCCGTTGTGGTTGGGTGAAATAATGAATGATAGATGTTTTATCTTTTGGTTGATCAGTCCTGAGACTGGCTGTAAGGTTGTCTGAACATGTCTCTCCATTTCATCCTATTATCTGCAGCTCTCTCCATCTCAGAATAAGTTCGTATTGTAGTATCCCTACATGTCTGAGATGTAAGAGGCGAGTCTTAGTCGCCCCAACCTCTTTGTCTCTCTATCTCACCCACTATCATCTCCCGTTAAAAACGTTCATGTCACATTCTGTGGCCCAACTCAATCTTTGCTGTTGTTATCACCTTCAATCTTTGTCTGTGTACGCCCACTTCAGTGAGTTCCTCGTCATTGTATCTTCTTTCTGTCCAACTCACTCCTTTCATTCTACGGTAGCACCACATTTCAAACGCTTTCAACCTTTTGTCATCCGACTTTACTAGAATCCATGTTTCAGGCCCATACAGTCCATTTGGCCCTTTATAAGTGGCGATTATTCTGTTCCTAATTTATATTTTAATATTCTTTGACTTTGTGAATCTTTGATTTTCTCTGAAGCCCTTTCTTGCTAATGCAATCCATGTGCTACTCTCCGTCTCAGGCATTTACTTGTGATGGTTTACCCTAAATATGCCAACTTGTGTACTTTTTTGATTATTTCTCCATTCATGATTATATTCATTTGCTCCCGTTGCTTTGACCATGGACTTTGTCTTCAAAATGTTTATTCTCATGCCCAACTCTATGCTGTTCTGTTAATTTGTTCATCCAGCATTTGCAACGTTGCTACTGATCCTACCATTTTGGTTTTAACATCGGCAAATTTTATGACATTAACTTTCATACCATTGACTTTGACACCTTTTACAACTCCTAACATTTTCCAACATTATCTCAGAATATGCCTTATAGAGACTTGGCTAAAGCAAGCAACCCTGTCCTACCTCCTGTCTTATTGAAACTGGACCTGATATTCCTTCTGTGATAGAAATAATAACCTCTTGATTTTCACAAAATCTCTGGATCACTGAGAATAGGAAAGGGAAATAATGAGGGATAATATGTACTGAAAATATGAAAGGAAAATAGTGAGTGATAATATGTACTGAAAATACCAACAGAACTGTATCAATCTCGTAACTAAGAATATTCATTGGAACTCAACCAATAGTGAGTCCAGGCAATGGCTCTATCTGTGGATAAATGTGTTATGGGTAAATGTTGAACAGACAAGGTCACTGTGCACATCCTTGTCGCACCCCTCCCTTTACCTCTCTATATGGCCAGTAAAGCCTGCCAGATCTAACAGTGGCAGTCTGTCCACAGTCCACGTTACTGGGTATGTTTGAGTCTTGTCTGCTCATACTCACGTTTTCCAAGAAGTGACACGTCATTAGTTTCTCGTGTTGGACACTGTCTAATACCATTACGTGGTCTATCAAGCGCACATAAATTGTGTTTTCTGTACCTCTATAATTATTTTACTGCTAGTGTCCCTAAACATAACATGACTTCTTGTGTTCCGCAGTTCTGCCTACATTCAAATTGGTCATTCTGGATTTGGCTGTCTACCCTAGACCTGGTTTTCCCCGGTATCATCTTAAGTAGTGTTTTAATGGTGTGATCCAGCAGGCTTGAGCGAAGTTTCTAAGGTAGTGTTATAACGGAAGATGTAATTAGGTCGCTCAGTGCATGTCCGGCTGAGCAGTGCACGAGCTGCAGCAGTCAGCGACCCAAAGCTGACTGCTAGCGTCAGAGTCAGCGACTCAAAGCTGACTGCTAGGGTCAGAGTCAGCAACCCATAGCTGACTGCTATGGTCAGAGTCAGAGACTCATAGCTTACTGCTAGCGTCAGGTCAACGACCCATAGCTGCTATGGTCAGAGTCAGAGACCCATAGCTGACTGCTAGCATCAGATTCAGCGACCCATAGCTGACTGCTAGCGTCAGGTCAACGACCCATAGCTGACTGCTATGGTCAGAGTCAGAGACCCATAGCTGACTGCTAGCGTCAGATTCAGCGATCCATAGCTGACTGCTAGTGTCAGGTTAACGACCCATAGCTGATTGATATGGTCAGAGTCAGAGACCCATAGCTGACTGCTAGCGTCAGTCAACGAACCAGAGTAGCCAAGACCTTTCTACATCTCCACGTGGTGGTCCTGGATAACAGGCTTCAACAGAGCAGACTGGCTAATGAAAAAGGATCGAAGAGGGAAGGCTAACCCTGTACCCAAAAATATCTGCTGAAGTCGGATGTGTCGGACTAAAAGGTGCAAATATCGCAGTCAAGCTGTAAACTAATACAACGCATTCCGTTCTCCGGACTATGTCCTGCTTCTTGCAAAGCCCTTTTTATGGCTTGGTAGCTGCAGTTTGAGAATGAACGAGAAAAGAAGAAGAAGAAGAAGAAGAAGAAGAAGAAGAAGAAGAAGAAGAAGAATGGGAAGAAGAAGAAGAAGAAGAAGAAGAAGAAGAAGAAGAAGAAGAAGAAGAAGAAGAAGAAGAGGAAGAAGAAGAAGAAGAAGAAAAAGAAGAAGAAGTAGTCGAAGAAGAAAGAAGAAGAAGAGGAAGAAGGAGAAGAAGAAGAAGAAGAAGAAGAAGAAGAAGAAGAAGAAGAAGAAGAAGAAGAAGAAGAAGAAGAAGAAGAAGAAGAAGAAGAAGAAGAAAAAGAAGAAGAAGTAGTCGAAGAAGAAAGAAGAAGAAGAGGAAGAAGGAGAAGAAGAAGAAGAAGAAGAAGAAGAAGAAGAAGAAGAAGTAGAAGAAGAAGAAGAAGAAGAAGAAGAAGAAGAAGAAGAAGAAGAAGAAGAAGAAGAAGAAGAAGAAGAAGAAGAAGAAGAAGAAGAAGTAGATGTATTCCCACTGCCGGTGCCCAAGGGGAGAGTGTATTTGTGAGGAATAAATGCCGCGTGTCACTACAACCGTGGCGCACTGTACAGACTAGATTGTTCTTTTATCTTCGTTTGAATAAAGCATGAGCCAACATTTGTATCTGGACAGGAACAATCACTAGCTACGTTACGGCTGTAAGGTCATCATCAGAGACTAGGCGCCATTAGGGAGATGATGTGAAGATGGATACAACACACCCTTTGATAGGCACTTTATAATATAGCGAGATATACACTTGATTGGAACGTGCAACGCAGCATGACAGGAGTGAGACCAAAGAACGCATGGCAAACAATGATGGAAGAGGAGCAAGGGTAGGCTTCATAGAAAAAATGTGGATTTGCTGGTGGATCTCCAGAAGGTGGCGCAAAATAGAAATCAGTGGAGAGTATACACAGCAGATGATCCAGTGGGAGCATTGAAGTCAAGACCTCGAATCTAGGTATCATAAAGTGACATTCTGAGTAACAGATCACGAATCTACCTCCAACATCATGTCTCCGTCGTTGTTAGGACGTTTCTGAAGCTGAATCGCTACAAACATGTCATAATATGTGTGTGTGTGTGTGTGTGTGTGTCTATGTGTGTGTGTAAATATATGTGTGTGTGTTTCTCTGTGTGGGGTGTAAGTGGATATTGGTGCGTGTCTATGTATGTGCGTGCCTATACGTGTGTCGGTATGTGTACTCGCGCGCGTATTGTCAAAGTATACTTTAACACCCATCGTCTCATGCCATGCCTGCTGTGAAAGTCTTCGCTTCCTTGTGCTAGACTTCTTCCCGGCAGACTCATTAGATGTCTTGTCTACCTACGAGACGCTCAACAGTCCTGTCTTTAACTTCGTGTCTATGTTCACAGCGAATACTCTTGTTTGTTTGTCGAGTGTTGCCGTCTTTGAATCCGATGTAATAGACAGCTCAAGTTTGTTGACTTCAGTTTGATCGTTCACTCCTCCAATCCATCATGACCCAACACAGCAGCACAACTTTTAGCCCTCGCCCATCCTGGATGAATAAAACTGAATCACTTTCAAGGCCCGAGGGTACGACTAATTAACCTCTGTGACTCCCTGGCTGAATTATCGGTGCCGTTATCTGCGCATCAGTCTCGGCTTCCAGCGAGCTAACGAGCGCAGAGATGGATGTCCGGGGCTTGCTCAAGGTGACACCCCGAGTGTTTTTCTCAAGCTTTTTGCTGGTGTTTGCAAACAAACAAAAAGGTTTATGTTGGTGAAACTCTGATGGAGGACTTGTTACATAAGGTAAAGGTTTGTCCTATAGTAGTCTACTGTCGAGGAATGAAGTTGTTAGAGACTTGACTATACTAAGTCAAGGTTTGTCCCATAGTAGTTACACTACTGTCAGGGAATGAAGTTGTTAGAGACTTGACTATACTAAGTCAAGGTTTGTCCCATAGTAGTTACACTACTGTCGGGGAATGAAGTTGTTAGAGACTTGACTATACTAAGTCAAGGTTTGTCCCATAGTAGTTACACTACTGTCGGGGAATGAAGTTGTTAGAGACTTGACTATACTAAGTCAAGGTTTGTCCCATAGTAGTTACACTACTGTCGGGGAATGAAGTTGTTAGAGACTTGACTATACTAAGTCAAGGTTTGTCCCATAGTAGTTAGTCTACTGTCGGGGAATGAAGTTGTTAGAGACTTGACTATACTAAGTCAAGGTTTGTCCCATAGTAGTTAGACTACTGTCGGGGAATGAAGTTGTTAGAGACTTGAGTATACTAAGCCATAGCTTGGGTAGACTGGAGCTTGACTGTCGTGAGAGTTTAACCCTGGACATGTGTGTGAAAAGCGAGTGCTCTACCTCAACACCAATCAGAATGTTGCAATTATAATTATTATTAATAGTATTATTATTGCTTCCAATATTATTGTGGGGAGGGAGACTAACGTCTGATCAGACACAATAAACTGATCAGACATGTTAGTCAGGGTCAGACACAATAAACTGATCAAACATGTTAGTCAGGATCAGACACAATAAACTGATCAAACATGTTAGTCAGGATCAGACACAATAAACTGATCAAACATGTCAGTCAGGATCAGACACAATAAACTAATCAAACATGTTAGTCAGGATCAGACACAATAAACTGATCAAACATGTTAGTCAGGGTCAGGCAAAACATACTGATCAGACATGTTAGTCAGGGTCGGGCACAACATACTGATCAGACATGTTAGTCAGGGTCAGGCACAACATACTGATCAGACATGTTAGTCAGGGTCAGGCATAACATACTGATCAGACATGTGAGTCAGGGTCAGGCACAACATACTGATCAGACATGTTAGTCAGGGTCAGGCACAACATACTGATCAGAAATGTTAAGAAGGGTCAGGCACAACATACGGATCAGACATGTTAGTCAGGGTCAGGCACAACATACTGATCAGACATGTGAGTCAGGGTTGGTCACAACATACAGATCAGACATATTAGTCAGGGTCAGGCACAACATACTGATTAGACATGTGAGTCAGGGTTGGTCACAACATACTGATCAGACATGTTAGTCAGGGTCGGGCAAAATATAATGGCCAAGACGTTCACCTCGGTTTCTTCGTGGCCCTCCCTGGAAACGGGATGATATCATAACAGCCTGGCTAACGAGGTGAGGGATCGACCTGATCCCCCTAGTAATGAGCGACAGGCAGATGAAGCCAAGCATAGTACAATCGCCTGGAGGACCCAGGTCCACCTTCGTCAGCATGTTCGTGATGAGTGGAAAGCTACGACAACCTACCAAGTAACGTCCATTACAGGGCGCACGAAAAGTAATCCTACTCTTTGGGGGCTTTCAACAACAGCATTACTATTATTATTATTGATGTTAATATTGATGTTATTATTGATGTTATAGTTATTGTAGTGTACAGATCGTCTAGGACGATATCTGAATGTGTGTTGTATGTGTAGGACACCTTGTGGAAGATGTATGTTCTGATTATGTGTGAGCGTACGGAATCGCATGAATACGTGAAGTGATCTCATTATTTGGGAATGCACAGATCGCCTGAATACGTGATCTGATTAAGTGTGAGCGTTCAGATCGGTCTGAGCACGTAATCTAATCGTGAGGACGAGTTTGTTGATTATTGTGTTGAGTGTGCAGAAAGGGGAGTGCAGAAATTCTGGGTAATTATATTTTTGGAGGAAACATCAAACGCTAGTGCTTACAACATCCTGTGGTAGTGATATATATATATATATATATGATGATGATTATTATTTCCTTTAGATATTCTTTACTTTTTCTTGATACTGAGCAACGATTATTCTTGTAATAATTTAAAGTTTTATGGTCAGGATAGTGTCTACTGTGTTTTTCTGACTCCTCGAGTGTTGCCTTTCATGGATGTGTCGATAAAAACACAACATTAGATAATCGTTGAATGATTGCAACAGGACAACAACTAAACAATACCTGTGTTACGGTCACAAGATCTTCATCATGGACAAAGAACAAACGAAAATAACGAGAGAACTGGTGAATATGATTTCACACATACAAAAAACATGAAAAACGGACACAGACAGCAACAAAAACACTGCAATTAACAGATATCAAGATATACCGGTACAGGTATGGGTTGAGAGACTGTGAAAGAGCAATAATAGAGAGAGAAAGAGGGAGAGAGAGAGAGAAAATAAAGAAAATTTAAAGAGAAAATGTTGCGGAATAAAACAGGTAGCCTATCGTATGTATTCAGGGGAGGATGTTTGACACAAAGCAGAAGGAAAATCAAGGCATTCTCAAGCTCAAGCAGACGTCGATCGTCGGATGAACAGGAGACCATGCCATAGACTCTGTTGTATATTTTAGTCTGATGTCCAGGACTAAGAAAGTGTCTGGTGACAGGAGAGCCGCAGTTATTGAAGCTGGTATTGCGGTGTTGAAGGTCAGTCTCCTCAATATATTTCCTGTTGTAACGATTGCTGGACATCGTGTAGATTACGTTACGTAACTAGCAGATGAATGACTCTTTTTTTCTCAGAAACAGACTTGGGCAAGGAGAGAAAGTGTTTGGGTAACATAGAGCCAAGCTACGCAACTACACCTGTTTCTGCAAGGTAAGGTGTAAAGGTGGTCCATTTAGTGACGTTTTTAGTCGTCTTTTAACCAACAGATCAGGCGAGATTCTATCCCGTCTGTGGGCTTATAGACAGACTAGGTAAGTTTTTATCCCGTATGTGGTCCTTTAGACAGACCAGGCAGGATTATATCTCGTCTGTGGGCGTCTAGACAGACAAGGCAAATTTTTATCCCGTATGTGGTCTTTTAGACAGACCAGGCAAGATTGTATCTCGTATGTGCGCCTCTAGACAGACCAGGCAAGATTCTATCCCGTCTGTTGGCCTCTAGACAGACCAGGCAAGATTCTATCCCGTCTGTGGGCCTCTAGACAGACCAGGCAAGATTATATCCCGTCTCTAGGCCTCTAGAGAAGATTCGGGATTGACCACCTCTGTGTAAGGATCTGCAGGTAGGTGAAGGACAGGAGGGAGCAGAACTAGGTCTCATGGACAGGTGAGGTGTCAGGAGGACAGGTCAGGACTAGTTTAACACGGTCAGACGAGTGAAAGTTGGAAGGGGTGAGGGCGTCAGAGCCAGAGATAGAGCTGAGAATCTGAAGGACAGAGGCACAAATAACTTCAGGATAGAGACTTTCATGGAAGAAGTCCGGCATCTCGTGGACATTGTGGAGGAAATGGTCCGTCCAAATGGTATCACTCTCTGCCTTACCTGACGATAACCATCTGATAATCTGTCATTCCATCACCTGTGTGGGCCCATTCTTCTCTCTTAAAGATAGTCTCAATTGTAGTCACCTGTCCAATTGTACTCTCTTCCTATGCCTTCCATGACGCCCCTCCCTTGATTCCTGATGTCCGAAGTGTTATTGTGCAGTGGGTGCCACCTGTTTGTGGAACCCGCATATAGGTTTTGGCCTGTGTCAATTTTTATCTGGATGTCACATACAGAAGTCCGAGTATGTACCGCATCTTCAAGATTGGGGAAACCAGTCACATTCCTTCATGCTGGATACTTTCTAACCGTCCACTCTGTAATCTTGATAGTACGAGAATGCCCAGTCCGTGATCAGCAGCTGATAGTACTAGCTGACTGTACAGGATGACAAGGAGCCGTTGTTCAAAGTTTGCTGCTGCCATGGTCTTGAGTGCTCCCAGGCCTCGCTTTCATCGCTGTATAGTCTGGTCGACGCGGTACCTGTATGAGAGACTACGATCAAAGACTGCTCCGAAATATTTCAACCTGTTTCACCTGTCACCGGCACGCTTTGGTTGATTATTTCTGGACGGCCCCGCTTTGATCATGCATCGTTGCAGGCCTTTCGACGGCAGGATATCATATTTAATGTTATAATTTTACAAGAAATTTATGTTTAATGTCTGGATACCTTGATTTTACAATAGACATTGCGTTCGTGTTATAGAAACAATTATGCGTGGACAGCAGAGGGGTTAGAATGGTGGTTTCATGTTCTGGAGACATTACTTTCCCCTTCACTACAACATTGGTTTCTGCTTTCCAAGTAAAATTAACGCATAGCCTGCACAGAGACATGAAATTGGCATTGAATCTTGAAACCTATAAACCTATAAACCTATCTCCAACTAACACTAGGAATTGGAAAATAAAGTAGTAACGATAGTTTTATTTATTGTTATTCTGTCAAAATGGTTTTGTATGGGATTATATAAACTCTTGGCGTGTCAGAATGGTTTTTGAATGGGGTTATTT
Source organism: Ariolimax columbianus (assembly GCA_036924085.1). Taxonomy (NCBI): domain Eukaryota; kingdom Metazoa; phylum Mollusca; class Gastropoda; order Stylommatophora; family Arionidae; genus Ariolimax; species Ariolimax columbianus. Next base: position 60,579,346 of record JAVGWX010000020.1, read on the forward strand.
AACTCTTGGCGTGTCAGAATGGTTTTTTATGGGGTTATATAAACTCTTGCTGTGTCCGATTCATAACCCTCAGCTAGCACAAACTGTTAGTGTGTCAGATTGGTGATACTGCACTTATACGCTTAGACAGTTCGTTCCTAAAAATAATTCTGCAGCTGTCAGTGTCTGCACATTAAAGATGGCATGATCCCTGCTCCACTCTCCCGTGGTTCCCTTCTCCACTCTGCGATGATTCCCTGCTACACTCTCCCGTGGTTCCCTGCTCCACTCTGCGATGGTTCCCTGTTCCACTCTGCGATGGTTCTCTGCTCCACTCCGCGATGGTTCTCTGCTCCACTCCGCGATGGTTCTCTGCTTCACTCCGCGATGGTTCCCTGTTCCACTCCGCGATGGTTCTCTGCTCCACTCCGCGATGGTTCTCTGCTCCACTCCGCGATGGTTCTCTGCTTCACTCCGCGATTGTTCTCTGCTTCACTCCGCGATGGTTCTCTGCTTCACTCCGCGATGGTTCTCTGCTTCCCTCCGCGATGGTTCTCTGCTCCACTCTGCGATGGTTCCCTGCTTCACTCCTCCGTGGTTCCCTGCTCCACTCCGTGATGGTCTCCTGCTCCACTCCGCGATGGTTCCCTACTCCACTCTGCGATGGTTCTCTGCCTCACTCCCCCGTGGTTCCCTACTCCACTCCGCGATGGTTCTCTGCTTCACTCCCCCGTGGTTCCCTGCACCCCTCCCCCGGTGGTTCCCTGCTCCACTCCGCCATGGTTTAATTAGAGCATGCCGGTTTGTACAATACGCAATCGTTGTTACACTCGAACGACATCTTCTTCTTCTATTTCTTCTGTATCCTACTGCTCTTGAACCACGGCGTCTCATACACGGGAGAAAGCGTAGATGTCTTGTTATCGCCAAGTGGAAGGCTTGTGCTGTAACTTCCCGAGAATACCATAGATAACCTCGATCCATCGCCTCTTGCCCGTGGACCGGAGACCTGTATATGCTATGCTCTTGATGACGGCTGGTCGTAACACATTCTAAATGACCAAACCGTTTGATTTGTTGAGAGTCAGTGTAGGCTCTAGCCGGGTTTGTTTCCACTGTCGACGGAAGCTGATAATGCGTGTATTGTGAGTCTCCTCCCTTTGGTCCATTTTCTCTTTCCAAAGTCCAAGGCCACAACTGCAGATGTTTCCTGGCAAACCCTGCGCTGATGAATTGTCCATGGTCTTAATCTGTTGGTTCTTTGACACACTGCTTAACACGATGACACTACGAGCCCCATATACAACCCTGTGCGATATGCTTTGAAGGTAGCAGGAGCCATGATTTTGACTTCCCGGAAACCTCAGAAAGTGAATTGAGCATGTAGCGATGCGCACATGTTGTATTCAACTAAAATACTTGTTCATAAATGTCCATCTTTATTCCTCACTCACTCAAAGTCCTTCCTTCATTCCATCGTCTCCTTTATTTTGTTTCTCTTTGTCTGTCTTAGCTTACACCTTTTTCGTATCTTCTCATTCGTAGACGATCTGCTACGTTATTTCACTTTCCCCGACCTAGACCCTTATGAAGACGCCAGCCAATTTGTTCGGCCATTAAAAGCCAAAATTTATTGTTACTGTCTCCCTTTCTATCTCAATCAAGTCTGAAAGAAGTAGCCTTCTGACTTTTATTGTTCCTGGCATATGGCGACACCTTACTTAATAAAGTTTGAGTTTTTTCTTCATCAATGATATCCAGCACATTCTGGTTATTTAGCCAGCACATGATGATGTTCGTACCAACACGTGCAGAGCCACGCTGTTGCACGTGCTGTCTGTCTCTTCCTCTCTCACTGTCTGTCTCTCACTATGTTCAATAGGTAGATATATACACACACAGACGCACAGATATAGATATACACACCATTTCAAAGATGACATAATAAGTTGTGCTATTATTTCCAACAAAATTGTTAACACTGCACGACCGGAAGACCAACAGATGCTAAAGTATCATTCAGTAAATGGTTATGGATATGTTGTTGTTATTGTGCTGTTGTTGTTGTTGTTGGCGGTGATGTTGTTATGTTGGTGTTGTTGTTGGTGTTGTTGCTGTTGGTGTTGTTGGTGTTGTTGCTGTTGGTGTTGTTGCTGTTGGTGTTGTTGCTGTTGGTGTTGTTGTTGTTGGTGTTGTTGCTGTTGGTGTTGTTGCTGTTGGTGTTGTTGCTGTTGCTGTTGGTGTTGTTGCTGTTGGTGTTGTTGCTGTTGGTGTTGTTGCTGTTGGTGTTGTTGCTGTTGGTGTTGTTGTTGTTGCTGTTGGTGTTGTTGTTGTTGCTGTTGGTGTTGTTGCTGTTGGTGTTGTTGCTGTTGGTGTTGTTGGTGTTGTTGGTGTTGTTGTTGTTGCTGTTGGTGTGTTGTTGTTGCTGTTGGTGTTGTTGCTGTTGGTGTTGTTGTTGTTGCTGTTGGTGTTGTTGCTGTTGGTGTTGTTGCTGTTGGTGTTGTTGCTGTTGGTGTTGTTGCTGTTGGTGTTGTTGCTATTGGTGTTGTTGCTATTGGTGTTGTTGGTGTTGTTGGTGTTGTTGTTGTTGCTGTTGGTGTGTTGTTGTTGCTGTTGGTGTTGTTGCTGTTGGTGTTGTTGTTGTTGGTGTTGTTTTTGTTGCTGTTGGTGTTGTTGTTGTTGTTGCTGTTGGTGTTGTTGTTGTTGGTGTTGTTGTTGTTGCTGTTGGTGTTGTTGCTATTGGTGTTGTTGCTGTTGCCGTTGTTCCTGCCATTGTTGTTGCTAATGTTGTTGTTATTGTTGTTGTTGCTGGTGTCGGTATTGTTGCTCTTGTTGTTATTATTGATGTTATTTGTTAATTCAACGCTTAAGGATGTTTCTTTAGTGGTCGGTTGCAGTTACTCTAGGGGCCGCGGAGGTGCAGTGATTAGTGCACTTCAGAATGTGGACCGAGGTCCTCTGGGCAAGGCGCAGCTCCACAGTAAGCTATCCAAGGTGGGGATTATATTGTTGATCCCCATTCTGTTGGCCAGACTTTGACACGGCATGTTTCCAAGGTGCGTGATCGCGCACGTGAAGTTGGGTCTTCATCTCCCACCCGACCTTGATTGCTCTTCTCTCCCACCTTCATCAGTATGTTTGAACTGACCTTGATTGCTCTTCACTTCCCCTTAAGGGTATACTAATCAAAGAAGTCTAAAAGGAATTATTCCAACAGAATACGGACAGGAAATCTATAAGAACATCGAGATAAAAACGATTAAAGCTGAAACTTGATAATGGTGTTGGTGAAGGGAAGCCAGATTTTGTAGAATTTTTGGATAAACTTAATTGATAATTACTGGAGATATCAAATATAAGAAGAAAGGAACAGCAACTCTAAGGGACACGTGAAAATGATGTACGGCTACAGAGCGATGTGAACACAGAGTAGAGAAGCAAACATGGCGTACGTTAGCTTGTCCACTAAGAGAAAGTCAAGTTTATTCTACAAGACTAACAGAATTCCTCAAGATAAGATTTGTTCATTTACTTACAGAAAAACAATAATGCGTGTCTATGGCCCATTCATTAGCAATGAGGAAGACAGGAGAGAATTATGTGAATGAATTTAAGACAGGACCAATGAGGATAGTTTGTCCATCACAAGTGATGAAGACCACTCTCTTTGTTCAGCCGTGTGGACAGTCGTATCTCTTGCTGTGTCCGCTGAAATGGGTGACTTGCGCAGAGATTTGGATTAAAGTGAGAAAGAAACTGCGCCTTTTGTCAACCTCACTCACAGAGCCTAAGCTACCTTTTGCCAGTGGCAAGACATTCATCGAGACGACTGGAGATAGCATAGGATGCAGATTTTGCCTCAGGGTTACCACAGAAGCCTTTCCGTAAACATGTAACCCGCAGGGTAGAAAGGTGGGAAGGCATCTAACGCAGTTTGTCGTGCCTTTTCGATAACCACAAGAGGTCGTAAGACAGGACCAATGAGGAAGAGGACTGTAGGTGGCCATTTTGTTGGAAGAATAAGGGGAGGTAAGATGACCACATGGAAGCTGGCTCGAGCACGGGACATTTAGTGACGTCACATTTATGCTAGACAGAATTGGAGAAGATGTTTTATGTGCGGAACATGATCTCATAATATCAAACACCTTCTTCCAACCCAGACAGAGTGATATCAAAACATCTTACAGGTGGGATCGTGTGAATGAAATATTACGAATTGATTGGATATTAGCAAGATAAAGACAAAACATAAAACGTAGGTGACCATAGCTGTCTGTATTACAGCTGGCCGTGTAATAGACTCTAGAGTAATCCCCAAAAATAGTATTCGACATCTACAAGTGGTAGTGACACAACAAACATCACAGAGGAACGGCATCAAAGATCAAAACTAATAATAGTCAGGATCATCATCATCGTGTAGAACGTCGCTTCCATCACAGCTCGCCTGAAAGGAGCTTGGCCACTAGCCAAATCTCCATCCTCAGCCAAAGTCCTGCCCAGGCATTCCTGGATATATGGATGCCATCGTCTTCTTGGTCTACCTCTGCCTCTTTTGTCCCGTACTCTACCTCCCATGATTGTTCTCTCAAGACCAATGTGTCTCTTGATGTGACTAAAATATGTCAATGTGTGGGTCCTGATGGAATTGATAATCCAGTTCTCCTCTATGCTCAACTCTTGCCGAATCTCTATATTGCCCTTCCCTCAGTCCAAGGTATTCTGAGGATCTTTCTGTAACATTTTGACTCGAAGGATTCTACTCTCTTTCTAGATTTGTTGGTAACGTTCCATGATACCCAGCCATAAGCTGCCACAGGAAAAACACAAGCTCTCAAGACTTTCACTTTTGTCATTTTGTTGGTATTCTGCCATAATTACTTCAAGCTGTTCATTCTCTATGTTGCCATGGCTACTCTTCTGATTTCTTCCGAGCAGTCGCCATTTCTGTCAATTCTGGGGCCCAGATATTCAAAATGCGTGACCTGGTCTAATTCCTCACCATCCACTGTAAATTTATGTTGACATTGTGTTTTATCGGTGGCCATTATTATGTATTTGTTTATGTTTGTAAACAGGTTCTTATCTGCACTGTAACTTCTATATGCGGCTGAAATTAGCAGCTCTAGCCCTTCCTTACTTCCTGGTAGTATCACTGTGTCATATGTGGATCGTAACTCTGGGATAATAACAGTCACACATCTAAAATAACATAGAAGTGAAAGTTATAAGGAAGTTATCCAGATCAGAGACAGATTTGTGAGAGACACTCAATATGCAACCTCATCAAGTGTGAATGAGCGACCTTTACATCAAGTGTGAATGAAAGACCTTTACATCAAGTGTGAATGATCGACCTTTACATCAAGTGTGAATGATCGACCTTTACATCAAGTGTGAATGATCGACCTTTACATCAAGTGTGAATGAAAGACCTTTACATCAAGTGTGAATGAGCGACCTTTACATCAAGCGTGAATAAGCGACCTTTACATCAAGTGGGAATGAGCGACCTTTACATCAAGTGTGAATGAGCGACCTTTACATCAAGTGTGAATGAGCGACCTTTACATCAAGTGTGAATGAGCGACCTTTACATCAAGTGTGAATGAGCGACCTTTACATCAAGTGTGAATGAGCGACCTTTACATCAAGTGTGAATGAGCGACCTTTACATCAAGTGTGAATGAGCGACCTTTACATCAAGTGTGAATGAGCGACCTTTACATCAAGTGTGAATGAGCGACCTTTACATCAAGTGTGAATGAGCGACCTTTACATCAAGTGTGAATGAACGACCTTTACATCAAGTGTGAATGAGCGACCTTTACATCAAGTGTGAATGAACGACCTTTACATCAAGTGTGAATGAGTGACCTTTACATCAAGTGTGAATGAACGACCTTTACATCAAGTGTGAATGAGCGACCTTTACATCAAGTGTGACCGAAACACTAAGCAAGAAATTTGCAACTCAGACAAGCCACGCAACAACACCAACAACACTGCGTTGTCATGGAGAGGTTAAGGAAATGAAACAGAATGCGCTGCATGGCATGGCTGTCCAAAGTCAACAAAAGTGCACCGAGAAGAAACATTAAACGAATAATCAAAAACATAAAAAGAACAAATATTAGTCCCATTATATAATATGTTGTCGGGGGGGAAGTGTTAGAGACTATTGCACGAGATCACATCTTATTTATGAGGTGGAGAGCCGATCTGCTTGTCTCGCAGCCTGTCCTTCAATAACAGCAGATCTGGTAGCCATTTACATTTGGGTAGACTGGAACGTTCTAGTAACAGGAATCTACTTCACAATGAAAAAAACTAATGCAATGTTAGATCTGTTTAAAAAACGAATATTAAACATAGGAGCAAAGAAGAGATCGACAAACTGTATAAAGCTTTAGTTAGACCTAGATTGGAGTACTGTGTACAGGTGTGGAGTCCTTATCATAGAGGGGATATAAACATGCTGGAAAGGATACAAAGAACACTCAGAAAGCTGATAGTGGGATTCCAGAATTTTAGTTATCAGGACATAAAAACCAGCCTACAGTGTCTAGAAAAGAGAAGCATATCAGGTGATTTAACATATGTTTATAAGATAATAAACGAAAAGAATAAATTAGACTATAAGTTGTTTTTTTTAAGTACAGCCGCCTACAAGAACAAGAGGGCATCGCCAATAATTAGTTTAAAAAAAGGTTAGATTAGATGTTAGGAAGTATTTTGTTAGTCAAAGAGCAGGAAATGCTTTGAAGGGATTGCCGCCGGAAATAGTGGGTTGGGGGGGGGGGGGGGGGGGGGGCGAGACAGGGGACATGGCATGGACAACTGTAATCTAAAGTAGGTTACATGGGCAGGGTCAGTTAATGCATTCAAGAATAGATCGGATACACATAATTATTTTTAGATCAAGTGGATTAGAACAAAATTTGTTGTATACAGACTCCTCTGAGTCTTCTAAACCAGTATATAAAGACGTTAAGTAAGTGAGTTGAACTCCTACCTTTTGTCGCGAGAAGCAATTTCTCTACCACAACAATCAATATTGTAAAAACAAAAAAGTGATATTCAGAGGTCAGAGCCTTGACCCTGCTTCCATAATTGTTGGCAAAAATTGATCGACCTACAGACTTTTCGCTAAAGTTGATTGAGCAGAAGCTGGGCATGGGGCAGATTACCCCAACCGGTAGAAACTTTAAACCATCAAAACTTGAGTCATATGGGAAGGTCCGCACTTTATACCATGACGTGTAGGTGTTGAACACATGTGATCCACAGTCAGCTGTAACAGTTTTCCAGATGATTATTATATATGTATTCTGCTCGTTTCGATTCTTCTCTTTTTTTCTCCCCGATCCTGTCCAGCTTGTGCCTTTCAGCGTCAGATTATGGAGAGGTTTCTTGACCGGGCTCTAGTATGTGCTTGTGGCTTTCAGGGCCAGGTTATGTGGAGGTTTATTGACCGTTCCCTAGTATGTGCTTGTGCCTTTCAGGGCCAGGTTATGAAGAGGTTTCTTGACCGGGCCCTAATATGTGCTTCGTACATTGGGAGCTTTACTGCTTTTTTTATTTCTGATATTCATCTTTTGCCTGGTCGGTCCTTGGCTCTGCATCTATTGTATCTGTATAGCAAAGCTTTCTGGGGGATATTATCTGGTGTTTGACGTGCCACATGGCCGATCCATTTGGTTTGCTGTCTCTTGATCATTGGTATTGTACCTACTTGTCTCCCTAATATCTTCGTACCCGTTGTTTGTGCATTATTTATTATAACAGAGGATAAGGCCGATAAATTTATGACCTTTAAATAGTTGTCTTAACTGAGCTGAAAATTAATGACCCGATTATTACTAAATTTGGTAACAATGGCTTTAAAAGGGTTGCATTTGTTTTAGTTGGTGCTCAAGATATCCGTCACCAGATGCAGCGCATGCGCGAAGTTGAGTACGTCACTGCCTCACTGACCAGTAAACTGTGCGCTGTTCTAACTGGACCCATGCCAGCTGTATCCGCTCCTATAGCTCGTTCACGTTGTCCCATAGCCATAGAGTTAAGACCTGATCCATTGGTGGACACATATACAGTACAACGGTATGCCTCGCAGGATTATCAGCGTATGTCTGACACGATGAGCTGTATGTCTCGAACGATGGAGTTTGTCTTGCTGGAAACTGTAGAATTCTACTTACGCCGGAAAGAAGGCATTTCATCAGCCATCTTTTGTAGTATTAATCGCCTTCTATCTCCATACCAGGTTGGACAGATGAATCCCAGTGTGGTCCAGTGATGAGACGCCAAACCATGACTGATTTCTGTGGTCAAATGATGAGACGCCAAATCATGACTGATCGGTGTGGTCCAGTGATGAGACGCCAAACCATGACTGATTTGTGTGATCCAGTGATGAGACTCCAACAGAAACCATGACTGATCTGTGTGGTCCAGTGATGAGACGCCAAACCATGACTGATCTGTGTGGTCCATTGATGGGATTCCAACAGAAACCATGAGTGATTTGTGTGATCCAGTGATGAGACTCCAACAGAAACCATGACTAATTTGTGTGATCAAGTGATGAGACATCAAACCATGACTGATCTGTGTGGTCCAGTGATGAGACATCAAACCATGACTGATCTGTGTGGTCCATTGATGAGATTCCAACAGAAACCATGAGTGATTTGTGTGATCCAGTGATGAGACTCCAACAGAAACCATGACTAATTTGTGTGATCAAGTGATGAGACATCAAACCATGACTGATCTGTGTGGTCCAGTGATGAGACATCAAACCATGACTGATTTGTGTGGTCCATTGATGAGACTCCAACAGAAACCATGACTGATCTATGTGGTCCAGTGATGAGACTCCAGCAGAAACCATGACCGATCTGTGTGATCAAGTGATGAGATATCAAACCATGACTGATTTGTGTGGTCCAGTGATGAGACACCAACAGAAACCATGACTGATATGTGTGGTCCGTGAGGACAGATCAACAGAAATCATGACTGATTTATGTGGTCCAATGACCCAGTGATGAGACACCAACAGAAACCATGACTGATTTGTATGACCTAGTGATGATACACCAACATAAGCCATGACTGGTTTGCTGAACGTTGGTTCTGTTCACAGCAAACGATTAGCAAATATTTCCTTTTTTTTCTGTCGACAACCGCTACACACAGCCAACAGTTATGTCTACTGGCAGGCCGGATCATCATTGTTCTTCTTGTAGATTGGACCCAAACTTTCTGCCTATCGGTTAGTTTATAACAGCCAAACGATTTTCATCTGAGAACAAATATGAAACGGACTTGAAATTCTGGGAAGCGATACAAAAGATGTTGGTACCTTGAAAAACGTGTCTCTTTACTGCATTTAGTCACTGTCACGCATGATGTTTCATAAAACATATGAACTAGAGCACATGTTTGATTATTCTGCCAACGGATTTCGGGAATAGCTTACCTGTTGAAAAAGATGTCCCTTGGAAAGGTATACTAGCATGTTTTTCTTCATTCTGGGGAAGCCCAAACGCAACAATTATTTTGTCATGGGTGTGCGCAGTCAGTGTTCAACCAGTGACTTTGTTCAATGGTACCCGTTTGGTCTATTGTTTGCAAGAGATGTTCTATATTCTTCTAAATTTCATCTTTAGGAAACTACAGTCGTTTCACGCCATAACATTTGTTAGGTCCAAGAAATGGGATCACCGTTTTTCGGTCAGTGAACGCCATATTGAAGCAGACGAATTACAATTGAATGCAGCGCCACCTGCAGGGCGTGAAATTGGTGGCGCGAACATACGTACGTACATACACACTCACAATAACACACACACATACTTACATACTTACATACATGCATACATACTCACTCACACATAATGCAATCTAAATATAAGAATGTTAATATTAGGTAAAAACGATTTTTGTCCGCCATTTTGAGACATGTACAAAAATGCCGAGATTTAAGTCGGTGATGAATGGCACCATTAAATCAAACATTCCCCACTTCCAACTGAAAGTGAGTAGATCTGCTCTCCACGCAGTTCCCAAAGCCTTGCTTGGTGACCCATTGAGCGGGCGCTACTGAAAACGTTCCGGCCAGGAGAGAAAAGTCTGGGTAAATGCTTCCTTGAGTTTGATTGGTCTGGACTTTGATGAAAGTGCACGGGTTCTCTTCTCTGACAAGGCATCGTTCATTCCCCTCTATTCCTGACCTCAGTTGATGCACACGCAGATCCCTTATCTCTAACTCTCTACCCATTTCTATCACTATATCTCCTTACTTTTCACTCTCTCTATCTTTCAGCCATATTTTCTCTTTCTTCGCCTTGTTAATGTTATATCTTTGATTATATAAGTGTTAGCTATTCGTTTCCTTTATTGTGTAACACGTCCTAAAATCGTCATCGGTCCATTGTTCGCTGCCTTCTTCGCGTTGATCCGTTAATGTCTTTTAAAATGAATGTTCTTTACCATTTAAAAGGATTCCGTACCTCTGCATCTGTCCAAGTGTGTCTGTATCTCATTGTTATGTGGCCGGTGATGAAAGAAGTCTCATTTACAAACGACGGAGACTGAGGTAACATGCATGTCACAAGAGTCTCTCTGGTCTAGCCTGTGTCTCTCTGGTCTAGCCTGTGTCTCCCTGGTCTAGCATGTGTCTCTCTGGTCTAGCATGTGTCTCCCCGGTCCAACATGTGTCTCCCCGGTCCAAAAATGTCTCCTTAATTTAACAAATATTTCCTCGGTCCAACATGTGTCTCCCCGGTCTAGCATGTGTCTCCCCGGTCCAACAAATGTAGCGTCTTTCACACACTTGTTATGGGGGTACAATACTGACCTTTCTTAACCTCGGAAGAACTACACTGGATTAGTCGACCTATGGGGGATGAGAGAGGGTGGGGGATGGGGGCTCTATACGTTCCAGGTCTGGTGTGAGCTTGATGTAACCAAGAGGAGGATTTCCTGCTAAGCGGGCTAGGTTCGGGGAGCTTATTACTCCGCTGCGTTTGGACAAGTGCCGCGAAGGGTGGTTAACCGATGTGCGAGTCTATCTTAATAAACTCAAACACTAGTGCAAAGCACGCTCGCAGCCTGTTAGGCGCCATCTATGCTGCTCTTAACAAACCGTCTAACCATGACCGGCGTTATACCATGTCACACAGTTAGTCGCCTCTTACGACATGCTCCCTGTGGATCAGAGGTTCTATTCATGTCCTTGCCATTCACCCGGCAGAGCACTCGGGTCGGTATCGATATGAAATAGTTCGCGTTCATCGATCACTGATCCAGGGATGATCGGTGTCTGCCCACAACTATTGGACAATGACACACCTGTGTGCCATTCATTCATGATCTCTGACGGAGCAACAGGTGACCTATAGCCAGACCCTAGTGATCCACCTAACACTGGTTGAACATGATCTCTGACCGAGCAACGTTAGACCTGTAGCCAGACCCTAGTGTAGTAGTTGTTGTTATGGTAGTAGTTGTAATAGCAGTAGTAGTTGTTGTTGTTATGACGACAGTAGTAGTAGGAGATGTAGTTGTTGAAGTAGTAGCAATAGTAGTTAAAATAGTAGTAGTAGTTGTTATGGTAGTAGTAGTTGTTGTAATAATAGTAGTTGTGGTAGTAGTTGTAATAGTATTAGTAATAGTTGTTGTTGTAGTTATTATGGCAGTAGTTGTAAAAGTAGTAGTAGCTGTTGTTGTTGTAATAGTGATTGTGGTAGTAACTGTAGTAGCAGTGGTTGCAGTTGTAGTTTTACTTGTTGTAGTTGTGGCAGCAGCGGTTGTAGTTGAGGTAGCTATCGTTGTAGTAGTGGTGCTTGTCGTTGTTGAAGTAGTTGTTGAGCTGCGGTTCTAGTAGTTGTGCCATACAATACCACTAGTCGGGGTGCGAAGTAGTTGTTGAGCTGCGGTTCTAGTAGTTGTGCCATACAATACCACTAGTCAGGGTGTGAAGTAGTTGTTGAGCTGCGGTTCTAGTAGTTGTGCCATACAATACCACTAGTCGGGGTGTGAAGTAGTTGTTGAGCTGCGGTTCTAGTAGTTGTGCCATACAATACCACTAGTCGGGGTGTGAAGTAGTTGTTGAGCTGCGGTTCTAGTAGTTGTGCCATACAATACCACTAGTCGGGGTGTGAAGTAGTTGTTGAGCTGCGGTTCTAGTAGTTGTGCCATACAATACCACTGGTCGGGGTGTGAAGTAGTTGTTGAGCTGCGGTTCTAGTAGTTGTGCCATACAATACCACTAGTCGGGGTGTAGTCATAGCTTCTCGCAAGTGACGAAAGATCTGACGATGTAGTAGAGGACCTCAAATGCACCGGTAGAGGAATTACAGGGATAAATAGGAAGGAATATACATAACAAATATTAGGTGCAGGAGGAGAAAATAAAGTAGGAAAAAAAAGGAAGAAGAAGAAAAAAAAGAGGGAAAAAGAAATCAAAGAAGACCCAAAAAATAGAAAAAAGATGCAATAGAAAGGGAAGGAAGAAGAAATAGCGGGAGGAAGAAATATAAGGAGGAAGAAATATAAGGAGGAAGAAATATAAGGAGGAAGAAACAGCAGGACGAGGAAGAAGAATTGAAAAGAAGAAAAACATAGAAGGAACAAGAAATATCCAGAAAAAAAGGACATGCGAAGACAAAGAAGAAGGAAGAAGAAACAGAAGAAAAGGGTCGATGAAATCAAATAAAAAAGTAACAATAAATAAATTATATTTCTTCCATTTCTTCTACTCTGTCCTATTTATCGTGCTGTCCATTTATTCTATTTCTTCCTCGTTTTATTTCTTATCTCTATTTCTTCTTCATTCTATTTCTTGTTCACTTCCCTTATTTTTTTTGTCTCGTTTCTTCTCCCGTTTGATTCTTCACTCCGTCTGTCTTTTTTCTTCCCTCCTCCTTCTATTTCTTCTTCCTTCTAATTTTCAAAGAAATATAAAGAATAATGCATGGAAGAAGAAGGTAGTTGAGATGGAAGAGAAGGATAATGAAAAAGTAATAATAACTAGAAGTTAAAAGTGAGCCAGTTGGCTGCTCGTCCGTGTAGCTGCTTGACATGAACCATGCCCCAGTTTTAATTAGTCCCCCTCGTGCCAGTCTTGATTTACTGGCTAGAATAAGCCTGGTCGTTTTACCAACAGCCACTGGCGCCGTCGCGCGATGGTCTGGCTCGCTCAGAGCATAACTTAACTAGATGATGATGATGAGGAAGGAGAAGTACACAATATCCTGGCTGACAATTAAAGTTGTTGTAGTTCCTCAACAGATGAAGATGGTGCTGTACTGCCACGTCCAACAAATACTGGTGAGCTATTAACCGTGGACACGAATCAATTAGATACAGTTAGACGCAGTGTGGAACTTCTCATCAGAGATCAAGTGGTAGACGTCCATTATACTAACTTAGCCTTTTCTTCATTGTTAAGCATGAGTGACAGGTTTTCTTCCTCGCGGTAAGTTGGGTTACGATTAGCAATTGGGTTTTCTATAGCTATTCAAACCAAGGATTGAATCTGGACAGTTTCCTACGATAGACAAAAGCACTATAGTCCGTCTTTTAATTCATGAACAAGGTCCGAAACAATTTTCTACTTAAACTGCATGTCAGATCCAAATGATTTTTCGCATGCAGCCTTAGAATATCCATGACGCTAAAACATTGAAATTATTTAGTCCAAAGATGTTAAGACATTTGCACATCGGCGAATTCCTTTGATCTGTTAAGACCATTGCAAAGAAATGGCATTAAATTAAAGATTTTGAAGTACGCAGGTTAATTTCTCGTCGCATTTTGTTCATTAGCGTATCTCCTTAATATCTTGATTGATCAATTGATTGTTTGTGCTGCCCTTTATCTGCAATCGTAAAAATGGCACCAATATGTGACAGTTAGTACAGACCTTCGGTCACCTTTAGACCCCCCAAGGTGGCATCACCTGCCCAGGAAATAGAGGATGCTTACCAGGAGAAAAAACACACAGTAGCGGTTTGGGTGGATTTAGAAAAGGTATTTGACAAGGTCTGGAAAGAGGGATTTAAAGTCAAGCTACGAAGAAGTGAAGTTTGTTGGAAAATGTACAGATGGATCAGCCACTACCTCAAAAACAGAAAAGCCAGATTTCAAGTACAAGGGCAAATTAGCAAAAAGGTGACACTCGAGCAGGGAGTACCCCAAGGGGGAGTACTGTCACCCACACTTTTCCCGGTGTATATAAACAACATCTCAGAGAATATACCAAGAAGAGTCCACAGCTCCATGTTTGCAGACGATCTGGCTATGTGGACCTCTGAAACAAATCTCACCATAGCAAGTAATCGGATGCAGCGGACCCAAACATATTTGGAGGAGTGGGCGAACTCGTGGCTGGTCAAAATAAATGAGGGAAAAACAACATGTACGATATTCTCGCTTTCAAACAAACCCCAAAATACCAAAATAAGTCTTAACGGCAAATATCTGCGGCCAAACGACAACTCAAACTACATGGGAGTCACATTTGATAGGCGCATGACATGGAAAAGTCAGATTGAGAGAAACCGAATGAGAGCCAGAGAAAGAATGGCAATCATGAGGAAACTTGCTGGCACAAGCTGGAGAGCAGACGAAAGTATACTAAAGAAACTGTACACTGGAAGAGTGAGACCAGTTCTCGAGTATGGCATTGCGGCATGGACAACAGCAGCAAACGCGAACTTTGATAAAATTAGCAAACTTCAAAACCAAGCCATGAGAGTTATAACAGGAGGCATGAAGTCAACGCCAATTGTAGAACTTGAAAAGATTACAAATCTGCAATCCATGACCGACAGAAGAGACTGCAGAGCCCAGCAGCAAGCAGAGAAACTCAGAAGACTGACAGACCATCCAATGTATCAGAGACTAAATAGATTTGGAAATGGGAAACTAAAGCGGAGAAACTTTGCAGAAATAGCCAAAGCAAAGATGAGCAAAGACCCTATGATCACATTAACAACACCAAAGCCCATCCCTACTGTACGCAAACCTACCTGGAGGCAGCATATACTTCCGGTGGTGGTAGAAAATATACCAGGTATTGGAAACAAGAACAGCCAGACTGTAAAAGAAAGAAGAGACATAACCCTGAGGTACATAACGAAAAACTACCCAAGCATGGACTGGACCTATGCATACACCGACGGTTCTATAACAAACACAACACAGAACGGAGGGGCAGGGGTATTCCTGAGCCTACCAAATGGTAAAAAATTAACACTGTCAGTGGCAACTGGAAAATACTCAAGCAATTTAAGAGCGGAGGCAGAGGCACTGAGGCCAGCAGTAGAAGAAATGGTGACAGGTAAAAGAAATGAAAGCCATATAGTCCTGTTTACAGTTGCCCTGGCCGTAGCCACAGCACTAAAAAGCCAGAAAAATACTGAACTTAATGATTTAAGAGTAGTACTCTGTCCACTATGCCAGCAGTCCGTACCAAAAAGAGTAGTGGTACAGTGGGTTCCATCCCACTGTAACATCGAAGGCAACGAGGAGGCAGACAGACTGGCAAAAGAAGGTGCAAGACTACCACAACCAAACCATAGTGTGACCTACGAAGAGTCCAAAAGGTTTATTAGAGCCAGATAGATGACCAAATGGGAAACAGAACATACTGGCTACACAAAAAACGATGCCTATTACCAGTTGAATAGAAGAGAGCAGATCGTGGTCTTCAGACTTCGCACTGGCCACAATAGACTGAGGTACCACCTATTCAACAAATTTAACATAGGTGGTAATGACGAATGCCCGTGTGGTACCGGGAAAATGACCGCTGAACATCTGCTGCAAAATTGCCCGATATACGAGGATCAGAGAAAGCAGATGTGGCCATCACCAGACAAGCTCTATGGCAGTGTCGACAGCCTCAGGATGACCGCTGCTTTTTTCGAAAAAATTCAAGGTTGACGTCTGACAGCGTACGATAAAGAAGAAGAAGTAGAAGTATCTAATTCATCCAAGTCTGCTAGTCAGTATGTTCACAATAGATGATATTAATCATCCGAATCTGTCGATTCAAAGAGGTTGATAATTATTACTGGCTGGACAAATTGTAATCCATCTCGTTGCCAGTACTGTTCTTCTTCCCGGAGCACATGTTTAACACACTTCATCCCCGAGCACAT
The DNA here is from genome assembly GCA_036924085.1 of Ariolimax columbianus. NCBI lineage: Eukaryota > Metazoa > Mollusca > Gastropoda > Stylommatophora > Arionidae > Ariolimax > Ariolimax columbianus. The sequence continues at coordinate 60,595,506 of JAVGWX010000020.1, forward strand.
GTTCAACACACTTCTTCTAGAACTGAATGTCTATTTTTGAAAGGTTCTCACGTGTCAGCACTTCAACGTCACACATTTTAAATGCCCTGTTCTGTTGGCAACTTGTCCTTTGACTTTAGCCCACACAAGCTCTGTAGGGTTTAGATGAGCCTGATATGGAGGTAGTCTCAGAGAAGTGTGACCGTACTGTTCAATGGTTTTGTCAATCTGATACACTTTTGTCTTATTTGTCTTCCTCACAAGCTGCAACAACTCGGGCTTCAAATACGTGTCTTCGAAATTCACTTTTTCCTTATCTAGCCATGTCCTAATTTGAGCTTTTATATTTGATCCAGTTGGTACGTTGTCTTCCTCTGATACTGTATTGTGGAAGGATGCATTATCCATTACTGGACAAGACGGTCTATCCAGAATTGGAAGCATATCATTCGTCATCCAGTGCCTGACAATGTGTACATTCATTTAAGTGTGGTAGTCTCTACCGTCATTACTTTGTGATTTGAAAATAAGTTCAGCGTCATGGACAAGTCCGTTTTCACTGCTTCCGGCATACGTTAGTATAATGCGCTGCCCTTTACTGCTTGGAATTTGTCTTTTCTGTTCACCGTCAACTGATTGTCATTCTTTACCATAGGTGTGGTGAGCTTTGGCCGAGGATTCATCTACCATTCTTTACCATAGGTGTGGTGAGCTTTGGCCCAGGATTCATCTACCATTCTTTACCATTCGTGTGGTGAGCATTGACCCAGGATTCATCAAAGTATACAATATCATAGCATTGCCTTTGTCGTCTGTCTCAGGTATTTGCTTCTGACAGCAACCAAATGTGGCTTTCGACATTTGATATTCCTGCCTCCTGAAGTTTTCCTGAATGTAAAGACGGCGGCTCTTACAATATTCCGAAGTACTTTGGAAACGTCAAACCTGCAGTCGAATTGCAATGTTAATGTTAGTTTCCCGAAAGTAACTAGTTGATTTTTCGTCAACAGTTTCAAAATCTCCGTTTTATGACCTCTGTCGAAATCGTCAAATTTCTTTTTTCCTTCCTTGCTTGATATGAGTGCACTGTCCTGTCCAATCCAACGGTAAAAGGATGATCTATCCAGACCAAACGCCAATTTCATACGTTTCTCTGGGTCATGAACATCGCATTATTAGTGACCCGTCTTAAATTCCCTGCAGAATAACTGTTATATTAAAACGGTAACCTCTGCGTTGTTATAAATGTACACTTAAAAATCATTTTGAAATTGATATCAATGTAAATTTTGAAAAAGAAACTATATGCCAGAATATATGGCTTAACTATGAATGTGGATTGATTGGCATCTTGTCAGTCTCGAGAGACAATGGACGACGCTAGACAGGGGACAGTCAGTTGTTGACCTAGCTTTTGCCGCACACGTTTGGAGTCAGCATCTTATCTTCCCCTGCCTGCAGACCAACACACAAAGCCTGCCTCTAGCTAGGCCTATCTTTGGCAAGTTCCTCCCAGTTGGAGGTGTTCATATCCAACGCTTTCAGGTCACGATTGCAAACGTCTTTGTAGCGGAGGAAGGGTTTACCTTTTTTACGTTTGCCTGTGGTCAGCTCTCTGTATATATCTTTTGGTATTCACCCATCCTCCATTCTACACACGTGACCAAGCCACCGCAAGCGGCGCTGGCGGAGGATCGTAACTAAACTAGCAATCTTTGCACGGTCCAACACGACGTTGTTAGTCACTCTGTCACTCCATGAAATTCCAAGTATGTGTCTCAGGCAGCGCATATGAAAAGAATTTAGACTTTTATCATGTGGGGCATACAGAGTCAATGTTTCGCTGCCATAGAACAGGGTACTAATAACACGTGATCTGTACACAGCATGGAGACGGCCAGCATGATCAGGTTTAAGACAATGTCGGAAGGATCTGCACCCTGTGCCATCACTTTGATTTTTTGTACGCTGATGGTGAGTCCAAACACGTCACAGGATTTTGCAATCTATTAATAAGGATCTGTAAATTGGCTTCCATGTGGAATACCAGGGCAGCATCACCTGCGGAAAGCATATCCCGAATGACAATCTCCCTTCTCTTACTTTTTGTTCGCAGTGTAGTTAGATTGAATAATGTCCCATCTGACCTAGTATGCAGGAAGACCCTTTATGTAGCAGTTCCAAGGGAGTGTTCAAGCCCGATGGCAAAGAAAATGTTGAATAGAGTCAGAGCGAGGACACAACCTTGTTTAACTCCGCTGTTAATGTCGAAGGCCGCAGATTCCTGACCATCATGCAGCACTGTACCTTTCATGCTCACATGAAAAGACTTAATCATGCTCAGTAGTTTAGGTGGGCAGCCAACTTTAGACAATACTTGAAAAAGACCCTCTCTTATTTACCAGGCCGAATGCCTTGGTGAGGTCAATGAAGGCAAGAAACAGCGGTCTGTGTTGTTCTTTGAATTTCTCTTGCAGTTGTCTCAGTGAAAAGACCATATCAACGGTGGACATTTCTGCGCGAAAACCACACTGAGAGCCAGCTTTTGCAATATGATCAGGATGATGCAAGAAAACACTTTGCCTATGGTATTGAGCAGCAATACACCCATGTAATTGTCTCCCCCGTCTCCATTTTACTTGTAAAGTGTGATTATGTTGGCGTCTCTCATGTCCTGTGTGATCCCCCCCCCCCCCCCCACCCCCATGATGTATACTCCAATAACTTTAAGACAGTTTCGCTTGAATGGCATTTGCTGTTTTCAGCATTCGACAAAGTGTCTAATTGGTGTACGGGTAAATTCGGAATTTGTATTTACTGAGCCTATTTAAAGGTCAAAACATATATTTTTAAAACAGCACGCTTGTGTACCAATACATTTTTTTCAAAAAAATACATCAAATTTCTTACAGAAAAAAATATTTCTATAACATCAAGGATATTCTAAGGCTGCATGCAAAAAATCATTTGGATCTGACATTCAGTTGAGTAGAAAATCGCTTCGGACCTTGTTTATGAATTTAAAGAGACTATAACTACTCACAAACTGAGGGGATGGATAAGAAATGGTAATGGTCATATCATTGGTTCTTTGCAGTTCATTTCTTATTATTATAATTATTATTCTACAAAGTCCATAAGACATCCAGGTCAATGATTCCAACAAAGTCAGGTCTGTGGATATTCTTAGGAGGCAGATTGTTTTCTTCTGTACATGTCTTCTACGCTTGAGGGCTCAGTGCATCTGACATCAGCATGAATAAAACTAATCGGCAGGCTGCAGGATTTTGCTGACATAGTTCTATTTTCTTTGACAGCTGTCTGACTCGAATAACAAGCAGATGGTTTGAAAATGTAGATTTGTAACTGTCACATACCACCGACTGTAACTGTCGCCACCACCTGTTGTGACTGTCACACACCACCGGTTGTAACTGTTACAAATTTGTTTTGTCACGCTGACATCCTCGTGTTCGTCACCACGCTCTAACCAGCCTATTCACTATTCGCCTGTGGGATCCAGTCAACCACTGGTTGCAGAGTTAGACTGATTTCTAATAAATTGTGGCGCCTGATAGATTTAGAACAAAACAAAAGAAATGAAACATGGCACACAAAAAGACGACATAAATATTTATGGTCAGGCAAATATTTTTTTTTTTTGCGTTCACCTTATTTTGCTAATCCCCAAGGCGGTGTGCGTTGCACTGTGGTTTTTATTGTGCGCCTGTCAACCCACTGTATCCGTCTTCAGCATGCATTTTATGTAAGGGTCTGCTTCCTCCTGCATTTTCAAAGGGTTTGCTTCCCCGGGGTAACAACCGGTGCTGTGATGGGGATCGAACCCAGCACCTTCGGTTTGTGAGCCGTGCCACTTAGCCACGCTGTCCCCTGGTCAGGCAATTTAAGAATTAGAAAATGTGGTCATCCCTATTTCTCACACTGCGCTCCCTCCCCATAGGCTCTGATCTGACCGACTGACACACGTTCTTAGGTTCCATCCTCACAGCTTCTCTGCCCTTGAGATCGTCTACCGCCATCTCCTTATCTTTCATTACAATCCTTCCAGATTCGCAGTTATCTCCTGATCCCCGTTTGATAATACAGACATGGCAGAGACTTGCGTGACCCGTTGGTTCGAAGCAGACTCAAACCTTGCCTCCTGACAACAATCATTGTTTTGTAGCGTGTACCTATGTTATTGAGACACATTCAGTTCCGTTTGCTAAAGCAAAGTTTCAAAGTCAGGTAGTCGAATCGTGTATGTTATTGAGACACATTCAGTTCCGTTTCACAAAGCAAAGTTCTGCAAGTCAGGTAGTCGAATGTTATTTGCAACCATTACAGTTTGAAATACTTAACATCTTTATACTGTTTTAGAAGGCTCTGCATGATCTGTATACAACTAGTTTCATTTAGAGGAGAATGACCTTGAACTCCATGCCTGCTTCCGCCAGCACCCCAATGACGTTTCTAATAACCCGGCTCTCCGGTCGCCAGCCATTTCAGTAGTTCTGGCCATCGGATAATGTTGACATCAGATCATGCTCCACCGGTGATCGCTGCCAGTTGAAGCTTGAGAAACGTTTAAATTTCCTTATGGGATGTTGTAAACCTCACCGTTCAAATACATTTCATACCAAGGTCTAGGCTTCCCTACACATCCCTCCCTCCCTCTCTCTCTCTACCAGTTCCTCCTCCAACACTCCCCCTTTCATCTTTCTCTTATGTTTAAACATATATTTATGTATCATTTATATACATATATCAGTGGCAGTTTGTGGACTCTGGAGTTAATCAAGCACCTTTGAAAATGTCGTCTGGATGTGTAGGTATGTTGAGCCAGCGATGTCTACGGTGGTTGGGACATGTTTATCGCACGGAAGACGAGAGGCTGCCAAAGCATTTCCTTTATGGACAGCTAGCCATTGGAGTTAGAAAAAATGGCCGTCCCACACTGCGATTCAAGGACATATACAAGAGGGACATGAAGTCATGTGACATCCCATCCGGGACATGAAGTCATGTGACAACCCATCCGAGGGCTGGCAAGAAATTGCTCAGGATCGAGCTATCTGGAGACAGTCAGAGGGGGCATAGTGGCTGCTTACGCTCGTAGAGGTCTTCTGTCTGCAGAGAAAAGAGAAAGAGTTAAGAGATAAAGAAACAGCCAGGCAAGCCATCCTCCTCAGTATGGTTGTACGATCTGTGACAGGGACTGTCACTTGCGAATCGGCCTTTTCAGCCATAGCAGACAGTGTCGAAATACAGGAGACAGAGCTGGACAAAACTTACAGGGCGCCCCACGCATGGTCTATTGAGATAGACGCCTATGGTGACTTCACAACTAATTTGGGCTATATTGTAGGACAAAATAAGCTATGGATATACATTTTTACTGCTGGAAGTTGGCATTTTTGGGGTAGGCCCACACAAATTATTTTATATTTCATTTATTCTCCTTCTTCTGTGTTCATTCTCAAACTCCCACTTCCAAGCCCTGAACATTCTCAAACTCCCGCTACCAAGCCCTGAACATTCTCAAAGGATTTAAACAACCCCCCCCCCCCCCCCCCCCCCCCCCGTTTGGGTTCACACAGTAGTCCTGATCTTTTCTTTCATAAATGTGAACATATTTTCTGATCTTGTACAGACAGAAAGAGAGAAAGGTCCACACACACAGAAACAGTTAAGAGACATACAGACATCAAAGCATCCAACAGTCTGTGTAAAACTAATTCACAAACTCAATAATAAAGTGATCTGTATTTTATGTGATTTATACATGAACATGTGTGTCAAGATCGAGCTCAACATAGACCCTTAATTTTGAGGCCTAGGACATAGGTCAGTCAATGAGCTGACAGACAACAGCCCTAGGACTACCAAGACCCTAGGACTACCAAGATTCTATTCCACTGTCAGTCCGAGAGTAGTCTGGCTAAGAAATCGGATCACAGTGGGAAAGCAAACCCAGTATCCAAAAAACGCCGGATTGTCATCAGACAATAAAGATACAGATATCGCAGCCTCGCTGTAATCCATGACAGAACATCCATTTCAGGACAAAAGCCAAAGATCGTCCTTACACCTTTCCTGGTTCAAGGAATCTTTGTCAGATATTACTTTAGTACAAGGAACTACCCACTTGCATGGAGGCAGTCAGACCATTATACAAAAACACATCAGGCCAATCATGTGTGTTGTGTTTAACAAACTGCTTTCATAAACTAGAGAGAAAGCAAGACAGATCTATAAAGGTGAGGAATCAAGGAAGACAGCGATATGAAACACCCTTTACAGTTCAATCTATTTTACAAGAAATTAGTAGTTAAGACAAGAACAGTAATTCTATGTGTTTGACGGTTAGCAGAGTAAAGTCATTCAAACTAAAATCATTATTTTTACATGTAAAGATACAGCTTTTGTTGATAGAACAAATTGAGCTAAATCACAAACATGTAACTTCAGTGAAATCAAACAGTAAGTTGAGCTACTCTTTGACAGCAATGCACAATATGGACTGTAAAGGGTTAAACATGGAACACCAGAGGTATGGAACATGGAACACCCAAGGTATGGAACATGGAACCCAGAGGTATGGAACACCCAAGGTATGGAACATGGAACCCAGAAGTATTAAACATGGAACACCAGAGGTATGGAACAACGAACACCCAAGGTATGGATCATGGAACACCCAAGGTATGGAACATGGAACCCAGAAGTATTAAACATGGAACACCCAAGGTATTGGAGGGAAGAAAGTTAACTGATGAAATATTAGCAATCTTGGAACCTACGGAAGAAGAAAAAATAGGACAGAGGAGGCTGGTGGATTATGATGCTACTCTACAGAAGAGTTCTGGTGATTGATAGAGCTAATGGTGTGAACAGCAGCCAAAGGAAAAACATGAAACAATGGAAATTCTTATCACAAAACTAGCCAAAATACATCAGAACAGTAACAGACCACAGGGGTTGTGGACGCACGTCTACACAGATGAATCATCAGAGGAAGCATTGAGGAAAGGAGGGGCGGGACTCGTCATATTTCTACAGGATCGAACCGTTATAGGAAAAGCATGTGCTGCCTTGCAGCTCTTGACAAATTTAAGAACAGACCAACAGGCAATAACTGAAGCAGTCAAACTATTGGATGATAAGGGTTGAAAGGATAACAGAATAGTGTTTTTGTGCGACTGCATGGAAATTTTGCAGGCCACAACCAAGAAAAGCCAGCTTCAAGCCTCTGAGGTACATTTTAAAAAGAAACTAAGTAACAAGAAAGGTAAATGCCCATATGCAAACAATATATAAAGATCTTGAAATGCAGGCTCTTCAAATATAATTAGAGCAATCTCAAATGCTGGGGTGTTTTGTTTTTTTACATGGGTGTAGAATAGCAGAAGATTGGCCAGGCAATGGAATTAGGAAGGAGTCTGGAATCACCATCCAACAGGGCAATGCAGTCTGATGTGATAACATGGAATATTCTCAAACTAGACCAGAAAGAAGACAGCAGACCAACCAGTCGGACAAACCTGCACACCCACAGGGTAGAAGAGGAGCGACTAAGCAAGCTACAACAATACAACGCTGGTGTTTACAGAAGAATTCACGGTAACAAAGGGTTGTAACCTATCAAATGTTTTAAAAACTAATGTTACCTCCCCTTGACAAAAAAGTAGGCCCATATTGATATCACTAATGGCTGCCACTACAAATTACCCACTGCCGTATCCCAGAATGTGGGGACGATGAGGCTAACGTCTAGTTAGACAAAACACACTGATCAAACAATGTTAGCCAGGGTCAGGAAAAATATACTGGTCAAGACCCTCACCTGATCACCTCGGTCGTCATGGAAGCGGGCTGTTGTTGAGGTCAACAATCTGGCTAACAAGGTACGATTCGATGTGCTCCCCGTAGTGGGAGTGACAACTCAGGTGAAGCCAAGCATTGCACAACTGCCTGGAGAACCACGGTCCACTTCATCAACACGCTCGGGGTGTCAGAAAAGTTACTACATTCTGCCACAAGTTCCGTCCTTTTCGGGGCGCACAAAAGGGTTAACAACCCATCATGGAGATTATCAACCATCCCAGAATGTCACAAGGTTAAAACTCCCATTTATGCTACACTGTTGACCAATACTCCACTTCACAGAAAACAATTTCTAACGTACATAGATATATATACACATTGTGCCTGAATATCTTCCAGGAGGGCTGGGTGTGGCAGGCAGGCAAATAAGACTCCCACCAAACACAGCATGTTGTCAGAGCAGTCTAATTCCTCTAGAGTAGCAGCCTCTCCAACTCCTGACATTGTATTCCTCGTTATTCAAACAGGCCACAAGGACTTTATTGTAGGGAAGCCACCTAGATTTTAAAATGCTCTAGAATCAATTGCCTGGGAATATAATGGTGAACAACTTGTTTTCCCTGGGATCAAGATAAGATTAAATCCATCATCCGTACTTGTTCCATCCGGGAGGAGGAACATGGGCCCATCATTACAGTTGGCCTCCTCAACCACAGGAAGTCTACAACAAAGCCTCCACGTGATGGTGGTTTATGCAGCACTGCACATGTAGTTGACAGGCAAACCCACCACCGCCCCTCAAAGTTTTGGAGAGAAAACAAATAAATTAAAGGGAATGGTGACTTAAGAAACTTGGAGGGGATAAGACAATGCACTACCAAGACCGTCAGATATAAGAACTGAATGGTCTTCATGTTGGATTGATTGACTTTCAACAGTTGGACAGTTTGCTTCATGCCCAGAGGCAGACGGAAAGATATTACTGATAAAATATGCCCCCAAGTAGGGGCAGAGGTGACATTTTGTAGGCTTGTAACATACAAGTTGTGATCTTGGCAGATGATAGAGATCAGACGCATAAAGAGGGGGGAGGATAAGGACTGAAAAAGGTGTTCAGGACAAGGGCACATGTCAAACCCAAATGAGGACATCAGGTTCAGAGCACATATGTGGGTGAAAGTCTGTGACGATTCCGTCTCATAACATTTAGAGCACATCTGTGGGTGAAAAGTCTGAGGATTCCATCTCATGGCATTTAGAGCACATCTGTGGGTGAAAGTCTGTGACGATATGGTTTCGTCAGTTTCAAGCTCCCTGAACCCTTTCTGTGTTTGCATACTTTATCAACCTCAACACAACACACTCAATGAATATTTATGTATGATTTACTGTGGCTTCCAATATAACAAAAACATGACCTAACACACACTTCCTCACTAACGCACGCGCACCCAATTAAAAACCTGGGAGTATCCTCCCTTTCTTAATCATCTTCTTCCTTTTCTTATCCTTCTTATCATTTTTCCTTTTATCAATGTTTCCTTGCCTCTTCTGTTGTCGCTTATCTATCAACTCTTCCACTGTTTTCACCCTGTCTCCCCACTTATGTTTTTTCTTCTCTTTAATTTTATCTTTTCTCTTTACTGCCTTTTTCAAAAGATTAGGATCATCTTTGACCTTTTCACCCTTTGCTTTACTCATAGCTGCTTGCCACTGAAATTTGGACTCCAATTTGTTGCCCGCTTCCAAATCCTTCTCCTTTAACTTCTCAACCTTCTCTTTTCGTTTCTCAACCTTTTCCAACAGTCTCTTATAGTCACGTCCGCGGAAGTTTGAAGATTTGGAATTATTATTATCACTAAACGACATGGAAAAGTCAAATTTAGACTTGACTGGTTCCCCATTCTGGTTGAGAATTTTAGTCTGGGCAGGGGATTTCAATTTTTTGGCTATAGGCTCCACTTTCTGCTTATTGATGGATTTTTTGGTGCTCTTCAATTTAGCATTAACCTTATTCTCTTGTCGCTTGAGCTTCTTCAGTTCCTGTGAGTTGAGGGCGTTCTTGGAGTTCTTTTTGGCTGTACAAATAGAAAGTTGATATGTACATTAGATCTGCTTACATATATACATTACTAGCAACTTGACCAGTTATTTGGTCAGCAATCTCAAAATAGCATTAATAGTATCTTTATCAGACAATTAGTCACCAACTTACAATAATGTACACCAGCACTTTCATTTTCTATCTACTATTGGGGTTGGGTGAGAAGAGAAAGAAAGAGGGTTGTGCATGGAGCTGGAAACCTCATGTATAAATTATCTCTATAAAACAGCACTACAAATGACTGGCATAAGCCAATGCAATGTTGGACCTATGCTTCAACAAATGCAGAAACGGGACAGTTAAACAGTTATTTTTTAGCAATCAATCTCCAAATAGGTGGCAGAATGCCAGAACACTTAGAAACTCTAACAAGAGTTGCTAATGACAATAAAGCGTAGTAGTTTTGGCATTATCACACAATTGACTCAAATAAAATTTTACCATGGCAGCAAACATTTTTGTTTGTTTTGAACAATGACAATTTTTAAAAAAATAAAAACTACCATTATGACATTCATTAACATTGCTGAGGAATAATGGCTGCTTGCCCATGCAGTCGAGTGTTATTTTACATCCATTAGTGAAAACCAATGGCGTAACTAGATAACGAACACAAGTCCTCGTAAACAAACTAGCAACATCCAAACCACTCTCTTCTTATTGAAACTATGACGCACCACTGGTTGGCAATGTGTGGTAGAGCTGATAAATGCCCTTCAAGGACATCTCTTTTTTATTATAACATTCAAGTACTTCAGGAAGTTATCTTCATTGCCATATGGTCCAGCCATCAGTTAACCACTTTTGTCTTGCTTCTTACCCTGTACCTTCAGTCACCATATTGTCCTGACCTTTGTTACATATTGAAAGGTACATCTACATTTAACTTTACTTAACAATAATGACCTACAGATATTGCCTTCCTTAAACCAATCTCCGTGTAGTTTAAAATCATGACCTACCTTTAATTTCCTCCAACCTTTTACTGAGCTTTTCTTTGAGCTCATCCAATCTTGCTTCTCTTCGCTCTATCTCTTTACCTTTGTTCTTATTACCTTTTGGTTGTCTGCTCAACTTTTTATTCTTGTGTTTCTCTTCTGCGGAAACGAGAACCCAAATAACAAAGTTAATGAATTTCAGAAATAAAAGAGTTCCAACTCAGAACAAAAATCTGAAAATAATATGGCTGATTTAATCATCACAATCTGGGGGGTTGCTTTAGCTGAGCAGAAGGTAAGGCAGTCACTTCTCAAGATAGAAATAAAAGTGTCAAATAGTGTGTGTTCTTCTTCGTTCATTCTCAATCTCCCACTACCAAACCCTGAAAGGGCTTAAGTAGCAGAATGTAGTCGAGAGAACAGAATGCGTTGTGTCATAGTTTACAGCTGGACTGCGATATTTGCACCTTTCGGTCCAACACATCTGACTTCAGCAAGCATTTTTTTAATACCAGGTTAGCATTCCCTCTTTGATCTCTTCTCCTTAGCCAGTCTGCCCTGCTGCAGCCTGTTATCCAGGATCACCGCGTGGAGGTGTAGAAGGGTCTTGGCAGCTCTGGTTCGCTGGCCCTGACGCTAGCAGTTAGCTATGGGTCGCTGACCACTGCAGCTCATCCGCTGCTCAGCGTCTTGATCCCGTGGGTGTTAATATCCCACATGTATTCAAGCATTCCCTGGTCTTAAGGGAGGTGAGATTACGCACCTAGTCCTAGCACGAGTTGATCAACTCGGAGGCCGAGTGTAACCGCTGTGCATATAGAAAAGAACCATTGGTTGTGAAAAATAGAATAAATAAATTTTCTGTCATGGCAAACAAAAATGATAAAAGTAGCAGAATTCCTTCCCAATACTGACCTACAGGAAGGTCAAAAAGAGGCGCCCCTACATTATAGGAAGATACAACAGGAGTTATCAGGGAAAACCAGGGGCCAGTAGGACACCCTGTATAGGCTGCATGCAAAACAGAGGGACCTCGACAGCCCATAGTAAAAGAGTGAGCAAGCAAATGAAATCATGCTAGTTATTGTGTGCTGCTTCGTGCAGTGCTACCTCATCATGTGTGCTGCTTCGTACAGTGCTACATCATCGTGTGCTGCTTCATACAGTGCTACCTCATCATGTGTGCTGCTTCATACAGTGCTACCTCATCGTGTGTGCTGCTTCATACAGTGCTACCTCATCGTGTCTGCTGCTTCGTACAGTGCTACCTCATCGTGTGCTGCTTCGTACAGTGCTACATCATCGTGTGCTGCTTCGTACAGTGCTACCTCATCGTGTGCTGCTTCGCAGTGCTACCTCATCATCGTGTGCTGCTTTGTACAGTGCTACCTCATCGTGTCTGCTGCTTCGCACAGTGCATGCCGAAGATGGATGCACTGGTCAGACAGGCGCAAAATAAAAACACAGTGCAACGCACACCGCCTTGAGGACTAGAGAAATAAGGCGATCGCACACAAACATTTAAAAGACATAAAACTATATGTACTTACCAATCATTGCTGACTTGTCACTGCTTGAGTTTGCATTGTTCACAGCTGAGGACTTAAAATGACGTTCCTCTGCACCTGTTTAGATTCAAGTTGTGTACACATCAGTTACAGCAGGCACAATGCTTGTTAGATAACTTTTACTATTTCATGTGAAGTAAAATCTATCAATACATTTAATCAAAATAGATGAACGTTAACCAATTCACGCAGTAGAGTCAGGATATCAGTTTATAATTGTTCCTAGAATGATAAATCTGAAAAGTCTGCTTGTTGTAAGTCTCATATTCTTTATAAACTCTGAATGTTAGTTTTATTTCTACTTGAGCCGTTGAGTGTCGTAGGAAGCTTAAGTCGTCTATCCTGCGCCAAGTGTGCTGCGTCGGTCAATGTGAGCCTTTGTCGCTGCACAATCCTGTTATCTATCCACCTGCCTCACGACCGCGCCCTTGACCTGTAGCCAGATCTACCAGCATTGTAAGCCATCAGTGGAAGTCGATGAGGGTGCATTCTCATGAGATGGCTGGAAATGTATTTGGCACAAAACGTAGTGCCAACCGTACTTTGAATGTCGGCGTTCCACACTCTCCTGGTAACACTGATGACCTTCCTCAAACACTTCATTTCACACGTCGACATGAGCCCTGGAGCCGTATTTGGCACTGGTAGCACAGAATCTGTTTATCAGCTGTGATTTTGCAGTTGATTATCATCGTCGTACCGCTGCCACTGATCATCTACAGAGTAATTTGTGTATTGAGTTCTGTTCTGCTTCAATTTGACAGGTCTCTGTTGCAATTTTGTCCATGTAGATGTCAAACAGGAGAGGAGAAACCACACATCCTTGTCTCATGCCGGTATTGATTGCAAAATCATCTGTGACACCATCAGTCGTTCTGACAACGTTTGTACTGGAACGATACAGTATTCTGACATTATCAAGAAGCTGGCCTTGTACACAATAATCTTCCAGTATCTTCCAAAGTTTAATCCTGTCTACCCCATCAAATGCTTTTCCTTTATCAATAAAAGCAAGAGATAGATTTTTGTTGTATTCTATTGATCTTTCGCTTAATTGCCTTACGGTGAACGGCAGCTTATACCTCGGCGAAAATCAGGTCACGGGTTAAACTATTTCACAAATTCTTGAAAGTCTTCAGTAAAGAAATACATTCAGCATGGAGATGAGACCTGAGACAAAAAGAAAATGACTTCACCAAACAACACTTGTTTTTTTTTTGTTTCACTCCTGCCAGAGCACAGGACAACCACTACAGTTTACCTTTTGAAAGCCTACACCAAATCATTGATTTCCATAGCAGTTTGTTTTACACAATGAGGTTGCTAACCTTATGTACAACTTCAGTCACCTTTTACTACCAAGATTCGGCTCCGGCGGAATCTCAGAAGAGTTCTCTACATCATTCAGTCTCCATCAGGGCTGCGTTCTCGTCCCTGCACTTTGCTGTGCACTGGACTGGATCCTCACACAGACTTCTGCACACAACCCAGTGTCCTTGCCGGCGACTCCCGGGTAACCGATCTCGTCTACCCTGACGACGTTGTCATACCAAGCTACGATTCTCAGGCCCTAGTAGGCCCCCTAGAGGCACTGGATCGATCGGCTACCCCCCCAGACTTACACATCTCCTGAACAAAGACAAAAATCAAAAACCTCAGCAGGGACCCCTCTGCACTGAGCATCACCGTGAACAAGAACCCTGTTGCAGCTACCTGGGCAGCAGGCAGTCCCCTAACGCACACAGCAGTCACGACATTATCTGTAGGATTAACTTAGCGGCTTCGTCCACGTACTCCATTTGCAGATTCTGTCCCAGTGAAGACTCTCGCTGGAGATCAGGCTTCGTATTTACTCCTCCTGCATGGCTCCGAGTCCTGGACACTACTACAGCAGGACCAGCAGTGTCTTGAGGCCTTCCATCTGCGCAACTAGAGGCGCATCCTCGGGATCGCCTGGAATGACATGATTTCCAACAGTCAAGTAGCGATCTTATGGCCTTTGAAAGTTAATAACGGGCAAACCTTCAAATCCAAGCGAGAAATATAACAAATCTTTTCCAGATGTTTAAAATAAATGTCAAAATTGCTGTTGTTTGTTTTTATACAGACTATACGGAAATGGAAAACTCTACAATTGATAAAGCAGTATTTTCAGCTGATTTCTATGGTAGCCTAGTTGTCTATTTATTATTACAAAAAACACTGAAAAAATGTTGCGGTCATGAAACGTAAAGTCAGCAGGATAAAAGTGACAGATAATGCCACGGCGACATTTTTTTCCCCAATGGTTACATTAACCTTTAGCACGCAATGGTCAAGAATGTCTAGACTCAGGCTCCATTCAAAAACGGTTTTCAGGAAAAAATATTTTTTTTTTAACATAGACACTCCCGAAAGCCCTTTTTTACTGCTGAATACGTTACACATATATACACGATATTTTGTCGGTTAAAAGTCTCGTACGTTAGATTACAAATGGCTTTTGAACAGTTTTAATTTTGTATACGCCATTTGGTGCAAGCCGACTTTTTGCGAAAGGTGAAGTAGGTTGTTGGGAAAGATCTTTATCGAGTAGATCTGTTTATTTTGTTTGTTTAGATGGAAGAACTACGTTTGAATTGGAAACTAACAGTTGTGAACACAGTATCGATACATTGTTGTGATTTCCATGGTTTTCTATCGGAGCGACTAGGCCTAGCGGTCGAGTCCAAATTTTTTCTGAGATTTTCAAAAAATTTACAACTTCATCTTTTTGTACATCAGAAACTAACTAACACACAACAAAAACAATAACATCAATAAGTTATTTATTCAATTGTGTCTCTACACACAAGAAAATCATATTTATTGACAAACAAACAGTAAAGTTACAAAATTTGAAAGTCGACTACCATAGCGAGATGCAAATTTATCGTAAAAATAAATGTGGCATGTCAATCTCCAGCTGTACTGTCTGCTGTCTTGTTTTCTTCCCAAAGTCTATTTCTTATTACCTCAAACTATCTGATAAGTACGCAAGCGACAATTAACTGAATCTCATCTTTTTTATTGAGGTACATGGTTGGATCATCTTTTTTATTACGGTCTACAGTTGAGATGTGGTGTTAGTAGTAGCTAAATGACCCATTTCAGTATCATAAAATATGACTATATTCACATTTGTGACACCAAGGTTAACATTTTAAACTGCCTCATACACACCTTTCAGCCTTAGTTCTATAATATCTGTCACAGAGAGGGTAGTAAATGGGTTTTTCCCAGATTTCTTCCTCCATTTCTCCTTGACTTCAGGGGCACCTTCTTCATCTGATTCATCTGATGAATAAAAGTCAATTTCAATAACTAAATACTGATTGGCCGTTAAATGTCAGCATTAATGATACTAACAGTCTTGTTTCTGCTGTTATAAAATTATTGTTATTGACATTACACAAAAACAGTCAAATACAAGTTACACCAGGGGATGACAACTTTGTTTAAATATGACTTTGGTCCTAAAATTGTGGCCCCAAAGCTCTTGATGTCGTTTCAACCGAGTGTCCAGAATTTGTCATGCCCTGAGTTAGTCTAATACTCAAATCACATTGTAAGACAATAACACAGATACGAAGCAGACCATGTTTGAAAACAAACTGATGGCAACAAGAATGTGGGTCCAAAACAATTTGAAATGATTTGGGTGGTGGTGGTGTCATGCTGAGCGAAATCCGTGAAAAGACAGAGGGACAGGAGATCCCATATTAATATGAGTAACCTATATGAAAAATATAGAGTATAACGTTCCAAGTACAAATTGGAGTACAGCAGGGATGTATCCTTTCCCCATACCTATTCAACATTTATGCAGAGTACATAATGAGGAACGTTAGAGAGGATGAGAATATCAAAAGTTACGCTCCCTTTACAATCGACAGATACTTCTTCTTCTTACGCTGTCAGACGTCAAACCTTTATTTTTTCGAAAAAAGCAGCGACTACCCTGAGGCTGTCGACACTGCCATAGAGCTTGTCTAGTGTTGCCACTGGTGATGGCCACATGTGCTTTCTCTGATCCTCGTATGTCGGGCAGTTTTGCAGCAGATGTTCAGCGGTCATTTTCACAGTACCGCACGAGCATTCGTCAGTGCCACCTATCTTCAATTTATTGAATAGGTGGTACCTCAGTCTATTGTGGCCAGTGAGAAGTCTGAAGACCACGACCTGCTCTCTTCTGTTCAACTGGTAATAGGCATAGTTTTTTGTGTAGCCAGTATGTTCTGTTTCTCATTTGGTCATGAATCTAGCTCTAATAAGCCTTTTTGACTCTTAATCGACAGATGCAAGATTCTAGAGCTAAGATACGCAGACGACACCTTGATACTTTCAAATAGTGCAGAGGGGTTAGAGCAGCTAATTGCAACCATAAGCAAATGCAGTGAAGATCAAAACCACTTTGGAAACATGAACAAAACAAAGATAATGACCACTGACAAAACTAGAAGTCAACATAAATTCAAATTCGGGGGTGTGGAAATAGAACATGTCATGAACTTCGAGTATCTTGCCTCCAGAATTGACAACAATGCTCAACGGAAATCAGGAGAATGGTAATCCAGAGGCTGCATAACCTCAGGAAACTAAGTCAGAATACTAGCAAAACAAAAGTACAATTTCAGAGAATTTCTATTTTTCCCATGGCAGCTGCTGCTTCTTCGTCGTTCATTCCCAAGCTCTCACTACCAAACCATGAAAAGGGCTTTGCAAGTAGCCGGATGCTATCCGGAGAAAGGACTGTATTGTGTCGTAGTTTACAGAACTGTGACAGTTGCACTCTTCGGTTAGATTCATCCAACTTCAGAAGGTAATTTTGGGTACCGCATCCCTTCTTGTCCAGTCTGTTCTGTTGTAGCATGTTAATCCAGCACCACCATGTGAAGGTTAAGAAGTCTTGGCAGCGTGCACAGGTCCACTGGCACTAGCAGTCAGATTTGGGTCGCTGCAGCTAATGCGCTGCTCAGCATCTTGATACCTCCCGTGCCAGCATACAGCTGAAAAGCATGGAGTTATCCAAACTTCAAGCAAGAGATTCGAGTACTTCAAGTCTAAATGTTATAGAATGGTCCTCAGAAAAATAAAGAATGTATACATTTGACAAGAATTGGGCATGGATGAGAACTGGTTCATAAATTCCATCATAAACAGAAAATGTGAATACTTTGGCCATATCATAAGCCACAACAGTCTTGAGAGAATGGTAACAGAAGGTGCCAGGTAACAGAAGCAGACCATGGGGGCAATGCCATCAAGATGTCAAGGAATGCTTGGGCATGATGGGCTGTGGTGGAAGTGACATTCTGCAAAGAACATGCTACATGATGATGTCATGCTGGAAAGCATACAAGCAAGCTAAGCAGAATATAGAATGGAAAGCATACAAGCAAGCTAAGCAGAATATAGAATGCGAAGAATGGGATCAATGGAAAGTGTATGCATGCGAGAATACAAAATGTGGCATATGCCTGTATTCAACGAGGCAAGTCTACATATTATTACCTGCATTGTCACCAAATATTTCCAGCTTTTCTTCTTGCGTGAAGTATGACTGTGTAGGAACCAAGTTTAGAAGTCCCTTGAAATGTAAGTTGTCCTTCAATGCTTGCTGGATTAAAAGGCTTTCATTGTCTGAATCAGACATGTTAGCTATAATACTATTTGTCAAGTATTCTCTCTTCTAGTCACCAGTTTTATATAACAAATAGTTGATCAGCCTTGACCTTATACAATAACAGCACATTCAATCGTTTTGGAAAACTAGCAATTGTTGTTTCAATGTAGATCTATAGGTTTATTCCATAACCTGTGGGGCAAAAGAAAACAAATTTGAATTAATTAAAATGTTAAACAATTTATAATCGTGATATTCAGTTTAAGATGAATTTCGTTAGCCATTTATTTGTTGTACCAATAGTATCTTTTTATATGCTTGGTTAATGACATGGTGAAGTGTTTAGTGACCATCATGACAGATGGCGTCTTTATATGTAGCAGACACCTCTTCTGTTCAAACCCGCGACCATACTTCATATGATGCTCCAGCTGTGATTCATAATCATTTCAGCTTCTATAGTTCATCATTTTGTCTTAGGTCCATCTTCCCTTACATGTCATGAGGTAATCTTTTCAAGACATGGCTGATATAAATTCAGCATCGACAGTCTATGATTGTGTGAAGGTTTTGTTTGTTCTGGGCCAGCAGTTCTTGGTTGGAGCTGGTGTTCAGCCAACAAATGTCATATCTTCCTTGGATGAACATTGGAGCCAAAAATGCAGCAAAGTTATCTGATAGCAGCCTGCGAACCAGAGCTAGCTGCTTATATCAGGGTCACCGAACCAGAGCTGGCTGCTTATATCAGGGTCACCGAACAAGAGCTGACCAAGATCCTATTCCACCTCTAAGTGATGGCCCTAGAAACGGAATGTGCTAGTGCCGTCTGGCTAAGAGACTATGGATCACTGTGAAAAGGTAAACATGGTACCAAAAAAAGCCAGCTGAAACCTGGTGTGCCTGGCCAAAAGGTGCAGATATTGCTGCACTGCTGTAAACTGTTCTGTTCAGGACCACTAAAGAAGCAAGATGAACATTGAATGCATATTGCTGCCTCGGATAAGTTGTATGGAAAGATGATAGTCCGAACATTTGTATTTTCTGTTACTCTCCAGCAAAGCACAGAAGTACACAGCTCTTCTATATTATGTTAGCTTTGTATTTGTGCTGTCCTGTGAGGACTTCCAGGACAAATCTTCAATCTGGCAACTTTCACTTTGTTCATTCTGATGTTGTCTTTGCTTGTTCCACCATATAGTCTAGCGTAACTGTGCTTTCTAAGTACATCAATGTTTCTGTCTCTGTTAGATCTTCATAACTTATTTTGACTGTAGGTTTTTTTTTTGTATGTGATCTGGGATCAAGATGCCGAGCAGCGCATGAGCTGCAGTGGTCAGCGACCCATAGCTGACTGCTTGCATCAGGGCCGCGAACCAGAGCTGCCAAGACCCTTCTACACCTCCACGCGGTGATCCTGGATAACAGGCTGCAGCAGAGCAGACTGGCTAAGGAGAAGGGATCAAAGAGGGAATGCTAACCCGGTACCCAAAAAATGCTTGCTGAAGTCGGGTGTGTTGGACCGAAAGGTGCAAATATCGCAGTCAAGCTGTAAACTACGACAACGCATTCCGTTCTCTGGACTACATTCTGTTACTTAAGCCCTATCAGGGTTCAGTAGCGGGAGATTTAGAACGAACGCAGAAGAAGTATGTGTTCTCATTTTTTTTTTATGTTAGTATTGTTAGCTAGCGTGAAGTCCATTGTCTGTCAAAACTAACAGGATGCCAATCAATCAATACTGTTAGCTATACCCACTCAGTCCTGTAAGTTTTCACTTAATGTGCGATTGTCTTAGTGCAATGGTGCAATAAGTTCAATGATTTGCATATTTCAGATATTTCCGTGCAGAGAGTAAAATGCCCATCTTATTCCACCTTGTGTATTCTCTGTGTTGTCTGGAGTATCTGCCAGATAGTGAAATCTGTTGCTAAGCAGCATCTTTGTTATACTCTTGTTTTTACATCAAAAGTATGGTCATTCTGCCCAAAACTGCGTGCGAAGTTATTCAGACTTTTAATAACTGAAAAGGCCACAATGCTTGCAGTTAGTAGAGTTAGGAATTTCACACCTGCCGAAGACGGTTGTGTCGGACCGAAAGGTGCAAATATCGCAGTCAATCTGTAAACTAGCGACAACGCATTCTGTTCTCCGGAATACATCCTGCTACATGTAAAGCCCTGTTCAGGACTTGGTAGTAGGAGATTGAGAACGAACGCAGAAGAAGAAGGAATATCACAATAAACCCTTATTATTATCCAACTGGCAACTGCCTCAATTGGGGATCAGTGACTTCAGTGAGATAGATAATTTACAATATAATCAAAACTTGTAATTAGAATGTGTATGCCATAGAGAAATCATCTGAAATATATTGTATGGTTGCCTTCTACGTTTGTATCTTGAATGTACACGTTTTTTTAAACACAAATGACCATTTGATTATATACAGATATGATTTACTATGATAGGCCTACTTCAATACTCCTCGCAAACGCTGGGTAACTCAACTCATAACTGTGGTTAGACTAGAAGAGTGTTATTGTTATGTTGGTGTGTGACGTCTGACAGAGAGGTTCACTCGCGGTTTTATCCACTACTACTAGTGGGCACTAGCACTAAAGCTGAGTTAACTGAGAAGTGTAAACTGTAAGTGAGCAGCTCTGTCTGTTGTGGTGTTGGCTCACAACGTAAAAAGGAGTTCTAAATGTCCAATAAATTAGAAGTAAACCAGACTATTAGTAAAGTTAAAATTAAAAGTAGTCTACTACTTCTGCTAGTTTTGACTTTGCATAAATCAATGTAAGTACATTTGCTATTGTCCGCAATCTTGATTTTTATTCAGTATCACACGAAAGTTGTCATTATACTAAAAGAAGAGGACAACAACAACTGATAATCACCATAATAAGACCAAACTCACTTCTAGAAATGCTGCCACAGTCCACACGTGTGATTTCTGAGATCCATTATTTACAGCCAGGTTTCAGTCGAGTTTTACTGCTAACTTCAGCCAAATTAATTAAATAGTTTAGCAAAAGGGAAGGACTAAGTAAGACTAAGCAATAGGGAAAATAAATAAAGCATTAGATTATTATTGACGATATGTTTTACAAATTTACCCATAATTTATCAATAACAACGAGACATTGGAAGTGTGCTAAATAATAGATAATTGATTTTTAAGTATTATTACTAAAACCTAAATGGCATATTCAGTTGCATCTGAAAGTCGTGGATAGTATGCCCAAATTATTTCTTATTTCGCCATTTTAATCTTCCATTGTTTCAATTTTAAGATGAAATTGGCGTGTATTTGTTTCAGTCACAGAAGGACTCACATTTCCAGTTTCCACACGACATGGTTGCTCACTTTCATCGAGTCTTTATAACGCCTATTTTAAGATGATGATGGAAAATGTTGTAATAGGGGTGTCATTCAATGGTAAAAGTTAATGACATCAAATTTACCGATGAATAAGAAATTATATTTAGATAAAATGGGTTAAAGGGCGAACACGAAAATATCTTAGTGGTGAATGCCACTGTGCATGAGGCACACAGTAGTGCTCGCTCTAGAGATCTCTTCATAAAATGACGCTGAAACCCAAAACAAGATCAGTAAAAAGAAGATTGTGTTCTTGATATATTTAAATTATTTCGACATTGTAATAAGATCCATGGTTGCAAAGTTTGTGGATGACACAAAATTATGCGGTAGGGTCTCTTCTCGTGCAGAGGTGGATCTATTGAGATCAGATTTAGATACGATTCAACAAATGGTCTGAGAGCTGGCAGATGGAGTTTAATGTAAAAAAAATGTAGACATCCACATTGGAAGATCCAATAAGGAATATACTTACATGATGGGAGAATACAATATTAGTATTAGGACAATAAGAAAGGAACGAGACCTATGAGTTTTAATAGATCGTACAGGTAGGGTGTGAGAGCAAGTCCAGGTGGCAGTGAAAAAAGCTAATGGTATGATCAAATTAAACATTTCATATAAGAGCAAGGAAATGATAGTCAAACTGTATGAATCATTAGTGAGACCTAAATTGGAGTACTGTGTTCAGGCGTGTAGTCCCTATCATAGAGTGGATATAAACATGCTAGAAAGGATACAAAGAAGAGCTACAAAACTGATCGTGGTATTGCAGAATTATAGTTATGAGGAAAGACTAAAAAAAACTCAAAAGTGTGTGGAACAGAAAAGAATTCGAGATGACTTAATACACGTTTGTAAATCAATGAAAATTATAAATTAGACTGTATTAAGTTTTTTCCAAGTGCAACCGGTTACAAGAACAAGAGGGCACAGCTTCAAGTTGTTTAAAGACGGGTTCAGATTAGATATCAGGATGTTTTTGTTAAGCTAGAGAGTGGTAAATGCTTGGAAGGCATTGATTTGTATGTGTTGGAAGAGGAGTCAGTTAATGCATTCAAAAATAGATTTTATGATCACAGTATTTTTGATTCGATGAAGTGAAATAAACTGGTTGTATAGATGCTCTGTAGAACCTTCTAAAAAAAAGTATAATGAAATTAAGCTAGGAAAGAAGGAAAGAAAGAAGAGGAAGGCGAAAATTAATAACACAGCAAGATACGAATCCGTTACTCAGCTTGAAAAACTAAAGATGCTACCTGATCATCCTCTACACCAGCAGTTTCAAGAGAGAACAAAAGACAGACTACTAAGAAAAAGCCCCAACCATATGGCCAGAGAAATACACAGAAAACACGCAGACATCCTTGAAGCTGAAACCAAAAAGTACGAAGCACTCCTTCCAGAAACCTTGGACACGAAGTCAGGACACAGAGCCAGGACACGAAGTCAGAACACAGAGCCAGGACACGGAGTCAGGACACGAAGTCAGGACACAGAGCCAGAACACGGAGTCAGGACACGAAGTCAGGACACAGAGCCAGGACACGGAGTCAGGACACGAAGTCAGGACACAGAGCCAGGACACGGAGTCAGTACACGAAGTCAGGACACAGAGCCAGGACACGGAGTCAGGACACAGAGTCAGGACACGGAGTCAGGACAGGAAGCCAGGTCACCTCTAGTCTGCTGTCTCACCAAAACCTGCAGCATACAAGTCTTTGGTCTGCTGTCTCACCAAAACATGCAGCATACAAGTCTTTGGTCTGCTGTCTCACCAAAACCTGCAGCATGGAAGTCTTTGGTCTGCTGTCTCAGCCACCAAAACCTGCAGCATCGAAGTCTTTGGTCTGCTGTCTCAGCCACCAAAACCTACAGCATCGAAGTCTTTGGTCTGCTGTCTCAGCCACCAAAACCTGCAGCATCGAAGTCTTTGGTCTGCTGTCTCAGCCACCAAAACCTGCAGTATCGAAGTCTTTGGTCTGCTGTCTCAGCCACCAAAACCTGCAGTATCGAAGTCTTTGGTCTGCTGTCTCAGCCACCAAAACCTGCAGCATCGAAGTCTTTGGTCTGTTGTCTCAGCCACCAAAACCTGCAGTATCGAAGTCTTTGGTCTGCTGTCTCAGCCACCAAAACCTGCAGTATCGAAGTCTTTGGTCTGCTGTCTCAGCCACCAAAACCTGCAGTATCGAAGTCTTTGGTCTGCTGTCTCAGCCACCAAAACCTGCAGCATCGAAGTCTTTGGTCTGCTGTCTCAGCCACCAAAACCTGCAGCATCGAAGTCTTTGGTCTGTTGTCTCAGCCACCAAAACCTGCAGTATCGAAGTCTTTGGTCTGCTGTCTCAGCCACCAAAACCTGCAGCATCGAAGTCCTTGGTCTTGCACTTCACACCCAACCTCTTCGTCATTCGAGAAACGTCTTCCATCAATGTGGGTTTTAGTGCGTATAAAGATCGAATGAAGCCAAGCCAAGCCAAACAGGTACAAATCGCTCGTGGCTAGTTCGGGGCTGTAAGGTGGTCATCATTATATGTGTTTCTTGATATTTGTTCATTTTTGTAGTTTTGTTTTGTGTTTTGTTCATATTCTTCTGTTTTGTCCATCTTTAATCTTCTTCTTCTTCATCGTTGGTTCTCAAACTTCCGCTAACAAACCTTAAAATGGGCTATGCAAGTAGCATGATGTAGTCCGGAGAACGGAATGCGTTGTGCCGTAGTTACAGCTTGACTGCGATATTTGCTCCTTTCGGTCCAACACATTCAGCAGGCATTTTTAGGTACCGCGTTAGCTTTCGCTCTTCGATCTCTTCTCCTTAGCCAGTCTGCTCGGTTGCAGTCTGTTGTTCAGAATCACTGCGTTGAGGTGTAGAAGGGTCTTGGCAGCTCTGGTTCTCTGGTCTGACGCTAGCAGTCAGCTATGGGTCGCTAACCGCTGTAGCTCATGCGCTACTCAGCATCGCGATCCCGTCCGTATGTAATCATATTGCCCACCACTTGTTTTGACACTCTATTTCAAAACTGGAACACCGTGTCCCACATCCTGCCACATCCAGGTGTGACATGCCATGGCCCACGCCTGTGTCACATCCAAGAGTAGCATACCATGTCACACGTTCTTGTCACATCCAGGACTGGCATACCGTGTCCCACGTCCTGTCACATCCAGGACTGGCATACAGTGTCCGAGATTCTGTAACATCCAGGTGGGGCGCCGAATTTAAACCGCTTGTTTTATATCATAAATTGTTCTTCGTAGTATGATTGAAAATGTTACCGTTGGGGAACTGTTTGGCACAAGTTACCATCAAATCATCGGTTGGGATCTTATTGCAGGAAGAGAAGTAAACATAAACACGTGAACATATGACTACTCTAAGACAGATGTTAAGAGGATGAAAGAGGCAGCGAACTACATAATCTGGGAAGATATTGTCGGAGGAACAGATGTTGAACAGGAGTTGGTAGAGTTTTAAAACAGTTCTAGAAACGCTAAAAGAGGAATGTGTTCCACGTAGGGAGGTAAACCCCAAGCGTAAAAAGTGGATAACTAGATTTGTAGTGAAATGTAGAAGAGCTAAAAATAAAGCATGGGTAAAATATTTAAAGGCAGCTAAATCAAAAGAAACATATTTAAAATATTTGAACAAGCAATACATATCTCAGAAAGTGAATAAAACAGCAAAAATAGACTTCGAAAAGAAACTTGCTCAGAGGATCAAGACTGATAGTAAAAGCTTCTTCTCTTATGTTAGAAATAATCAGAGATCGAAAGACAAATTAGGCCCTCTCATAGACAGTACAGGAAAAATAATAAGTGAGAATATGGAGGCAGCTAATCTACTCAACCAGTACTTTGGCACAGTCTACACAAAAGAGGACTGCTCCAAGATCCCAGAGCCTATAGATATTTTTGAAAGAGACTTGGATACAGCGGGATTAAGATCAATCTGTATTACAGTGGAAATGGTTTTTAAAAAATTGTAGGGGTTGAAAGTGGATAAATGTCCAGGTCAAGATGGTATTCATCCAAAATTTGCTGTTTGAAATGAGAGACCAATTAGCAAAATTATTGGCTAAATTATGTTGTCAATCACTTGCAAAAGCGATTGTTCCACGGGATTGGAAAGATGCATGAGTGATTGCCCCTTATTCAAAGGGGCAAAAAAGCAGATCCAGCGAACTACAGATCTGCGAGTTTAACGAGCATAGACTAAATTGTTAGAGTCAATAATCAAAGAAAACATGGTAATGCATTTAGACAAATTTAATCTAATTAGAAATAGTCAGCATGGGTTTACCAGAGGCAGATCATGCATAAGAAATCTATTAGAGTTCAAGGAGGAGGTTACCAAAATGATAGATAAAGGGGAGCCAGTGGACCTTATTTATCTAGATTTTGCAAAGGCCATTGATAGAGTACCTCATCAAAGATTATTTACAAAGTTAAAATAAAATGGAATAGGTGTGGAAGTTGCCAAATGGATTGAAAATTGGTTAACGGGAAGAAGGCAGAGGGTGGGTATAAATAAGGACACATCCACAGAACCGCTGCAGCCTCGCCTTATTTTAATTGTATAAATAAGGAGTACTCTGAGTGGTGTGAAGTGAAAAGTGGAGTGTCACAGGGCTCGGTTTTTGGACCAATTTTATTCTTGATATATATAAACGATTTGGATCTAGGTATGGGATCCATGATTGCAAAATTTGCAGATGACACAAAACTATGCAGTAGTGTCTCATCTAAAGCAGAAGTGGATATATTGAGGTCGGGTTTAGATAAAATTGGAGAATGGTTTGTAAGCTGTCAAATGGAGTTTAATGTAGATAAATGTACAGTCATCTACATGGGAAAATTCAATATGGAACATAATTACAGAATCGGAGAGAACAATATTAGAAAGGTAGATAAAGAAAGGGACCTAGGGGTTATAATAGATCATTCAGGTAAGGTGAGGGAGCAAGTTCAGGTAGCAGTGAAAAAGGCAAATGCAATGTTAGGTATGATAAAAAGAAATATTAAACAGGAGCAAAGAAGTGATAGTCAAACTGTATAAAGCATTAGTTAGACCTAGATTGGAGTACTGTGTACAGGTGTGGAGTCCTTATCATAGAGGGGATATAAACATGCTGGAAAGGATACAAAAAGAGCGACAAAGATGATAGTGGGATTCCAGAATTATAGTTATTAGGAAAGACTAAAAACCGGCTTACAGTGTCTCGAAGAGAGAAGAATTCGTGGTGACTTAATACAGATTTATAAGATGATCAGTGGAATGGATAAATTAGACTATAACAAGTTTTTTTCAAAATACAGCCACCCACAAGAACAAGAGGGCACAACTACAAGTTGACTAAGGAGAGGTCCAGATTAGATATTAGGAAGTATTTTTTTAGTCAGAGAGTTGTGAATGCTTGGAATGCATTGCCAAGGGAGGTGGAGGAGGCAGGAACAGTTAATGCATTTCAGAATAAATTGGATGCGTATAGCTTTAAGAGCAAGGTGATATAAATGGAACTGGGTGTATACAGACTGCAGAGTCTTCTAGACCAGTATAAAGACGTTAAGTTAAGTTAATTAGTTATTTATTAGTTCATTTCGTTTATTACTTGTCACCGACGGAACCCTTGTGGCTGTAACGTAGGTATAGTTTGTTTTTTCCTGGAGCAGTCACTAAACAAACCATTAAAGTTTAAATTCAGAATAATTGCAAGACTGCCATGAATAACTAAAATGGCTAACGAAGTTGTCTTGATGGAGACCAGAATTAAGCCTATCTAACAGGAAAAAGCAGTTCATTTTTGGGGAGATTTAGTCAACGTTGCGACAACGTGCAGAATTACTGGGGTTATATGTGAAGACTGAGAGAATAATATATACATTTTTGACATCGGTGAACAGAAAAGATAAAACTTAAGAGTATTAGGGGAATGAAGACCCATGATACATCATCGACAGCGCCATTCAGAATGTGCCACGGTGATCAAGAAACACAAATATCGTATTCTAAATTTGGATTGGTATCGAAAGAAGCTGTTTTGGACATGGCTTCCAACAGCTGTTTGGCAGTGGCAGCGTACACATCTTTTTATGTCTCTTTCATGGACCTGACAAAAGTATTCGATTTCGTTAGCTTCAAAAATCCTCAAAAAATAGGCTGCCCTAACAAGCTGCTGCAGCTTTTAGTATCATTTCATTAGGATTTAAATGGAAGTCCAATTCGACGGTAATACTGTAACAGTTCCTCGTGGAGCATGGGAGCTTAAGGTAGAGGAAATGGAGCTGGCGACTGCATTCTTTGAGTGTCAAAATTTGCGTAAGAAAATAGTTAAAGCGGTCAATCCACGGTCAAGTAACGCCACGTTGACACTGTGTCGGCAGGAAAGCGAGAGGTTAATGGTCACTATGTGGAAAACTGGTATAGATTGGGGGTAGGTAGTAGATTGACTATTCTTAGTATCGGACTTGTTCCAGACATAAGTGGTGGGGGTTAAGACAAGGACTCGCACGTCAGGCGGTCACATTTGGAGTGACAGGGGCTTGTATATATTTTCAGTCAATAAGATTTTAGATTGGTGGGACCAAATGAAAGTGATGGCTAACCAGCCAACTGGGGAGAACCAGTCGACAGCCATTTGGTTTCTAGAATTAAGAAAAGTCTATAAAAACGAATATAGAGGGGAGATTCGATACTCGGGAGAGAGAGAGAGAGAGAGAGAGAGAGAGAGTGTGTGTGTTTACGAGGTGGTTATCCCGTCATACACTTAGAGCTTTGCATTTTTGCTCAAAGGTGAAAATTATGGATACCCTGTAAACAATAAGAGAGAGAGAGAGAGAGAGAGAGGGAGAGAGAGAGAGGGAGAGAGAGAGAGAGAGAATCTGATCGCTTGCGAGTGAAAAGATTTGACTAGTATGTGTCGAAAAGGGTGTGGCAAACGCAATGTCAGTGTAGAAAAAAGGGAGGTGAACCATAACAATCCTCAGGGAACACATGGTGTAACACAGGTACCAAAGAGACACGTCCCAAACGTTTGAGAACAGGTAACTGTTGTAACTGTGAGATAGCTGGAATCTCCTTCGGGGGAGCATTTTTAACCCATGTTTGTACATTCGGCAGCCTAGGGCAGTCATCTCTGACATAGGACGACAGACCATCCCCAACGTTGACAAACCGGAAGAGTGGCAGGAGACAACGAGTTAGATCGCTTCTCCCAGGCGTGCACAGATTTCGGCCTCACAATAAGCCTGAATAAAACAAATGTACTGGTACAAAGCGTAGATACCACCCCAACCATCACTATCGATAACTAGGAACTGGCAACTGTGGGCCAGTTCACTTACCTGGGGTCTCTAATCAATGAAAAGCTCTCCCTAGACCCCGAATTGGGCAGGGTCCCTCATCAATGAAAAGCTCTCCCTAGACCCCGAATTGGGCAGGGTCCCTCATCAATGAAAAGCTCTCCCTAGACCCCGAATTGGGCAGGGTCCCTCATCAATGAAAAGCTCTCCCTAGACCCCGAATTGGGCAGGGTCCCTCATCAATGAAAAGCTCTCCCTAGACCCCGAATTGGGCAGGGTCCCTCATCAATGAAAAGCTCTCCCTAGACCCCGAATTGGGCAGGGTCCCTCATCAATGAAAAGCTCTCCCTAGACCCCGAATTGGGCAGGGTCCCTCATCAATGAAAAGCTCTCCCTAGACCCCGAATTGGGCAATCACATTGGCAAATTTGCTGCAATAATTTCTCGACTCAAAACAGGTGTCTGGGAAAAACCCAAACGTATAGCCATGACCAAGGCCAGGGTCTACAATTAATGTGTCGTCAATATGCTTCAAATTGCAGCGAAACGTGGATAACACAAGAAAAACAAGAGCATAGGCTCAACACCTTTCACCTACCGCGCTTGTGATCCATTCTTGTCATCACATGGAGAGACAGAGTGACAAATGCGGAGGTACATTCTCGCACTGGTCTTCCACTCCATGTATGTACACGCCCCTTCACCAGCAAAGACTGCGATGGCTTGGTCATGTTCGTCGCTTGGAAGACTGTGGTCTCACCAAAGATATTCTTTGTGGGCCGCTGGCATGTGGTAAGAGAACAGCTGGCCGACCATAGCTGCGGTTCAAGGCCACATGGGAATTGACAATTTGGGAAGACATAGCTGCAGACCGATTGAAATGGAGATGCAACCTGAAGAGACACCTCAGGTTGAGCGAAAATAAGCTCATGCGACACAGGGAAGTAAAGAGACAACGCCGAATGGAAAAGGAAAACCAAAAACTCAGTAGAGAGTTGCTACTCCAAGGTCGCTTTTCAGTCATGTCTGACTATAGGTCGAAGCGACCTTGGAGAAGCAACTCTCTACTGAGTTTTTCTCATTTGATGTTGCTGACTGGGAGCTGCTTGCTCCGAACCGCTCAACCGGGTGCACTGCCATCACACATGGTGCTTGCGCCACTGAGCAGAGGACCATCACGGAAGTGCAGGAAAAGCGAGCTGCACGAAAGGAAAGAAAGCAAGACTGCCCAATTAAAAATGCTATTCGTGTGTTCCCTACGTGAGGTAGAGTTTGTCACACTCAAATCGGACTGTGCAGTCACATCTGAATAATCATGTCTGGCGCTGACGCCATTTTCGCTTGCGATGAGCAACTAACTAATATGTATTTATATATATATATATATATATATATATATATATATATATATATATATATATATATATATATATATATATATATAAATATATATATATGAAGCTGAACTATAGTTAACTAGGCTTGCCAAACCGCCAGTTCAACTATTAATGTGTAAGCACAGCCCGTTTCCATGGAGCTGTCATGCATGATATACTGTTCCAGTTTTCTCATTAGTGAACTTTCTAAACTTACACAAGCGACACTCGATTAGAAGTCAACTAAAGGTTATGGAAGCAGAGAGAGAGAGAGAGAGAGAGAGAGAGAGAGAGAGAGAGAGAGCAGTGTAATAGTCCAACAAAAGTAGTGGAACCAACGATTAGAAGTCAACTAGAGGTTATGGAAGCAGAGAGAGAGAGAGAGAGAGAGAGAGAGCAGTGTAATAGTCCAACAAAAGTAGTGGAACCAACGATTAGAAGTCAACTAGAGGTTATGGAAGCAGAGAGATAGCAGTGTAATAGTCCAACAAAAGTAGTGGAATCAACGATCCTGTTCAAGCCTGGCCCTCTGATCAGGAAAGGGATGGCCAAACCAACCCCAGAACCAATAGACTACAGTGTAAGCGTGACCACGAGAGAGTGACTTCATTGGCGTGTGCAATCCATTCGTCCACTGGTCACTTTGTGACAAAACTACACGCATTGATACATGGTTGAGACCAGAACAAGATTAAATTTGGACATAGATACAAGATCCATGATTGACACATTTGCAGATGACACAAAACTATGTAGAAGTGCCTCACCTATAGCAGAGGTGGATATATTGAGGGAGGATTTAGATCAAATTCGAAAATGGTCTGTGAAATGGCAAATTGAGTTTAATATAGATAAAGGTACAGTCAACCACATGGGTAGATCCAATATAGACAATAATTACAGAATGAGCGAGAACAATATTAGAATGATAGATAAGGAAAGGGACCTAGGGGTTCTAATAGAGCATACAGGAAAAATGAATGAGTAAGTCCAGATAGCAGTGAAAAAGGCAAATGCAATGTTAGGTATGATTTTAAAAAAATATTGAACATAGGAGTGTGGAGGTGATTGTCAAACTGTATAAAGCACTAATCAGACTTAGATTGGAGTACATAGGTACAGGCGTGGAGTCCTTATCATAGAGGAGATATAAACATGCTGGAAAGGATACAAAAGAGAGTGACAAAATTGATAGTGGGATTCCAGAATTACAGTTACGAGGAAATAAAAAAACTGGCCTACAGTGTCTAGAAAAGAGAAGAATTCGAGGTAACAATACAGGCTTATAAGATAATCACAGGAAAGGTTAAATTAGACTATAACAAGTTTTTTTTTCAAAATACAACCACCAACGAGAACAAGAGGGCACAGATACAAATTAACTAAAGAAAGGTTCAGATTGGATATTAGGAAATATTTTTTTAGAGTGGTGAATGCTTGGAATGCATTACCCCAGGAGGTTGTGGAGGCATAGACAGTTAATGCATTTAAGAATAGATTGGATGTGCATAGTTTTTAGAGCAGCGTAATGCAGATCTGACTGGTTGTCTACAGCTTCTGATGAGTCTTCTAAACTAGTATACAAACGTTAAGATAAACTAAGTTGAACGATCGTTCCACGTGACCAACTACTGTAGGTACGCCTCTGCCAAGAGGTCAAGGTTACACCGGCTGTGACTAATAACACCGCTTCTACCAGCAGACGTCTCTACAGTATTCGACGAGAGCGGACGCCTGTCTAAACAAATATCTTTCTTTGAGCACTACAAAGTTTAACAAAGGTATCAGACATGGTGAATCTTGGTGAGATTTTCCCAAATTTCTCCGCAGACACTTCAGAAGGCCGCATTGATAGTTTTCATGAGTGGATGGGAGATTCGTAAGTTATGTTACTGTTGACTGTTGTTGTTGTCAATTCAAATATGCCATATATGGCCACGGCAAAGCTAGCCAGTGATAATGATTTTCGTTACGGTTAGTTTAACCTCGTGTTTGCTCATGCAAGTTTGAAGTAAGCATATAGAGATTCTGAACTTTGCACGCTCTGTTCATTATTTAGCTTACTCAGAAAGTTTGGCCCTGTCAACATATTTAACTTAGTCATGCCCTGACATAGCTAGAGAGTTGAAACCAAATCGAGTGAGGACGAGGGTGCTGTGATAGTGAGGTTAACAAGGAAGCGACCGGGCAACAAAGTGGGCTCCACACTAATTGATGGCTGATAGTCGTTATGATTAAGTAACGAGATGGTAGTTAGCTAAATGTTTCGCCTACACTTTTTAGTAAGAACATTGGAGAAAACTAAGAACAATACAGAGGACATGTTCTCTAAATCTCTTTTCTGAAAATGAAAGTCAGTAATATAGAACTGGTTCCTCAGTGCGAAACAATAAAACATGTGATTTATCCTTTATTTTAAATGTTATTTCTCAAATATAAGTCACGAGATCACATGGTACAAACATTATTGGATAATAAATAATGAGAAGACTAATTAGCAGACGTCCTGATGGATCTTGAATTTAATCAGTAGACTTACTTTACTTCTACGATGGGGTATAAGTGCTGGAATAAGAATCGGTTAGACCATAAGCTATTTAAAGCTTGGAGAACCGTTGTTATTTTACGGAAATGCCAATGTAGTGGGAAAAAAGTATGTATAACATTTTTGTTCAATTTACCCCGAAAAAGATGTTTGGGACTGTGTGTCATAGTTTGCAGTGAAGTTGCAATGTATGCACTTTTCAGCCTGATACAATCCAATTTCAGTTCAGAATTTTTGGGACCAAGTTTGTCTTTCCTAATCTCTTAGACAGACTGCATGGCTGCAGTCTGTTTGCAGAGCCGCCACTTGGAGGCAGGATAGGGTTTTGCTAGGTTATGGGTCACTGAACCTGATGGAAGCAACCAGCTGTGAGACGATGGCTACTGTTAGCTAATTCACTGCTGCATCTTTGGTTCCCCGTATAATATATATATCCAGTACACATAACATTTTAAAAACTGTACATGCTTCCTGTAAGGGGTTGTTGTTTGTGAATGCCCACAATGAGTAGGTTACTCTTTTGTGCCCCCTGAAAAGGACGTTAAGTGGCGGGTTGCAGTGGCTTTCTTAACAGCACATTTCCAGGGAGAGCTACTAGGAAGCCGAGGTGAGGGTCTTGGCCAGTATATTTTGCCTGACCCTGACTAACATGTCTGCTTAGTACATTTTACCTTACCCGACGTTAGTCTTCGCCTCCCACCCCCTCCTGTAAGGGGTAATCATAAGCCAATTTATGTGGATACCAAAAAAATGTACAATACAAACTGGCTAGTAATAAAAATGTTATGGAGCATGAGAGATTAGCTTGCAAAAAGCTATAGAGTGTGCAGTTTCTAATAAACTGGTAATGTATGCATGTCAGAGTGGAATTGTCTCTTCTTTGAGTAGCTGTATGCATGTGAAATAAGCACCTGTTGTGTGTATCCATGTCATGTTGTGTGTATCCACATCATATGAGTAATGTAGTCATGTTGTGTTTAACCATGTCATAACCAAGAACCCATGGTGTGTACCCATGTTGTGTGTACACATGTCATATAAGCATGTGTATGTGTTCATGTAATATATGTTGTGAGTGTCCATGTTATCTTATTATTATTAATCAAGATACTCTAACAGCTTCTTTGAATAATTTCTCCAATTATGTCACAGCATGGGATCTGCTTGCTTGCTCTGAACCGCTCAGCCTTGCACACTGCCAAATCTCGTGGTGCATGTATTGCTGAGAAGAGAACTATTACATTATTGCAGCGCAGGAAAATCGACCTAGCTGCATGAAAGTACATAATGCCCAATTACTAACGCTATTCATGTGTGAGCTATGTGTGGTAGAGTTTGTCACGCTTACATCGGGCTGTACAGTCATATGCGGTGACATCTAAATAACCATGTCTGATGCTGTTGCCATCTTTGCTTGTGATGGGCAACAACCAACCATTATTAATCAAATTTCTTGAGCGATTTAGTTAGCTCTTAGAGATTCTAGTTAATGGTGCTGGGACGGGGGGAAGATGTTTGGTGTGAGTCCTGTGGCTGTCCTTCCCACTTCGGACAACAACCAGAAATGTGTCTGGCTCCTTCCTTATCACAGAGGGGAGAGTGATGCGTTCAAAGACTCTGGTGGACTTACTATCTCAACCAACGTACAGGGCCTTGTGATGCCAAGCTAGTACTGGAGCCCTGGCAGGTTTACCACTTATATCTTTAGAATGAGACCAAGTATATGACTACTGGCAGGGTGAACTAGATAGCTATCAGGGACGGACTGAACCATCAACCTCAGTGCATACTCGCTCGCCTGGGAAGAGATAGCAACACTCAGTGCAGAACGGATCCTTTTGACCTGGCAATTTCCACAGTGAAACAGCGTCATGCATGACTTAATCCTTGAGACAAACATATAACTTCTGTTTCCAAGTGTCAACATCACTGCACTCCGGGCATACCTATAGGTGCTAATCTCAGCAAATGGTGTAAGGTATGGATGCTGATGGTCCCTGTAGCTTGCTGGTTGTGCACTCTCCTGCTCCGTCCTCTCATGCGCCATACTCCGCTCGAACCTCGTTTAATGTCAAAACTTTGCAGCCTGTGGATTGCTGCTTTATTTAATGCAGTCTCCTCATCTAATAGGTGGTCATTGATTGATTTCAAAATGTCACTTCTATCCATCACTAATGTGCCCATGATGGGAGCTTGTGAAGCCGTGATGCCAGCATGAGCAGGACAGTAGATCCATGTCAACCCCTGGAGGTCTGAGGCCTTAACAGCTACTATCCACTCGTACCTAAGCCATCCTTTCTGTACCTTTTGAAGTACTTGCACTTCTGTCACGATGACTGCCCTTGTTATAGAAGTCTCAGATATCCATTTCAGTGCTGAGGTCACTGCTTCCGTCTCCATTCTCAAACTGGAGGTTGTGGACATGTATGCCCTACTGCACTCAGCAACGACCTGCCCTCTCACTCTAGCCGAGAAGTCCCAGCCTGATGTCCCACTGAGCAGTACTGATCCGTCGGTGTATATGATGGCATCACTCTCCTGCGTGTTCTCAGTTATCAGCTGATTCACCTCGTGCTCTGCTCTCGTTGCTCCATTCTCTGCATTCCTTGTCTAACGTTATGATGACTCTCTGGTACTCTATCATTCTATCACCAGTGTGGACCCAATCTCCCCCCTAGGCTATTGTCTCAGCTGGAGTGACGTATCTGATTGTTGTCTCTACCTGTGCCACCCATGACGCCCCTCTCTTGATTTCTTGATGTCTGAGATACTACTGTACAGAGGGTGCCGCATGTCTGTGGTGACATGCATATAGGCTTTGACTTTTGCCAGTTTATATCTGGATGTCGCAGTCCTTCATTCTGGATGCATTCCAACCTTTCACACTGTGGTCTTGATATTGTGAGAATGCCCAGTGCGTAATCGATGACAGACAACGCGACCTGACGAAATAGGATGAACAGGTGGTGTTGTTCCAAGTTAGCAGCAGCCATGATATTGAGTGCTCCTAATCCTCACTTACATCTTTGTATGATATGGTCAACATGGCAATTATAAGAGAGACTGCCGATGAAATGTCACTCCACGTTTTTTTGAACTTGTCACACCTGTCAATGGGGCAACCATCAAAAGTGATGCCTGGGAGTTCAGCCTTTAATATGAAATTATTCAAAGAGCACCACATCATGCAGACCTTGTTCGGATTGATCTTGGAGCTTAAGTCGCCGGACCACTGTGAGATTCCTTGCAAGGTTTCCTGGATGTCCTTGACCAACTCTTGCCTGTCTGAGCCAGTGTTGTACGTTAAGATGTCATCGGCAAATGTCAACGTTTGCTCTGTCCCTGTGTGTTGAATATTGGCCACTTTTACTGTGTAGATGTTGAACAGCACCGGTGAAAGCAGAGACCCTTGAGGCAGTCCTGGACATATTCGCCTCGGTTCTGATGTCCACGCAGTGCACACAACTTCTGTCAGGATCAACCAGACAGCTGTCACGGACAAGTAGAGCAGACGGGAGGGACTGACTAAGCCGTCTGCCTCAAAGCTTTTTCGCTTGCTGTCTTGGGAAGGGAAAGCAGCGCACTTGCAGAATTGATCTCTTACAATGGAAGACGATTATTTCTGTTGGTCACCTGTCGACAAAAGTACATGTTGTATGTATCTATGTCATAAAAATGAATGTTTTATGTATTCATACCATATAAGTGCATGTTGTGTTATCCGTGTTATATAAGTGCATGTTGTGTTATCCGTGTTATATAAGTGCATGTTCTGTTATCCGTGTTATATAAGTGCATGTTGTGTTATCCGTGTTATATAAGTACATGTTGTGTTATCCGTGTTATATAAGTGCATGTTGTGTTATCCGTGTTATATAAGTGCATGTTGTGTTATCCGTGTTATATAAGTGCATGTTGTGTTATCCGTGTTATATAAGTGCATGTTGTGTGTATCCATTCCATCCAGTTACATGTTGTGTGCATCCTTGTAATGCAGTTACATATTGTGTATTCATGTGCATTGTAACTAAGAAACTAAATAAAGAAGTATAGTTAATTAATGAGCCAGAACCAGCCTCTCATGAAACCAGAGAATGTTGAAACTCAAATAAAAAGCTACAAAAGAATACTGTTGCTGATGGGCTGACTTAAACTGTTTCCTCCCTTTTTAACAAAAGCAGTCCTTGGCTCTCACCTGAGTGGAACACAAGGTGGAATGATTAGGTCAACTATCACCTTACACTGTAAATAGTGTCTAAAGTAGGTTGTGCATATGCTAGTAACCTCATCATGAACAACCATT
This sequence comes from Ariolimax columbianus, assembly GCA_036924085.1. Classification (NCBI taxonomy): domain Eukaryota; kingdom Metazoa; phylum Mollusca; class Gastropoda; order Stylommatophora; family Arionidae; genus Ariolimax; species Ariolimax columbianus. Next base: position 60,632,471 of record JAVGWX010000020.1, read on the forward strand.
GAAACTGTCAATAATAGTGCTCGAATACAGGCTTCCTGTAAGGGGACCAGTTGTAGTAGTGGACTTATGCTTCATAGCGAGTGAGAAGGCCACAGATTTTGAATCCTCGGATTTGTGGAGTCACTTATAAATAAAGATAAAGAGTAGTAGAGTACACTGTGCCGCCAGATAAAACTTGTGGGAAAAGCAGAGACTGTGACAAAGAGGGAAGATGATAAATTATTTCACATCATGACATGGACGATAGAATATGCACTAATTAAAATACTTCAAATGTACATTTCATAAAATGATTGCAAAGACAATTGTTAGAAATAAATAACAATGAGCATATCACGATTAGTTTCACACGGAACGGTCAAGGAGGATGTCGGATCAATCTGTATCTCGTGGAAAGGACTCAAGGAGACAGCACAGAATAGGAACAAATGGAGATCTGTTGCAGCTCTAAGTTTGAAAGGAACCAGATGGATAAATAATTTAACTTAACTTAACATCTTTATACTGGTTTAGAAGACTCTACAGAGTCTGTATACAACCACGTTTTGTTAGGGTGGTTTAACTGATGTGCAAATCTATCTTAATAGACTCAAACACTAGAGCTAAGTAGACCTGCAGCAACTTAGGCGCCATCTATAGCTGCTCTTAACAAACCCTCTGAGGAAAGGTACAATAACTTATCCAGCGTTTTTGAACATAAGTTTTGCAAACTCTTTAAGAAAACGAGTTTCTTAAACATTATATTAACATCAGTTCTGTAAAAACTCTTGAATTACCACTATCTTAATAAACAACAGATATCCTGTTCATTATATTAACATCAGCATTGTAGTCCAAGGCTATACTTTCTTTTACAACTGTTAATATTAACTAATAAAATGTCATCTCAGCATTTATTTATATTTTTTGACAAGTGTAAGTACATAAATATATGACGCTCCAATATCAACTTATGTGCACATTTACACTGCGTTCTCGTCACGTCTCATCATAAGTTCACTCTGATATCTCTATGTCTCATGATGAAAATCAGGTCGCAAAAGCTCAGCTCGAGAGAGAGAGAGGATGTACAGTTTCTCGCTAACTCCAGTCCAGTTTTATAATGCATCTGTTCTCGCTTTTTTAGGAAGAGATTGTCATTGTGCTCAAATGTTGAAATAGTTCCAAGATTTGCATTCTGTATTATGCTGGTCCTAGTTTCTTGTCAATATTAATAGTGATTGGTACCTTCGTTGCTTGTCGCCGACACCAGCCATAATGATGATATAGCAGCTAGAAGGAAGTAATTAGAGAACAATCAAGAACATTATTTGTACAAATACACCAGCTAGTGAAGAAGATGGAAACAATTATTCCTAAAATTGAGAAAGTTAAAGAATACATCCGTCCCACGTGTACTCCATTGTGATGAGCATATCCATCTCTCTGCATCTTCTTATGAATCTATGGCAAGGATCTATTGAAACTGTATGTTCTACTGGGAGCAAGAAAGATTGTTAATGGTGGGGATATACTCGTCAAGACCACATCTGCTCCTGACATTCACATCCCGTTTGCTGGGAATTCCTTCAATACAGTTCCAGTTTATTGCCTACTTTGTCAATTTTAAAGTGAATAATTGCTGGTCTATCTCAATTTATGGTGCACACTTGCTATTTTTTGCGTGAAGCGTGTTGAATGAAGAAGCTTACTTCTATATGCAAGGTTTGAATTTATGATCATCCTGTTTGTAATAAATGTCTGCTTGAAATATGCTTGTAGCTTGTGCAATGTCTACACCACTGTACACCTGGTCATAAAGCAGATAGGTTGCAATGACATATTCTGTTTTACAGGTGTCATAGATGTTTTCTTTAGTTGTTACTAAATACATAACATGAGATGACAACTTCTTCCTCGTTCGTTCTCAATCTCCCACTACCAAGCCCTGACAAGGGCTTTGCAAGTAGCAGGATGTTGTCAGGAGAAAGGAATTTTTTGTTTTTAGGCATGTTTTAGTACTAGGTTAGCCTTCCCCCTTTGATCCCTTCTCCTTAGCCAGTCTGCCCTATTATCCAGGATCACCACCCGGATGTGTAGAAGGGTCTTGACAGCTCTGTTAGCAGTCAGCTATAGCTACAGCTCATGCGCTGCCCAGCATCTTGATCCTAGAGGTGACAACATTTTGTTTACTTTCAGTGTCACTTTAAAACGAAGGTGGCAGTGATGTTTGCAACACCAGATGGTAGAAATGTTTACTTTAGCTGTTGTTCTGTAACTGCATGTACATGTTGTTGAATTAGGTTGCTGGGCTGTTCACTCTTTCAGTCTATGCCAAACTGAGGCATGTACTAGTTTTGTAAATGTTAGAGGGTGCTGTATGTGTTAGTGGTGGTTGTGGAGCCTGTAGGTGGTCATGTGTAAGGTGTTAGTGTAGGTTGTGGTAGTGTGTAAGGTGTTAGTGTAGGTAGTGGTAGTGTGTAAGGTGATAGTGTAGGTGGTTGAGCCTGTATGTGGTCATGTGTAAGGTGTTAGTGTAGGTTGTGGTCATGTGTAAGGTGTTAGTGTAGGTTGTGGTGGTGTGTAAGGTGTTAGTGTAGGTGGTGGTGGTGTGTAAGGTGTTAGTGTAGGTGGTGGTGGTGTGTAAGGTTTTAGTGTAGGTGGTGGTAGTGTGTAAGGTGTTAGTGTAGGTGGTGGTGGTGTGTAAGGTATTAGTGTAGGTGGTGGTGGTGTGTAAGGTATTAGTGTAGGTGGTGGTAGTGTGTAAGGTGTTAGTGTAGGTGGTGGTAGTGTGTAAGGTGTTAGTGTAGGTGGTTGAGCCTGTATGTGGTCATGTGTAAGGTGTTAGTGTAGGTTGTGGTGGTGTGTAAGGTGTTAGTGTAGGTAGTGGTGTTGTGTAAGCTGTTAGTGGTGGGGGTGTTTAAGGTATTTATAATTATTGGTGAGTCTGGTATTAATTGAACATCAGAGCAGCACATATACTACCAGCAAATTAAAAATGGGAACTAGGGATTAGTGTTACTGTTGTACTGACAGGAGGACTGCTGAAGTACACACCCATACCAGTCATAGAGATGTCACACATGGCTAACACCAGTACCAATAATGAACAAGCTCTATAGGGATACAGATATACTCAGGCTAACTATTTGCTTTGGTTAGTTTCAAGTTATTTGTTGAAAGCATGCAGCAATATAGTCTGCTAGAGATGGGTGCAGTTATGTTGATATGATGGATATAGTTCTTGTTTTGTCTGATGTGCTATATATAAAGTTAAAAGATTGTGCTCTGTTCCATGTGCTCTAGTATGTTGATTTTTTTGTCCGTAGCGGCTCATGCAGAGTTAACTCTTTGGTAGTGCGTTACAGTGGCCCTTCTTACGTCTCGAGGCATACTTGTAGTTTACCTGGATCTTCCTGGCTTAAGTGCAATATAAGACTCTTTGGAGTTTTAATCAGTATGTTTCACCTGAATGTTATAACTTTTTTCTCCCTGTAATGCATATAAATTGATAGCTAAGTTTACAACTTGAAATGTATATTTACTATCGTTGATATCATAAAGTATAGTAAAGAGGTAAGGTGTCCGCCTAGGGTGTCGGAGGTCACGGGTTCGAATCGCTGTAAAGATGGGGATTTTATTTTCATGTGGATCTTCTGGTAAAAATTCCCCTGATTTTTTGGTAGTAATATTTTTGTTGTTGTTTTTTTGGCCTTATTTCTCTATTTCCCAAGTTGGTGTGCCTTGCACTGTGGTTTTTATTTTTGCGCCTGTGGACCCAGTGCATCCGACTTCAGCATGCATTTTATGTAAGGGTCTGCTTCATCCTGTATTTTCTAAGGGTTTGCTTCCCCAGGGTAACGGCCGGTGCTGTGATGGGGATCGAACCCAGTACCTTTGGATTGTGAGCCGTATCACTTAACCGCTCGCCCATGCCGTTCCCTAGTAGTGAGATCAGACTTCCGTGTTCGGTGTCGAGCATGTTAAAATTTCCTGGGCAGCTGGAAATTGAAAAGTATAGGCTTAACAGCCATTGCCCGGACAAAATTCTAGTTAAAAATCTACCCAAGTTATTTGCACCTTTCCCCAGGTGGTTTGTTAAGAGCAGCTATAGATGGCGTCTAACTAGCTGCAGTTCTACTTAGCTCTAGTGTTTGAGTCTATTAAGATGGACTCTCACATCGGTTAAACCACCCTCCAAGAAACTGGTTGTATACAGACTCTGCTGGGTGTTCTAAAGTATAAAGACGTTAAGTTAAGTTAAGTCAGTATCTTGTAGGTTGTTTACTTTCACTGCTCAAGTTAGTGTTTCATGATTTCTATTGATGGTTATGTCTGACTGAGCTTAATGCTATGACATGCATGACTCTACATTTGAATGTTTCATTTCAGATGGGCAATCCTGTTCTCTCACCCTGCAGACTTCACACCAGTTTGCACGACAGAGTTGGCTAGGGTTGTAGCACTGGTGCCAGAATTCAAGAAAAGAAATGTCAAACTAATTGCCTTGTCATGTGACAGTGTAGAGAGCCATAAAGGATGGGGAAAGGTGATTACCTTGGTTCCTCACAGTGGGGGGGTGTTTTGGTTGGTGGTGGTAGGAGAGGATAGAAAGATAAACGGCCGTTGCAGTGGCGTCTGTAGTGGGATACAGTTGTTCTTGTTTAATGCCCACAATGCGTAAGTTTACTCTTTTGTGCGCCCTGAAAAGGACGTCAAGTGGCGGGTTGTAGTAGCTTTCCTTACATCTCGAGCATGCTGATGAAGGTGGACCGGGGTCCTCCTGACAGTTGTGCTATGCTTGGTTTCATCTGCGTGGCGCTCACTACTCTGAGGAACATATCAATCCACATCTGGTCACCCAAGCTGCCATGAAAACAGCCGTTTTCAGGGAACACTACATGAAAGAAAGATTGTGGTCTTGGTTAGTGTAGTGACCCTGATGCGACGTCCTGGTCAGTATGTTCTGTCTGACTGGATTAGCATCTCAATTCCCCATGGGATGCTGTGATATTATTGTGCTTACTGTTCTATTGTAATTCTGCCTTTTAACTATTGTTATATGACTATGGCCCTTCCCCCATAGCATTTCATCTTACTGTCACTAGTTGTCTCCTCAATTTGATTATTCCTTTTGTTATATTTTTAGGTGCATCTATTTTGTAGAGGTTTATCACATTACAGTATCCGTTTAACTTAGTTAACATGTTTCTTATGTGCTGTTTTAATTTTATCCTGTAATTTCTCGCTTCTCATGGCTGAGGTACTGGGTACAATCCCCCGGTGTCAACACTCTGCAGTAGACCCAGTTGTAAATGGGTACCTGGCTGGCTGTTAGGGAAGGATATCCAGCAAGGGTTGGAGATGGCCATATCACTTGATAAGAAGCTGAATCCTAGTATAATGAAGCCTCTAACACTTCATCCCTGCAGCAATGTTTGCTGTTAGGCTACCTGTATCTTAAGAATCATTGACAACGTAGATTGGTGGAAAGTGGGCCAGCATTTATTACTGTTGTTATATTAAACTGCCTTTCAGGCATGCAGTCGCTGACATACTCCACGGTCAGCTACTAGACTGACAGGTGAAGTGTTTCATCCCATGTACTTTAATTATTGCTGAAATGATAAATACGGCTATTCCTTATTAATTTAGGATGTTCTGGAATACGCTAAAAGCAAGCTCGACAAACTGCCTTATCCAATCATTGCTGATGAGAAACGTGAACTGGCCATGAAACTGGGGATGATTGATCCAGATGAGATTGACAAGCAAGGACTTCCACTTACTGCTAGAGCTGTCTTCATCATTGGCCCAGACAAAAAACTCAAACTCTCCATTCTCTATCCAGCTACTACTGGACGGAATTTCAAGTAAGAGCATGAGGGATGAGGGAGGCACTCGATTGGTATTAATAATGTTTGAAAGACACCCAATTATTATTACGAGGGACAGTAATTAAGTAACACGTTTTATTAATAACAAGAAATTTTTGGTGTCTTATTTTTTAACATAGTCCCCGTGCCTGACACTGTCCACCTGTCCACTAGCTTGTGGATGACCTCTAGAAAAAAATTTCTTGGTGTGACATTTAACCAATTTTGCACCACCTCCATTACCTCGTCAGCTGTCTTTATGACACATCTGCTACACACTTTCCTATAACTGAGGTCATCATGGACAATTTTGTGCACAGTGCTGTGACTCGTGTTGAGATCTATGGTTATTTCATCAATAGTGACTTGCCTGTTGCCACGGACTAGCTGGTCCATCTGCTGTTTCACTGTGTCAGAGCTGCCGAAGACGGATGTGTCGGACCGAAAGGTGCAAATACCGCAGTCAAACTGTAAACTAGCGACACAGCTCATTTTGTTTTCTGGACTACATCTTGCTACTTGCAAAGCTCAGTTCAGAACTTAGTAGCTGGAGATTGAGAACGAACGCAGAAGAAGAAGAACTGTGTCAGATGCCCCACTTGCTGGTCTCCCATACTGCAGTTCATCAACAGTGTTTCGTCTTCCATTTTGAAATCTTTCTACCCATTCATACACTCACCTCTGGCTCAACCAACTGTCTCAATTTTGAACTTTCACACCCTCTGACCACAAAAAATGGAATAACATCTCATTTTTCTTCCACGCTGCAAGTCGACAGTGTGGCGGCCATGTTGTACACTATATTGAGCATGCACATACTGCTCGATCGTCACAATCCCTACATGGAGTATTGCTAAAGAGTGATTTTGTGTCCTCAAATAAGAGGTCCTTGTTGCAAAACACTAATCTTCCATACACTTTATAATACAGTTGTTATCACTTAATGACTGCCCCTGGTATTAGTGTGAGAGGGGCAACCGATTGCTATTATTAGTGTGAGAGGGGCAACCGATTGCTATTATTAGTGTGAGAGGGGCAACCGATTGCTATTATTAGTGTTAGAGGGGCAACCGATTGCTATTATTAGTGTGAGAGGGGCAACCGATTGCTATTATTAGTGTGAGAGGGGCAACCGATTGCTATTATTAGTGTGAGAGGGGCAACCGATTGCTATTATTAGTGTGAGAGGGGCAACCGATTGCTATTATTAGTGTGAGAGGGGCAACCGATTGCTATTATTAGTGTGAGAAGGCAAACAGTTGGTATTATTAGTGTGAGAGGGGCAATCTTAACTTAACTTAACGTCTTTATACTGGTTTAGAAGACTCTGCAGAGTCTGTATACAACCAGTTCCAATTACATCATTTTGCTCTAGAAGCTGTACGCATCCAATCTATTCTTAAATGCATTGACCGTCCCAGCCTCCACCACCTCACTTGGCAATGCATTCCAAGCATTCACAACTCTCTGGCTAAAGAAATACTTCCTAATATCTAATCTGGACCTCTCCTTAGTCAACTTGTAGCTGTGCCCTCTTGTCCTTGTTGGTGGTTGTACTTTAAAAAACTTGTTATAGTCTACCTTATCCATTCCTCTGATCATCTTATACACCTGTATTTGTCACCACGAATTCTTCTCTCTTCTAGACACTGTAGGCCGGTTCTTTTTAATCTTTCCTCATAACTGTAATTCTGGAATCCCACTATCATCTTTGTCACTCTTTTTTGTATTCTCTCCAGCATGTCTATATCCCCTCTCTGATAAGGACTCCAATCAATTGGTATTATTAGAGTAAGGATCGTTGGCGGAAGGCAGTGTAGTCTGGCTAAGGGAGTAGGGATCGTTGGCGGAAGGCAGTGTAGTCTGGCTAAGGGAGTAGGGATCGTTGGCGGAAGGCAGTGTAGTCTGGCTAAGGGAGTAGGGATCGTTGGCGGAAGGCAGTGTAGTCTGGCTAAGGGAGTAGGGATCGTTGGCGGAAGGCAGTGTAGTCTGGCTAAGGGAGTAGGCATTGTTGGCGGAAGCCAAACCTGGTATCCCAAAGCCAGCTAAAATTGGATGTGTGGGACCAAAAAACGCAGATGTCACGGTCTCACTGTAAACTACATCCCAGCATCATTCTCAGGACGAATGTAGAAGAAGGCCAACTGATTGATATTAATTTGTGTGCACTTTTAGTTATCATATATCAGCCTGTCTCAACCCCGAGGAACCCAACAAGTCATTTGTCCATCTCTACAGAACAGTGGTTATGGGTCACAGATGGTTAGAATGATCAGTTAGTTGTCAATCTAATAATATTTTGGGAACGAGTCTTACCGAGGGGTTGTCAGCTTGGTTAGCAAATCGTTTGAAAAACTAAAGAGGTTACCTGATCATCCTCTGCACCAAAAGTTCTAAGAGAGAACAAAAAACAGACTACTAAGGAAAATCCCCAACCATCTGGCCAGAGAAATACACAGAAAATACGCAGACATCCTTGAATCTGAAACCAAAAAGTGTGAAGCACTCATTCCAGAACCTTGGATACGGAGCCAGGACAGAACTAAAATAATCTTGGAGGTTCCAGGGTTAACAAAGAAAAGTGAGCAGTCAGCAGCAGAACAAAAAATCCATGTTCTGCAGGAGTTCAAGAGACAGTACCCTAGCAACTCATGGGCACACGTGTACACAGATGGATCGACTTCGGCAAGCGATAAAAGGGGACGCAGTTGAATCTACATCGCACACTCCAATGGCGACATAGAAAATCACTCCATACCAGCAGGAGAGACTTGTACCACTTTCAGAGCTTAATCAAGAGCTGTTCATGAAGCAATTCAGATTCTTATCAGTCAAAACACAACTTCAAGGAAAACGGTCATTCTAACAGACTCCAGGAGTGTACTCCTAGCCATCTCCAGCCCCAAACAAGATAGACTCCCATGAAATAAAATACAACATAGGATAGCTGTCACAAAAACCAGATCTAGTCCTACAATGGATTCTGGCCCACTGTGGGATCCCTGGAAACGAGAAAGCAGATGAGCTCGGAAAAGCTGGATGTGGAGGCACTCAGACTTGCCATTCACAGAGCCATAAAGAAGCAAAGACACTCATCAAACAATCCATGAGGACAGAATGGAGAGACCAGCACAAAGAATACAAGCCAGAAAAGGACAGCATAGACAAACTTGACAGAGATGTGCAGACAAAGATCTTCAGACTCAGAACGGGACATTGTAGACTCCAGGCCACCTCCACAGAATGGGTCTCAGAGACACTGCCACGTGCGATTGTGGAGCACCCAAGCAAACACCAGAACATATTCTGCAGGACTGCCCTACTTATGCAGACCAAAGAGAGGCAGTCTGGCCCCGGGGGAGCGACCATGCTCGAAAAGCTGTGGGGGACCGGTGAAGACCAGAAACGCACAGTCTCTTTCATGAACCTCACCGGACTAGAAGCACAGCATCAGTTGATCCTGAACCTCACCGGACTAGAAGCGTAGCATCAGTTGATCGTGAACCTCACCGGACTAGAAGCCTAGCATCAGTTGATCCTGAACCTCACCGGACTAGAAGCGTAGCATCAGTTGATCGTGAACCTCACCGGACTAGAAGCGTAGCATCAGTTAATAGATGAAGTAAGGTTAACAAATCCAATATACTAGGTTCAAATCACACTGCGCTTGGTTTGACAGACCTGGTATGTTGTGGGTTTTGTCTTGGCATAAGTTTTGTTGAATAATGATGCTGCCATAGGTAACAAAAACATGAGGAGTAGACAATGTAGGCTATTAATTGGATACTAACATACATGTCTGTTTAGTCTATGCTGCCTACAAATTTTGATTCAAAGAAACCCTAGATACATTTTACTGAACTGTAAAGTTATGTGTTAGACCAGTTGAAAAACCCTGTGTTCGATGGTTACCACCCACTGACTCATGGAAGTCACAGAGGAAGATATATTTATTTTTGTTTTGCGTTTGCCTTATTTCTCTAATCCCCAAGGTGATGTGCATTGGACTGTGGTTTTTATTTTGCGCCCGTCGGCCCAGTGTATCCGACTTCAGCATGCATTTCATTTAAAGGTCTGCTTCCCCGAGGGTAACGGCCGGTGCTGTGATGGGAATCGAACCCAGCACCTTTGGATTTTGAGCCGTGTCACTTAACCACTAGCCCATGCTGTCCCCAGAGGAAGATATTAGTGGAGAGGCCAAGTACAGTGCAGATCTGATGGTGCAATCTGAGAGACTCTTGCCAGTCTATCTCCTGGTGATATCCAAACACATTTAACACCGTGGAAGGGAAGAGAAAGTCGAAGTAATTGAATAATCAACAGTCAAGCTCCAAGAGACGGCCAAGGATTGAAAGTCATGGAGAGTGACCATTGTAGTCATAGTTTCATGTGGAGTATACACGGGACAAGGAAGGTTTTCATCGAGTAGGCTCCATATGTATGTCCTGACATGACTAGATACATCTAGAAGAACTATCTGACGTTAATCTATACATCTACTAGAACTGATAGTTTGAATGACAGTTTTAGATCAGACATAACCTTTTCTTCTCAGTGTTTAGCATAGCCCAAACATTTAATTTACAGATATGCACATTTCCAGGTACAATCTTTTTCTACGAGTTTTTGGTTTGTGAGGTGTACGGGTCTGCAACGGCATGTGTATAGCAGAGAACGCACAAAATAGATGGATAACACAGTTAACGTGGCATTTAGCAATTTGATTGGTGAGGTGTATGGGTCTTCATCGGCATGTGTATAGCAGAGAACCCACAAAATAGAGAGATAACGCAGTTAACGTGGCATTTAGCAATTTGATTGGTGAGGTGTATGGGTCTTCATCGGCATGTGTATAGCAAAGAACCCACAAAATAGAGAGATAACGCAGTTAACGTGGCATTTAGCAATTTGATTGGTGAGGTGTACAGGTCTTCATTGGCATGTGTATAGCAGAGAATCCACAAAATAGATAAGGCAGTTAACGTGGCATTTAGCAATTTGATTGGTGAGGTGTACGGGTCTTCATCAGCATGTGTATAGCAGAGAACCCACAAAATAGATAAGGCAGTTAACGTGGCATTTAGCAATGGAATGTTAGGCATGAGACTGGCTTGCTCATCCTTAAGTCAGTTGCCCATCGCAAGTGATGATGGAGATATCATCAGAGGGTCATGGCTTGATGGTGTAACTTACGCTGTATTTGGATTATAGTGAGGAAGTACTGCTCTGGTTATGAACATCACTCTTTGGTCCTGAGCTACCATGGACCAGTGGCAAGACTTAAGACGATTGGAGGTAACTCAGGATGCCTTGAGATCACGGGTCGCTTGAAACTTGCAGAATTTGATCGCCCACAGTTTCAGTTCATCACTGTGATGCGAGTGCCTAACCTCTCTACTACAGCAACCCCCTGTAGAAAATATAAGCCACAATAACAAAAAAGACCTCTACTATTCATGGTAGAAGTGAAGCAAATAAGTCAACTTATGATGGTGATCTACGGAAGAAATGGTTTATGGAACATTAATCATACATTTTAAAGAGTTTTTTTATTAATATTAACAAATGACACTTTGTTGGCAGTGAAATCCTCCGTGTCATTGACTCACTCCAGCTGACAGCCACAAAGAAGGTTGCCACACCTGTGGACTGGGAAAAAGGAGGAAAGTGCATGGTCCTTCCAAATCTATCCAACGAGGAGGCCAAGGCGCTGTTCCCACAATTTGAAACCTTTAAGCTTCCTTCAGACAAGCCGTATCTACGTTTTACCCCTCAACCATGAGGCAATTACACATTCCTTGCCACCAACTTTTATGCAGTTGATGTTCAAATTATGTGTAAACTTTGACATGTATACATTTTTCTGGCACAAATTAACCCTTGGCTTATATTATTAGATTTGTTTCTCGTCGTCCAATCCAAGATTAGCAACTCCGTTTGTCAAATAGTTTTTTCTAAATAAAATTAATTAAACAAATTGAGCTAAAATTATGATTCAAAGATCTGGAAACACAGAATGAAATAGTCAATCAAATGAAGTATTCATAATATAAATATATGTTCATGTGAAGAATTAAATTTCATTAATTTTGAGCATAATATTACCTGCTAATTCTGTAAATGTCTCACGTGACCAAATTATTGCATTATTCTATCAATAGAATTACTACTTTCACTTTATTGGGTCACTGGCAGTCTCAATCGACTTGTATTCAACATCAACATCTAAGTCAGATGAATGATTGTTGGACTAAATTTAAAAAAAATTTCCTCTTTAAGTCCAAATTCCATCTCTTGGAAAGCTGCAACTTAAAAATTCACCAAAAACATAATTACAAAACTTCTCAATAAAAGAAAGCTGTGTATGTGGCCGACATCCTTAAATAATTCAGGTCTTTATAAGAAATGAGACTTTGTTCCGATGTAACAGTGCACTTCATAAGGGTTAATGGTCTCTTCATAATGTTTCAGACTGTAACTGATGCTTTGCAAGATTTGGTGTGTAACTAATGCAAGTAGATGTTACTGGACGATTTTAGCTGTAAAGGGTTAAGAAGCAAAAAAATACAGTTTTACATAAGAACAGTATCATCATATTGACATATAAAGGCCTTTATAAGTGGGTCCAACAAATGTAAACGGCACAAAATAAAACGTTGAAATACATGGTCATGATACTGTACACCCTCCACCATTGACATATTCATGATACTGTACACCCTCCACCATTGACATAATCATGATACTGTACACCCTACACCATTGACATAATCATGATACTGTACACCCTCCACCATTGACATAATCATGATACTGTACACCCTACACCATTGACATATTCATGATACTGTACACCCTACACCATTGACATAATCATGATACTGTACACCCTACACCATTGACATAATCATGATACTGTACACCCTACACCATTGACATAATCATGATACTGTACACCCTACACCATTGACATAATCATGATACTGTACACCCTACACCATTGACATAATCATGATACTGTACACCCTACACCATTGACATAATCATGATACTGTACACCCTCCACCATTGACATAATCATGATACTGTACACCCTACACCATTGACATATTCATGATACTGTACACCCCCCAATTGACACAGACCTGATACTGAATACCCCCCACCATTGACACAGGCCAAGAAGCCTGTTGGGTGTGGAATAGCCTTGTGAACTTGAAAGAAAGCTGTAGAAACAATATCCCATAAAATATTCAGGAATACAAGATTGAATAAGAAGACAATGAAGACGAGTTTTAACATTGATGAAATTAAGGAAAATTATATCAAGAATAAACTGCTAAAAAGGTGGTATCAAGCCAGAAGATAAGTCTTAACAAATTTTATATAAATATATTTGTTTTTGTTTCTTTTCTTGCAATCGCCATAACTTCGGTTTTCTCTGTTGATTTTCATACTGTAATCTGTACAGACTTCATTCAGATTGTTGATATGTTCCTGGGGTTGTTTTTCTGAGGTTGCTATTAATGCTTGGTCATCAGCAAAGAGAAGTTAATTTAAGTGATCACTGAGGTTTGTTTCCCCTCACTAATGTTGGCTCTTTTACATATTGCGCTTATATATGTGATAAACAGTAACGGAGATATATATATATATGTGATAAACAGTAACGGAGATAATAAAAATTGTGTTTCATCATTTCTGACTTTTGAGTGACTATTGGTTTTCAGTCCCTTGCATCAATCAACCAAAACCTTTTCAATTCCTTGTGGAGCACATATCTTCAGTTGTTGTTTCGAATGCCCACAATGAGTAGGTTTACTCTGTGTGCCCTGAAAAGGACGGTTGCAGTAGCAGATGAAGCTGGACTGGGGTCCTCCAGGCAGTTGTGCTATGCTTGGCTTCATATGCGTATCGCTCACTACTATGGGGGTCATGTCGATACCTCACCCCCTTAGCCAGGCTGCCATAAAAACAGCCCATTCCCATGGATGGTTACGAGGAAGCTGAGATTAGGGGTCATGGCCAGTATATTTTGCCTGAACCTGACTAACATGTCTGATTAGTATGTTGGGCCTGACCAGACATTAGTCTTCCTCCATACATGTCTTCAGTAAATACATGGCAAGTTATCCAATGTTGACCTGCCTACATTTATTGAAGATTTTGTGGCTTAAAGTTTCTACATGCCCAACTCTCATTAGTCACCTCTTACTTCATGCCTGGTTGGTTACAGTGTTTCCATTCTTTGTTCCCTCTTCGGGTCCCTGTAACTCTGGCACACTTGATCCAAGAAGAATTAATTTTACACTGAACTCTATAACAAAGGTTGTGACAATGCTTATTTCATGAAATATTTATCTATTTTTGTACACTTCTTTTAATGTGGAAAAGAAAAACCTGAGATTGATTTACTTACAATTTGTTCTTACCTAACACACATATGGTCTTGTCATAACAGCCATACTGTTGATTAAATCATTTACTAATACATCACGTTTATTTCACAATCTGATATTTACTAATAAATCCTAATTATTATCCAGTTGTTTTAATAATATCCAGTTTGAATCTGTTATGTCCAATTTATTTTGCTCAGTTATTTTTATATGTATTTTTTATTGCTATTTAATCAAAAGTGGTAAATATTCTTGTCTGGTGTTTACAGATTGGTAAGATATTATAATAAATATATGATTGGCATAAAACTCCAGAGAATTACCTCGTTGTCTTCTTGTTGCTGTAATGAATGAGGCTGGTATGTACTTCATTAAGTAAACATGCAAAGTATTCAGGCACTCTTGCAAAAAACCCATTTTTGAGGTGACCACCTTGCCCGAATGTCAAGCGAAAGGCTTCCAAAAAGGCTCCTGTAAGGCGAACTGAGTGAAGGAGAACAATCTCACGGACGTCCAAAAAAGCGTTTCAAGCATGGTCTAAACGAGTACCTAAAGTGCTGTCAAATAGTTACTAACGGTTCAAGGTCAACACTGAAGAGTGCAGTCACAAACAGCGTTAAACTCAGCTAGGGTCTTTGTATCCAGGCAGTCCAGGATAGATGTGCAGGAAGTCTAGCGCAGAGAAAATATCAGGAACATCAGAAGTATCGGAGAACTGTGGTCTACGTTTGCCAGTTATGTCAAAGACTTTTTCAGGCTAAAATTAGCTAGATTGACCATGAGCGCACACATATATTGAAGGTTGCATCATGACATGTGATGATGTTCGTGGACGAAATTTTTAAGTAAATACTGCTGGTTTTTTTCATGTATATTTAATTTATGCTGGTTTTAAAACACCTAATTATACATTTATAACTATATTCTCCAGTCAAGTTAAATCAGGTCCGAATCAAGATGTTGAGCAGCACATGAGCTGCAGTGGTCAGCTGACTGCTAGCGTCAGGGCCAGCGAACCAGAGCTGCCAAGACCCTTCTACACCTCCACGCGGTGATCCTAGATAACAGGCTGCAGCAGGGCAGACTGACTAAGGAGAAGGGATCGAAGAGGAAATGCTAACCTGGTACTCAAAAATGCTTGCTGAAGTCGGATGTGTTGTACCGAAAGGTGCAAATATCGCAGCCAAGCTGTAAACTACGACACAACGCATTCCTTTCTCTGGACTACATTCTGCTATTTAAGCCCTTTCAGGGGTTGGTAGCGGGAGATAGAGAACGAACGAAGAAGAAGAAGAAGGAATCAGGTCCCTTCACTCCATTCAGAGAATAGGTCTTCAACAAATGGTCAATACAAGATGGCAGAACAATCTCCTTCTTTGTTCATTCTCAAACGTCTGCTACCAAGCCCAGGAAATGGGCTGTTTTCATGGCAGTCTGGCTAACAGTGTGATGGATTGACACTCAGATGAAGCCAATCATAGCACAACCCCCTGGAGGAACCCGGTTGACCTTCATCAGCATGTTCGGGATGTGAGAAAAGCTACTGCAACACCGCCACATAACGTCTTTTTCAGGGCGCACAAAAGAGCAACCTACTCATTGTGGGCATTCGCAAACAATAGTTGCAATGTAGTTATGGAGAATACCGCAAACAAACGAGTCCCGAGTATCATTTAAACAAAATTATTTTGTTTGTTTTGCATTTGCCTTATTTCTCTAATCCCCAAGGCGGTGTTCGTTGCACTGTGGTTTTTATTTTGCGTCTGTCGGCCCAGTGCATCCTAATTCAGCATGCATTTTATGTAAGGATCTTCTTCCTCCTGTATTTTCTAAGGGTTTGCTTCCCCGGGGTAACGGCTGGTGCTGTGGTGGGGATCGAACCCAGCACCTTCGGATTGTGAGCCATGCCACTTAACTACTAGGCCACACCGTCCCCCCTGAGTATAAGTAATATTTGACAGGATCATGGTGAGCATGGCTTATGATATTTGACCAAACCAGTTTGGGTTTCTACCTAGTGTTAACACAATTATTGCTACAATGCAAGTGGAAGGAGTAACTTAGTCTTTATACTGGTTTAGAAGACTACTGAGTCTGTATACAACCAGTTTATTGGAGGGTGGTTTTTACCGATGTGAGAGTTCATCTTAATAGACTCACACTAGAGCTAAGTAGACCCGATAGATGCTCTTAACAAACCACCTGGGGCTGGTACAAATAACTTGGGTCAATTCTACTCTGTTTGATTTCCAACTGCCAAGGAATTTTTAACATGCTCGAAACTGAACACGGGAGTCCGATCTAACTACCCAGAGATCAGGGGAAATTTTACCAGAAGATCCGCATGAAAAATATCCCGTCTCCATCGTGATTCGAATGCGCGACCTCCGGCATCTGAGGCGGACACCTTACATTGAGACCACTGAGTAGATAGAAGAAAAGAATGAGAACGTCAGGACCTGGCGTATCTGGAGGCTTACATTATGAGCTTGGTAAAGTTTGAAATAGTCAAGGGTGTAGATATGTGGATCGGCCTACAGTCAAGAGTAAGGTCAATGTAGATATTTGGAAGTTAGTTTCTAGGAGAGGAAAATGAATTTAGATGTTTGACAGTCAGATTCTAGGAAAGACTGAAATGTTAATATTTTGGAAGTCATCCTCTAGTTTGAGCGTAGAACAGATAATCTTTGGCTTCAGCCAAAACAAAGAATACAGATTGTTTGGAATTAAAAAGAATGGAGATCTTGGTAGTCGGTGAGACTAATTTACTTAATTTTTCATGTCCGGCAACCTCATGCAGAACCCTGCCACCAAAGATGCTCTTTCATTTGCCACAATCAGATGTGTACAGGATTCCTGGGATAGTTAAGCGGGTTCAGGTTTAACCTACACTTGGACACTCCCATTCTCAATGTGTTTAGAGATCTCCACATAGTCAGATCAGATCATCCCGTAACCAGTGAGGTCGTTGGAGCACACATGAAGACATCTTCACTCCATGCCATCCTTCTCTGTCAGTGGTCGCTTCCTGTGCCTCTTCTGGTCCAAGATTGGTCCATTCCTTTATGTTGTCCTCCCACCTCTATTTGGGAGGCCTCTTCGTCATCTGTCTTGCGCCTTTCCGAGCAGGATCGTATATTTGCAAGACCATTTGATCTCAATATATGACTGTACCAAGCAAGTTTCTTTTGACAATTGCCAAGAGATCTTCAAAAGGCCCTATTGCTATTGTAATTCGTTCTCGTATTTCCTCATTTGTAACTTGATCCTTGTACGTGACGTTTAGAAGTCTTCTGAAACTTCTCATCTCCAGTACCTATATCCATCGCTGCAGGTCAGCTGTAATTGTCCATGTCTCACAAGCACAGAGGAATATTGACAGGACCAATGTACGCATTAATCTGATTTTCGTGCATAGTACTAACCGTTTATCTTGCCAGAATTTTGTTAAGCTGTGCAAGCGCCGCTATTGTCTGTGCTATTCTCTGGCCAACACCTCACATTTTGATCCTTCATCACTGACAATTGAACCCAGATATTTAAAACGGTCAACCACTTCGAGTTCCTGGCCATTAGCTTTTATCCTACTGTTGAAGCCCTCTGCGTTGTTGGTCATTAATTTTGTCTTTCCAGCATTTATCTCCATACCATAGTCAAGAGATGTTTTGAGCCTTCTGACCCATTCCCGGAGTTCTGCTTCTGTACCCACCGTCATCTGCAAAACGAAGGTTGGTAATCGTTCGGTCCCCTATCTTGACAGTACCAATGTGACTTCCAAGTGTCTCATTCATAATTCCATCAAGGAATATATTCAACAGTGTCACACTAACTGATGTGCGAAACCAGTCCCCTCGCCTCCCATTCACAAGAACTGCGCTGGACGCCTTGTTATACAGGTGTTCAGGGACCTTTATAATATTTCCGTTGATTTTATACCTCCTCATGGTTGCCCAAAGCACTTTATGTCATACCCTATCAAACGCCTTCTTGTAATCAACAGACACAGAATACAGTTTTTGCTGCTGTTGTAGATATTTCTCGCTTAGCAGCCTTAAATTAAATATCTGTTCTGTAGTGATTCTTCCCTGTCTGCTCCTCAGCAATGATGTTCTCTGCTTGAGGTTTCAATCAGTCGAGGATTAATCTAAGCATGACCTTGCTAGGGTGGCTGATGAGGCTTATTGTTCTGTGGATTGTTTTCCCAGGTTCGTTCCGTCCCTCAAAGTTGTATAACTCAGGACAGTACCATGTTCATCGGGCCAGTATGTCATTGTCCTCAATAATTCACTTGCCGCTTTTATCCTGGATCATACAGTTCCTGCCTTGTCTTGGTGTTACCAGTTCTTTGACCACCTTGTACGCTCCTTGTAGCGTCATTTCTGTCTAATCTCTCTTCAATGTTTGTACATAACCACGCTTCTTTCGCCTCTCTTTCGTTGTATCGCTTTATTGACCTCTCTATATCTGCACCTCATCATCTCCACATAGTACACAACATATTATGCAATGTGGCAAGTTCTTTAACCTTCATACATTCTACGCCACACTTTGACACCACTTTTGGCAGCGGTTTCTCTCAGGATTGTGTTACTAGGATTGTAGCCCTCTTTCTGGTTCGTTCATATTCAAAAACAGGTTGTTTCTGACCACAGGACTGCTTTTTTTCTTTTCAAGCCACCCCACCCCTGTCACCTGCTTGTGTTTGTAACTATTCTTAATATATTGCATTAGATTAAGGATTGTGCCCACAGTACCATTGTCCAGGCTGCCATCTCTGATCATTTTATTTTCAATGTCTGATGTTTGGTCCAGGATAATTTCTCGAAAATGTTATTTAGAATACATAATAGTTATGGAGGTCTGAAATGTTTGGCTTCTGCTGGCGTTTTCCCAGGTTTGAGCAGTACCACAACTCTAGTTTAAATCCAGCTTTCTCCCCACTATTGTTTTTACTCCGAGACCAAAGTGTATAATTTCCTCTGTTCTCAATAATAGAAAACAGAGACTGACAGAAACATACATTTAAATAAAACATGTTACAATTATATTCTTTCAATTTCATATCAACTTTAATGAATATATCCTTTCAAATCCCTGAAAGAAAAACAAATTATTTCAAATGCCCCATTTCAAATTAAATTTACGAGTTTCATTAAGCAATTGATAGCAAGTAAGATAGCAGCGCCTGTCTGGCAGGGCTCTTGACTCGCTCCAGTGTTTGTGTCGTTTTCTGCTGTTTGCTAGTTCTTGTTCAGATTATAATTCACAACTCCTTCTCCAGGTGGTATCAAAGACTTTTTTCTGTGGAATTTATGTGCTTTCAATCGGTTATCTCGCTGTGGCTGTGCCTGGCTTAAACCGGGGGAAACCAGTCCACGGTGGTGTTCAATGTTCTGCTTGACTGCACCCCAGAATTCAGCTCAGGTCGTCACTACTCAAGGGCCTTCCTGCTTGGACTGAAACCACTTTCCTACTCCCTCCACTGGATACACACGATACCTCTCCCAACTTCATATCCTCGGCACAGCAAGTATCATTCTGACCCGAAGGTGGACACAATCCAGAGGGAGCATGGGCAGAACACGAACAAATAGGGAGTCAAACACGATCAAAGACAGCCTGGTACAACACACACTCCTCGCTGCCTTCATACCGAGGCAGCGGAGTACTCGGCTTCACCTGGGGAGTCAGTAGGGATTTTGGTCGACACACCACACATGAACAAGCCTCAGCAGTTGGACATGGTAGTGGTCATTCAACACAACAGGTCTTAGATGCCTATGCGAACATTATTATTATTAAATGGAAAAAAAAAAGTATACATTTGAGCACAACTTGACATTAAGGTGTGTGTCCAGTGCAGTGTTGGGAAAGATACAAGTGACAGCCGTTATAATCGGGAGTAGTGCAGTGACATTGTTATTCCTCTTGTCACCATCTCACTCCTGAGGAAGCAGAGGGCTTCCACAGCAGGTGGCTTCCCTCACAGGAAGTCTGAGCTGAAGCACTTAGTCATCATGATTTCTGTAACAGTTTCTTGGTCAAGAGGTTGCCCAACCCCACACATAACTTTCTTGAAAAGCTAGTTGCCTTATTCATTTTTGTCCACAGACCGACAACAATGTGCACATTATCATGCGATGGTATAACTACATACTTCTCAAAATTACCACAGAATTACCTTGGTTTTGGTACAATACCTACAACTTTCACAAAATATGATTTCAATTTGACAAAAGCTGTGTGAGAGGAAAGTATATGGGCATTACAAACTACTACAGTGTTACCTCATCCTGTACAAAGTTAATCCAAGTACCTACAAAGTTGATTATAGCAACACACAAAAGGAACAAAGAAAGATTTATATAACGAAATCAAGACGACGACAAAAAGTCCAAGATGGCAAAATAGATTGACTGATAGTGGTAGAATAGAACTCCCTTGTCCGTTACCTTGAAAGGGTGGTGAGGGAGCTTGTATGTCTCAGTGATCACAGGAGCTAAGCCAACGGAAGAGAAAACTTCCAGAAGGGTTACCTAAGTTGGAAAGGTCATGGGGAAGAGAATAGACTAAATACGGACAACTCAGCCAGAGTATAATAGGTTAGGTTAGGGACTACCACCCAAATCTATTTTAAAAAAGTCGGTTACAAAAACATTGATAATAATGCAAAAGCAAATGGCCTTGGGAAAGGAAGGGCCTTCGGAAACGAGAAGAATGATGCACTGAAGTGAAAGCCGCAAGGAAGCTCCACGGCTGACTGCCCGTCTGAATAATTCTTAGGGGAAAAGAGAGAGAGAGAGGTTGACACAAAAAATATGTGGAGAACAGAATGTGAGAAGGGGCTCAAATTAAATAATGACACCTGGAGAGAGGCAGAAAGAGCAGCCCAGGAACATGCACGCTGATGAGATGTCTATGGCCTATTTACCGAGAGGAGCGATGGGCTTTGATTGATTGAGTAGAATAGAAACAAACTTAACTAAACAATATATGAAAAACAAAACACATCTGAATGGTGCATCTAAGCACATATAGAGAAATAATCAAGGCAATAGATGAAATTGAGAGTGAATGGTCAGAATGTAAAACTATCTTGTGTAATGTGACAGCAGAATATATAACCATGTGCAAGAATTCAGGAGGAAACCCATTGTCAATACAAGGTCATAGCAACAGAAAGCAGATCTAACAAATATGAGCTTGCAGGAATGGGCAGAAAGCAACTCATAGCTGACTGCTTTCATTAGGGTCAGCAAACCAGATCTGACCAAGACCCATTTCTCTCTCCAAGCGAAGATACTAATAACATGCTTCATTAATGTAGTCTGGCTAAGATACTAGAGGCAATATCCAGTACTCAAGAAAGCCAGCTGAAATCGAATACGTTGGGCCGACAAGGCACGGATATCACAGCTCTGCTAAATAATATGACACAATGTCATATCCTCCTGTCCCTCACAGGGTGGATGCTGAAGAAAAAGCTAGCAGGAATTATACTAAGTGTAAATCCCATGGCAAAACAAGCTAAATTAGGCATAGATAAAATATGTAACACAAATCTATAGCAATGTGGGGGACAGTTACAATATTGTAAGATGTGTAACTCGGACAATGTACACCAATTATCTGCAGTCATAGAATTCTGTGGTTCCCTTCCAGGGAAATGACTGCCTACCAATGACAACTAAAGAATCAATAAAGAGAATAGCAGAGCCAAACAGTGATATATGATAACTGTTGATATATTAAATTAGCAAAACCTTGACTGATTCACTCCAGAATATTTGGGACCTCTGGATGAAGTTTTTTTCTTTTGATCTAAAACTCAAGCCCAGCACCACCTAGTTGTGATCCATTTACCTTCAGTAAAGGTTCAATGAAATACCATACATTATGTATATATTTGGATCAAGGCACTGAGCAGTCCATGAGCTGCAGCGGACAGCGCAATCTATAGCTGACTGCCAGTGTCAGGACCAGCAGCAAACCAGAACTGCCAAGACTCTTCTACACCTCCACATCCTGGAAAACAGGCAGCAACAAAGCAGACTGGCTAAAGAGAAAGAATTGAAGAGGGAAGGCTAATCCGGTACCCAATAATGCCTGCTGAAATTCTTTGGCGAGACCCATGACGATGAAGTCAAGCCCACCTCATTAACCTTAACTTTTTTTGTTATTTAAAACAATTTGGATAATTCTTTTGGTACTCACCAGTCTCAGCTTTATACCAACTAACACTACTAGACAAGTGCGCTGAACTGTCAATATCACAATGTACTGCAGAAACAATCTTTGGTTTTTATGAAGAGGATTCTTCTTCGTACACTGTCAGACGTCAACTTGAACTTATTAGAAGAAAGCAGCTGTCATCCTGAGGCTGTCGACATTGCCATAGAGCTTGTCTAGTATTGGCCACATGTGCTTTCTCTGGTCCTCGTATGTGGGGCAATTTTGCAGCAGATGTGCAGCGGTAATTTTCCCTGTAACACAGGTGCATTCATCAGTGCCACCTATCTTCAGTTTATTGAATATGTGGTACCTCAGTCTGTTGTGGCCTGTGTGGAGTCTGAAGACCACGACCTGCTCTCTTCTGTTCAACTGGTAATAGGCATAATTTTTTGTGTAGCCAGTATGCTCTGTTTCCCATTTGGCCATGTATCTGGCTCTAATTAACCTTTTGGACTCTTCGTAGGTCACACTAGAATCTGGTTGTGGTAACCTTGCACCTTCTTTTGCCGGTCTGTCTGCCTCCTCGTTGCCTTGGATGTTACAGTGGGATGGAACCCACTGTACCACTACTCTTTTTGGTGCGGACTGCTATTAAATCATTAAGTTCAGTATTTTTCTGGCTTTTTAGTGCTGTAACCACGGGCAGGGCATCTGTAAACAGGACTATCTGGCTTTCATTGCTTTCGCCTGTCAGCATTGTTTCTACTGCAGCCTTCAATGCCTCTGCCTCCGCTCTGAAATTGGTTGAGAATTTTCCAGTTGCCACTGATTGTTATTTTTCTACCGTTTGTTAGGCTCAGGAATACCCCTCCCCCTCCATCCTGTGTTTGTTGCAGAACCGTCGGTGTATGCATGGGTCCAGTCCATGCTTGGGTAGATTTTCTCTATTTACCTCAGGGTTATGTCTCTTCTTTCTTTTCAGTCTGGCTGTTCTTGTTTCCAATACCTGGTATATTTTCTGCCACCACCGGAAATATATGCTGCTTCCAGGTAGGTTTGCGTACAGCAGGGATGGGCTTTGGTGTTGTTAATGTGTTCATAGGGTCTTCGCTCATCTTTTTTTGTTGTGGCTATTTCTGCAAAGTTTCCCCGCTTTAGTTTCCCATTTCCAAACTCTATTTAGTCTCTGGTGCATTGGATGGTCTGTCAGTCTTCTGAGTTTCTCTGCTTGCCGCTGGGCTTCTTTGTCTCTTCTATCGGTCATGGATTGCAGATTTGTAATCTTTTCAAGTTTTACAATTGGCGTTGACTTCATGCCTCCTGTTATAACTCTCATGGCTTGGTTTTGAAGTTTGCTAATTTTATCAAAGTTCGCCTTTGCTGCTGTTGCCCATGCCGCAATGCCATACCTCGAGAACTGGTCTCACTCTTCCAGTGTACAGTTTCTTCAGTATTCTTTCGTTCCCCAGCTTGTGCCAGCAAGTTTCCTCATGATTGCCATTCTTTGTCTTGCTCTCATTCGGTTTCTCTCGATCTGACTTTTCCATGTCATGCGCCGATCAAATGTGACGCCCAAGTAGTTTGGGTTATTGTTTAGCCGCAGATATTTGCCATTAAGACTTATTTTGGAGTTCTGTGGTTTATTTGAAAGGGAGAATATTGTACATGTTGTTTTGTCTTCATTTATTTTGACCAGCCATGATTTCGCCCACTGCTCCAGCGATGTTAGAGCCTGCTGCATCCGATTGTTTGCTACGGTGAGATTTTCTTCAGAGGTCCACATAGCCAGATCGTCTGCAAACATGGAGCTGTGGACTCTTCTTGGTATATTCTCTATGATGTTGTTTATATACACCAGAAAAAGTGTAGGTGACAGTCCTCCCCCTTGGGGTACTCCTTGCTCCAGTGTCACCTTTTTGCTAATCTGCCCTTGTACTTGAACTCTGGCTGTTCTGTTTTCGAGGTAGTGGCTGATCCATCTGTGCATTTTTCCAGATGCTTCACTTCTTCGTAGCTTGATTTTAAGTCTTTCTTTCCACACCTTGTCAAATCCCTTCTCTAGATCCACCCAAACTACTACTGTATGCTTTTTCTCTTGGTAAGCATCATCTATTTCCTGCACTATGAGAGTGATCTGGTCCTCAGTGGATCTGTGTTGTCTAAATCCTGCTTGCTGTGGAATTAATATGTGTTTTTCTTCCAGGTGCCACATCAGTCTGGTGTTTATCATATGAAAAGGATTCATTCATGGCTGCAGAATATTTTTCAGAAATACAAGTATGGAAATACCACACATTATCGCAAAGAACACGCAGAAACTCTATTTCTAAACTTCCACCAGGAAACATTAATAAATCTAGGAACATTTAGAATGGACAGAGACATGAATTTGTGTAGACATTACAAAGGCAGATATGTTGGTTCATTGCTTTCTAACAAAATTTGAGTACTGAGTCAGTAAAAAAGTAAGACACGAAAAACCTGATGATGGCGTGAAAAACTAAGGACCAAGATGGAGGCAGAATGAGAGGAAATATGAAGACTAGATAGTTGTGGAGGAACATGACTAACCAACATGGCACTTGATGTTAATCGTGTACTTGATCAAAGATGATTTAGACCTTCAATATTATGTACATCAGAGATGATCTAGACCTTCAATAGTACGTACATGCATACCAAAGATGATCTAGACCTTCAATAGTACGTACATGCATACCAAAGATGATCTAGACCTTCAATAGCCCGTACATACACACCAAAGATGATCTAGACCTTCAATAGCCCGTACATACACACCAAAGATGATCTAGACCTTCAATAGCCCGCACATGCATACCAAAGATGATCTAGACCTTCAATAGCCCGTACATACACACCAAAGATGATCTAGACCTTCAATAGCCCGTACATACACACCAAAGATGATCTAGACCTTCAATAGCCCGTACATACACACCAAAGATGATCTTGACCTTCAATAGCACATACATGCACACCAAAGATGATCTAGACCTTCAATAGCATGTACATCAGAGATGATCTCCATTCTCATTGGACAGTACACCCCAACGAAACCTACTAGTCCTGCCCCCCTAATTCAAATGTTGGACTAACACACGGACTGTTTGTGACTCGTTACCTTCTTCATATCATCAACACGACAGCCATCCTGGATCAGTGCAATTTCATACTGCTCTTGTATGCCTTTGGAAAGTGTTGAGTAAAGCAACTGACAACTGATGAGGATCTAGCTGCAAGAAGCCAGCTGAATTCTCAGAGTTGTGCAAGTAGCCAGTTGGATTCTCAGAGTTGTGCAAGTAGCCAGTTGGATTCTCAGAGTTGTGCAAGTAGCCAGCTGGATTCTCAGAATTGTGCAAGTAGCCAGCTGGATTCTCTGAGTTGTGCAAGTAGCCAGCTGGATTCTCAGAGTTGTGCAAGTAGCCAGTTGGATTCTCCGAGTTGTGCATGTAGTAGACGTTTGGAAAGCCCTGGAGGTCAGCTGGACGAATGTTTAGGTCGTCAACACTGGAATCATTGAGTGGCAGAGTATCAATAGCACATGCACCTGCCAGCGATCCACTCTGAGCAGACGGACTGCGTACAAGGTTGATTCCTTCAGGCAGAGCTACCACAACGTTTGGGCAGTCATTGGCATCCACATGAGTATCTAGACAATAGGCAAGTAAAGGTGTGACAGATCAGCAAACCAACACTAAATCAAGACTAACATGGTTAGGCAAGTAAAGGTGTGACAGATCAGCAAACCAACACTAAATCAAGACTAACATGGTTAGGCAAGTAAAGGTGTGACAGATCAGCAAACCAACACTAAATCAAGACTAACATAGTTAGGCAAGTAAAGGTGTGACAGATCAGCAAACCAACACTAAATCAAGACTAACATAGTTAGGTAAGTAAAGGTGTGACAGATCAGCAAACCAACACTAAATCAAGACTAACATGGTTAGGCAAGTAAAGGTGTGACAGATCAGCAAACCAACACTAAATCAAGACTAACATAGTTAGGCAAGTAAAGGTGTGACAGATCAGCAAACCAACACTAAATCAAGACTAACATGGTTAGGCACGTAAAGGTGTGACAGATCAGCAAACCAACACTAAATCAAGACTAACATAGTTAGGCAAGTAAAGGTGTGACAGATCAGCAAACCAACACTAAATCAAGACTAACATAGTTAGGCAAGTAAAGGTGTGACAGATCAACAAACCAACACTAAATCAAGACTAACATAGTTAGGCAAGTAAAGGTGTGACAGATCAGCAAACCAACACTAAATCAAGACTAACATAGTTAGGCAAGTAAAGGTGTGACAGATCAGCAAACCAACACTAAATCAAGACTAACATAGTTAGGCAAGTAAAGGTGTGACAGATCAGCAAACCAACACTAAATCAAGACTAACATAGTTAGGCAAGTAAAGGTGTGACAGATCAACAAACCAACACTAAATCAAGACTAACATAGTTAGGCAAGTAAAGGTGTGACAGATCAGCAAACCAACACTAAATCAAGACTAACATAGTTAGGCAAGTAAAGGTGTGACAGATCAGCAAACCAACACTAAATCAAGACTAACATAGTTAGGCAAGTAAAGGTGTGACAGATCAGCAAACCAACACTAAATCAAGATTAACATAGTTAGGCAAGTAAAGGTGTGACAGATCAGCAAACCAACACTAAATCAAGACTAACATAGTTAGGCAAGTAAAGGTGTGACAGATCAGCAAACCAACACTAAATCAAGACTAACATAGTTAGGCAAGTAAAGGTGTGACAGATCAGCAAACCAACACTAAATCAAGACTAACATGGTTAGGCAAGTAAAGGTGTGACAGATCAGCAAACCAACACTAAATCAAGACTAACATGGTTAGGCAAGTAAAGGTGTGACAGATCAGCAAACCAACACTAAATCAAGACTAACATGGTTAGGCAAGTAAAGGTGTGACAGATCAGCAAACCAACACTAAATCAAGACTAACATGGTTAGGCAAGTAAAGGTGTGACAGATCAGCAAACCAACACTAAATCAAGACTAACATAGTTAGGCAAGTA
Source organism: Ariolimax columbianus (assembly GCA_036924085.1). NCBI lineage: Eukaryota > Metazoa > Mollusca > Gastropoda > Stylommatophora > Arionidae > Ariolimax > Ariolimax columbianus. The sequence goes on from JAVGWX010000020.1 coordinate 60,659,977, forward strand.
AAGGTGTGACATTCAGCAAACCAACACTAAATCAAGACTAACATAGTTAGGCAAGTAAAGGTGTGACAGATCAGCAAACCAACACTAAATCAAGACTAACATGGTTAGGCAAGTAAAGGTGTGACAGATCAGCAAACCAACACTAAATCAAGACTAACATGGTTAGGCAAGTAAAGGTGTGACAGATCAGCAAACCAACACTAAATCAAGACTAACATGGTTAGGCAAGTAAAGGTGTGACAGATCAGCAAACCAACACTAAATCAAGACTAACATAGTTAGGCAAGTAAAGGTGTGACATTCAGCAAACCAACACTAAATCAAGACTAACATAGTTAGGCAAGTAAAGGTGTGACAGATCAGCAAACCAACACTAAATCAAGACTAACATAGTTAGGCAAGTAAAGGTGTGACAGATCAGCAAACCAACACTAAATCAAGACTAACATGGTTAGGCAAGTAAAGGTGTGACAGATCAGCAAACCAACACTAAATCAAGACTAACATAGTTAGGCAAGTAAAGGTGTGACAGATCAGCAAACCAACACTAAATCAAGACTAACATAGTTAGGCAAGTAAAGGTGTGACAGATCAGCAAACCAACACTAAATCAAGACTAACATAGTTAGGCAAGTAAAGGTGTGACAGATCAGCAAACCAACACTAAATCAAGACTAACATAGTTAGGCAAGTAAAGGTGTGACAGATCAGCAAACCAACACTAAATCAAGACTAACATGGTTAGGCAAGTAAAGGTGTGACAGATCAGCAAACCAACACTAAATCAAGACTAACATGGTTAGGCAAGTAAAGGTGTGACAGATCAGCAAACCAACACTAAATCAAGACTAACATAGTTAGGCAAGTAAAGGTGTGACAGATCAGCAAACCAACACTAAATCAAGACTAACATAGTTAGGCAAGTAAAGGTGTGACAGATCAGCAAACCAACACTAAATCAAGACTAACATGGTTAGGCAAGTAAAGGTGTGACAGATCAGCAAACCAACACTAAATCAAGACTAACATGGTTAGGCAAGTAAAGGTGTGACAGATCAGCAAACCAACACTAAATCAAGACTAACATGGTTAGGCAAGTAAAGGTGTGACAGATCAGCAAACCAACACTAAATCAAGACTAACATAGTTAGGCAAGTAAAGGTGTGACAGATCAGCAAACCAACACTAAATCAAGACTAACATGGTTATCTCAATCAAAGAGAAAACAGGAAGACAAGCTGGAGACTGTTTGTGGTTTGTTTCTCTGGCACAAAAATATTGAACATAGAGTATCGCGCAATAAATTTACAGCAGGACACAAATAATTATTGTTCATCTTTTACGTATGTGTGGGGTGCATAAACCATTAACCATCTCGTCTTTAGCATTTTCTCCAGTTCTGCACGGCTTCTCCCTCTTTTTCTTACATATGGTCTCAGTGTTGCTTGGCCAACTTTGTCACACCTTAATCTGAGAGCTCCACGTCAGTGATTGTATGGTGACACTGGCTTTGGGGGAGGGTGGGTATTCCGCAGGGTGTGGCCTAACCAACATCACCTGTTTGCTAAGATCACATGTTCTACCTGTCTTTGCTCTCTTCCATCAGTTTTTGTCTGTAACTTTGTGATACAGTGTCAGGTCAAAGATCTTTATCAGGAATGTGTTAACAAAGCTGTGTAATTTCTAAATACTGAGTTTGGTAGATAAATGTTATATCAAAGCAGGGACAGTTGTCAAGATCGCAGGGCTAGAACAATCATTATGTAATCCCTTAGACAGTTTAGCTCATCTACTGTCATTAAAACTCTATGTATGAGGTCAAGACTTGGCAGCAAGTCTATTCACCTTCTTGTATAGTTGTCCCTTTCTGTCAGGACTGACTATATGATTATGCAAGTGTCAACTCTACTGAGTTTCTGCTTTTCCTTTTTGTTTCACTACTCCATGTTGCAAAGAGTTTTTTTTCCACCCAACCTGGGGCGGTTCTTTAGAATAAAGAACCAAATGGATCGGGCTGCAGCTTCATCTTACCAGGATGTCAGACTGATGTTCAGTGCCTTAATGTCCCACTTACACACAACCTTGAACTTGAGCTGGCCAACTGTTCTTTTGCCATCTTCCAACTGCCAATAAAGGATACCTGTGGGAACACAGCCATCTTTTATGTGATGTAGTCTCCACTGCCTAAGGAGAGTCTGCGGAGACTGTCAGAGTTCACCTCTGCATTTGTTACTCTGTCCCTCCAAGAATGGATAACAGGCACTCTAGACGGAAGGTATTGTTTGACATGAGTTGTCCATATTATAGCCATATAGGAGCATACTAACAACAAATGCATTGTAAACCATGACATAGTCTTAATTGCATGTTTCTGGTAATCTCAAATGCATTGTAAACCATGACATAGTCTTAATTGCATGTTTCTGGTAATCTCAAATGCATTGTAAACCATGACATAGTCTTAATTGCATGTTTCTGGTAATCTCAAATGCATTGTAAACCATGACATAGTCTTAATTGCATGTTTCTGGTAATCTCAAATGCATTGTAAACCATGACATAGTCTTAATTGCATGTTTCTGGTAATCTCAAATGCATTGTAAACCATGACATAGTCTTAATTGCATGTTTCTAGTAATCTCAAATGTATTGTGAGACGAGCAAATATAGCAGCTCTGCCAATTTCTGGGTCTAGAGAGTTTATCATTGATGAAGGACCCCAGGCACATGAAATGGTGCACAGCAACTAATTCATAATTATCCTCTCACATTGCCTCTTCTCAACATATTCCTAGGGCTACCAACTGTTAACCCACAACAAAGCAGAAACATACACACAGTTCTCACTCATTGCCTCTTCTCAACATATTCCTAGGGCTACCAACTGTTAACCCACAACAAAGCAGAAACATACACACAGTTCTCACTCATTGCCTCTTCTCAACATATTCCTAGGGCTACCAACTGTTAACCCACAACAAAGCAGAAACATACACACAGTTCTCACTCATTGCCTCTTCTCAACATATTCCTAGGGCTACCAACTGTTAACCCACAACAAAGCAGAAACATACACACAGTTCTCACTCATTGCCTCTTCTCAACATATTCCTAGGGATACCAACTGTTAACCCACAACAAAGCAGAAACATACACACAGTTCTCACTCATTGCCTCTTCTCAACATATTCCTAGGGCTACCAACTGTTAACCCACAACAAAGCAGAAGCATACACACAGTTCTCACTCATTGCCTCTTCTCAACATATTCCTAGGGCTACCAACTGTTAACCCACAACAAAGCAGAAACATACACACAGTTCTCACTCATTGCCTCTTCTCAACATATTCCTAGGGCTACCAACTGTTAACCCACAACAAAGCAGAAACATACACACAGTTCTCACTCATTGCCTCTTCTCAACATATTCCTAGGGCTACCAACTGTTAACCCACAACAAAGCAGAAACATACACACAGTTCTCACTCATTGCCTCTTCTCAACATATTCCAAGGGCTACCAACTGTTAACCCACAACAAAGCAGAAACATACACACAGTTCTCACTCATTGCCTCTTCTCAACATATTCCTAGGGCCACCAACTGTTAACCCACAACAAAGCAGAAACATACACACAGTTCTCACTCATTGCCTCTTCTCAACATATTCCTAGGGCCACCAACTGTTAACCCACAACAAAGCAGAAACATACACACAGTTCTCACTCATTGCCTCTTCTCAACATATTCCTAGGGCTACCAACTGTTAACCCACAACAAAGCAGAAACATACACACAGTTCTCACTCATTGCCTCTTCTCAACATATTCCAAGGGCTACCAACTGTTAACCCACAACAAAGCAGAAACATACACACAGTTCTCACTCATTGCCTCTTCTCAACATATTCCAAGGGCTACCAACTGTTAACCCACAACAAAGCAGAAACATACACACAGTTCTCACTCATTGCCTCTTCTCAACATATTCCTAGGGCTACCAACTGTTAACCCACAACAAAGCAGAAACATACACACAGTTCTCACTCATTGCCTCTTCTCAACATATTCCAGGGGGTAACAACTGTTAACCCACAACAAAGCAGAAACATACACACAGTTCTCACTCATTGCCTCTTCTCAACATATTCCAAGGACTACCAACTGTTAACCCACAACAAAGCAGAAACATACACACAGTTCTCACCACTAAATTCAAACTTTAATTTTTTGCTTGGACTGCACTCACTGCCAGTGTCCTTCAAATCTTCCACACTGTTTATTTCAGAATCTGTGGAGATTTGTGAAGAAGAATAATATTGCTAGGCAAGTTGGTGTAACAGAACAGAAAAGTACAATTTATTGATATGTAACAGAACAGAACAGTCGAATTTACTGATGTAACTTAACTTCTTTATACTGGTTTAGAAGGCTCTACAGAGACTGTACACATCCAGTTTATTTTCTCCACGGATACTCAAAATACTGTGAGCATCCAATATATTTTTGAATGCATTCACTGACTCTGCTTTTACTACAGCATGTGGCAATGCATTCCAAGAATTCACCACTCTCTGACTAAAAAATATTTCCTAATATCTAATCTGGATATGTCTTTGAACAATTTATAGCTGTGCCCTCTTGTTCCTATAGCCTGTCTTACTTTGAAAAACTTGGTATAATCTAAGTTATCCTTTCCATTTATTAATTTATACACTTGTATGGCATGGAGATAAATCCTGAGAAAACAAAGCTGATGACTAATAACACAGAAGAGTTTAGATCTGTAATAAAAGCAAATGGTCAGGAGCTTGAAGTTGTACACCGGTTCAAGTATCTGGGATCACTGATCAGTGACGAGGGCTCGCAGTCTGAGATAGTTGCCAGAATAGCACAGACAACAGCGGCACTTACGTGTTTGAAACCCATATGGCAGGATAATCGGCTCGCCCTCAGCATAAAAGTTAGACTAATGTGCTCATAGGTCCTCTCAATATTTGTGTATGTCTGTGAGCCTTGGACCATTACTGCGGATATCCAGTACAGAATACATGCAATGGAAATGAGGTGCTTTAGAAGACTCTTAAATGTTACATATAAGGATCGTGTCACGAACGTAGATATGTGACAAAGAGTGGAAAACCCAATTGGGCCTTTTGATGATCTGTTCATAGCTATCAAAAGGCGAAAGATGGCTTGGTATGGGCACGTCACGAGGTCCAGCAGAATTACAAATTCGATACTGGTTCCGTACAAGGAAAGAGAGAGCAGGGTCGTCCAAGGAAGAGATTGGCAGACAACATCACTGAGTGGTCAAACCTTCATCCCGGTGAGGCACGACTGGCGGCAGTGGACTGAGAGAGATGGCGTGGGATTGTCTTCAAGTGTGCCCCAACGACCTAATGGGTTACGAGATGAACTCAACTGAACACTTGTATTGTCACCTCAAATTCTTCTTTGTCCGAGACACTGGAGACCAATTTTTTTTAGTCTTTCCTCATAACTATAATATACAATGTAACAGAACAGAATAGTACAATTTACTGACATTCGTGGTGCAAAAATACAATTCTACACAAAAATGAACAACAGTTTCTACAACGAAGACACTTAGTAAAAGTGAGACTTGAAACTCTTTATCTTGTGTATTCAATCCTCAATCCCAGTTAGCAGGTCAAGAAAACTTTAGTACATGTCTTCCAATTCTGTAAGGTCCACGGAAGGAGCAAAGTGACAGTATGCCCTATTCCAAACCGTTTAAGAGTTCAACTGTATGGTAACAAGAAAAAGCTGAAATAGACAGGTAGAATTCAGAGTAAAATGTTTCATGTTGGTTGTTCTTGGAACAAAGGGCTGCAGATGCGCTCCACCAATTATAATTTTGGCTCTGTCCTTTTAACTCCGCCAACCCTGCCGAAGACGGACGTGTCGGACTGAAAGGTGCAAACTAGCGACAAAACTCAGGACTACATCCTGCTACTTGAAAAGCCCTGTTCAGGGCTTGGTAGCAGGAGATTGAGAATGAACATAGAAGAAGAAGAATAGCTCCGCCAATGACACTCCAACTGCCCTGGTTGGGTATTCAACAGTTATTCAGCCTTATTCTTTTCTTTCACCTGTGGGTTCCTATACAGTACATGTCTGAGTATATTGTTAGGTGTCATTCCTTAATCTCCAGCTGCATTGATTACTGTCGTGTTCTTTGTCGCACTGATGTATCTGGTCACCTAACACGAAGTGTGCAATGGAAACATCCATTGGTGAAGATCTGCAGGCTTCAACTATCTGACCCTTCAACTCTTAAGTATCTATTTGTGTGCGTACTTCTGTCAATGAGGGAGCCGCGTAGCGCAGTGGTTAGCGCACTGGCTTCGCATCTGAGTGGTCCTGGGTTCATTCCCCAGTTGAGGCGGTAATGTTTTTTTCAGACCGCAATGGCTCCCGGGTCGACCCAGCCTTAAATGGGTACCGGTTCAGTCCGGGAAGTAAAAGCGGCGAGGGAGAGGAGATGGCTACCGCCCTCATATAGCCGAGCCTTTGAAATGTGAGATCGCTAACACCTCACACCCCTACGGCAGTAATGCTATGGGATACTTTACTTTACTTTTGTGGATTGTGGGATCACTACTCCAGCTGACCTCCTGATAGATACTTAACATATTTATACTGGTTTAGATGAATCTATAGAGTCTGTATTCAACCAGTTTCTTGGAGGGTGGTTTTACTGATGTGCGAGTCCATCTTAATAGATTCAAACACTAGAGCTAAGTAGACCTGCATCGAGCTAGGCACCATCTATAGCAGCTATTACCAAACCATCTGGGGGAAGGTACAAATAATGTGGGTAGATTTTTAACTTGAATTTTATGCGAGCAGCGGCAGTTAAGCCTACTCTATTCGATTTCTAACTGCAAGGGAATTTTTAACATGCTCGACACCGAACACGGGAGTCATCTCACTACCCAGAGATCAGGGGAATTTTTACCAGAAGATTGATTCACATGAATAAAATGTCCGTCGTGACTGTGATCCGACCTCAGGCGCCGGAGACAGACACCTTACCGTCAGACGACTGTTTGGATTGTAAACCAAGCCCATCCGAATCTCCTTCCTATTGACAACATCAAAGTATGGAAATGAGCAAATTCTGAGACTAGCAAACGGTGAACAAAGATTGCAAGAAATGACAATTGTCACAAAGATAAGTTCTGGTACACTTAGAAAACATAGACTGAACAGTGGTACAAAAAGTGAAGCAACATATAAATATTGACAAACATGGACAGGCTATATACTCTAAGGCAAGCTATCAGTGGTGGTGACAGGTTGACAATGTTACTCTGAGCTGGTGTTGCAGATTCTATGTTGTTGTTGCAAATGTCCACAATGAGTAGCTTTTGTCTTTTCTGCGCCATGAGAAGGATGTTAAGTGGCAAGTTGATGAAGGTGGACCAGGGTCCTCCAGGGTGTTGTACTATGCTTAGCTTCATCTGGGTGTTGCTCACTACTATAGGGATCACGTCGATCCCTCGCCTTGTTAGCCAGGCTGACACGAAAACAGTCTGTTTCCAGGGAGGGCTACTATGAAGCCGAGGTGAGGGTCTTAGCCAGTATACTTTGACTGACCCTGACTAACATGTCTGATCAGTATGTTGTGCCTGACCATGACAGTCTTCCTTCCTCGAGATTCTATATTAGACCTGCACAATTCACAAACAAAACAGAAACATGAGAGATGGCATTCTTAAGAATGATATAACATTTATGTTGTATGACCAGAGCTGCACAAAGTAATCATCAAAATGCCTAGATATCAATTTATGAACAAGGCAAGGGACTGATTCTGCAGTGGTTTGATGTACGATGGCAGAACCTGACTGGCTGCGCTCTCGACTCGCTCCAGTATTTGTGTCGTTTTATGCTGTTTGCTAGTCACTGTTTGGATTATAATTGACTGCTCCTTCACCAGGTGGTATAAAGGACTTTATTCTGTGGAATTTATGTACTTTCGAACGGTTATCCTGTTTGTTATGCTGCGGCTGTGCCTGGCTTAAACTATGGGAAAGCAGTCCATGATGGCGTTCAATATTCTGGTTAACTGCCCCCCAGAATTCAGCTCAAGTTATCACCAACCAAGGACCTTCCTGCGTTAACTGATGCCGTCTTCCACCTGCTCCCATCCATCTGAGGTTACTTGATACCTCTCCGAACCCCGTATTCTCAGCACAGCAAGAGTCACACTGACCTGAAGGTGGACACAATACAGAGGCCTCAGGTGTGGAACGCGAACAAACAGGGAGGCAAACACGGATAAAGAAAGCCTGACACTAACATTAGTCCAACACACACTCCTTGCTGCCCTCATCCCGAGGCAGCGGAGTACTCAGCTCCATTTGGGGAATCTGAAGGGATTTCGGTCGACACACTACGCATGAATAAGCCTCGGCAGTTGGACATGGTAGTGGTCGATCGACACAACAGGCCTTAGATGTGTATGAGAAGATTATTATTAGTGGTTCGACAAAGTTACAATGAAAGCTTATGGAGAGAACATGTGGAACATATAATCTTAGGAAAAATGTCGCGCTGGATAGGTCACACTACAAAACCTAGTATAACCAGGTAATCTCTGTCATGGAATCCCCATGGAAAAAGAGGCAAAGGAAAACTAAAGCACTTAGGCAAATACAAGAAAAACAGGGAGAGGCAAGAAACTGCAGAAAATATGACAGGTCTACTTGGAGAGGATTAACTGATGGCCTATACACCCCCAATGTGATAAAAGCAAAGAGGAAGAAGAAGCAAGGAAGAGATGATCTAAATTTCATGACACACAGGAAGAGGAAAATGAGAAAACCTGGTAATAACTAGTAAACTCACTTATTAACATAAACATTAGAAATGTGTGGACAGAGAGACTGTTTGGTGTGTATGGAAGGAAGGTAAGAGATCTGATTCAAGGCACCAGAGACCACATTATGTGGGCACAATCTCTAATATTTGTCAACATGGCACTTGATGATGTTTATTTCAGTGTCAAGTCACAAACATTTCTTATCATCAATGTCACTGTTTATTTCTGAATGTCAAGTCACAGACACACATTTCTTACTTAACTTAACGTCTTTATACTGGTCTAGAAGACCCAGCAGAGTCTGTATACAACCACTTTCATTTACATCACCTTGCTCTAAAAGCTATGCACATCCAATTTATTCTTAAATGCATTAACTGTCCCTGGCTCCACTACCTCCCCTGGCAATGCATTCTAAGCAGACACCACTATCTGACTAAAAGAATATCTCCTAATATCTAATCTGGATATATCTTTAGCCAACTTTTAGCTATGCCCTCTTGTTATTGTGGGTGGCTGTATTTAAAAAAAACTCGTTATAGTCTAATTTATCCATTCCTCTGATCATCTTATAGACCTGTATTAAGTCACCATGAATTCTTCTCTCTTCTAGACACTGTAGGCCGGTTTTTCTGAGTCTTTCCTCATAACTGTAATTCTGGAATCCCACTATCAGCTTTGTCGCTCTTTTTTTAAATTCTTTCCAGCATGTTTATATCCCCTCTATGATAAGGACCACACCTGTACACAGTACTCCAATCTAGGTCTAACTAATGCTTTATACAGTTTGACTCTCACTTCCTTGCTCCTTTGTTTAATATTTCTTTTTATCATACCTAACATTGCATTTGCCTTTTTCACTGCTACCTGAACTTGCTCACTCACCTTACCTATATGATTTATTATAACCCCTAGGTCCCTTTCCATATCTATCTTTCTAAAATTGTTTTCTCATATGTTCCATATTGGATCTACCCATGTGGATGACTGTACATTTATCTACATTAAACTCCATTTGCCAGCTTACAGACCATTCCCAAATTTTATCTAAATCCGACACCAATATATCCACTTCTGCTTTAGATGAGACGCTACTGCATAGTTTTGTGTCATCAGCAAACTTTGCAATCATGGATCCCATATCAATGTCCAAATCATTTATATATTTCAAGAACAAAATTGGTCTCAAAACCGAGCCCTGTGGCACTCCACTTTTCACGTCACACCACTCAGAGTACTCCTTATTTATGCCCATCCTCTGTCTTCTTCCTGTTAACCAATTTTCAATCCTTTTGGCAACTTCCCCACCTATTCCATGTGATTTTAACTTTCGAAATAATCTTTGATGAGGTACTCTATCAAAAGGCCTTTGTAAAATCTAGATAAATAACGTCCACTGGCTCCCCTTTATCTATCATTTTGGTAACCTCATCCATGAATTCTAATAGATTTGTTAAGCATGATCTCCCTCTAGTAAACCCATGCTGACTATTTCTAATTAGATTAAATTTGTCTAAATGCATTACAATGTTTTCTTTGATTATTGACTCTAACAATTTACAGAATATGCTCGTTAAGCTCACCGGTCTATAGTTTGCTGGATCTGCCTTTTTGAATAAGGGGATCACTCCCGCATCTTTCCAATCCCGTGGAACAATCCCTTGTGCAAGTGATTGAGAACATAATATAGCCAATGGTTTTGCTAGTTGGTCTCTAATTTCAAACAGCAATTTTGGATGAATACCATCTTGACCTGGACATTTATCCACTTTCAACCCCTCCAATTTTTTAAAAACAATTTCCCTTGTAATACAGATTGATCTTAATCCTGCTGTATCCGTGTCTCTTTGAAAAATATCTACAGGCTGTGAGATCTTGGAGCAGTCCTCTTTTGTGTAGATTGTGCCAAAGTACTGATTGAGTAGATTAGCTGCCTCCCTATTCTCACTTATTTTATAAGGAAGACCATCGATGTCACTGTTTATCTCTGAATGTCAAGTCACAGACAAACATTTCTTACCATTGATGTCACTGTTTATCTCTGAATGTCAAGTCACGGACAAACATTTCTTACCATCAATGTCACTGTTTATCTCTGAATGTCAAGTCACGGACAAACATTTCTTACCATCAATGTCAATGTTTATCTCTGAATGTCAAGTCACGGACAAACATTTCTTACCATCAATGTCACTGTTTATCTCTGAATGTCAAGTCACGGACAAACATTTCTTACCATCAATGTCAATGTTTATCTCTGAATGTCAAGTCACGGACAAACATTTCTTACCATCAATGTCAATGTTTATCTCTGAATGTCAAGTCACGGACAAACATTTCTTACCATCAATGTCACTGTTTATCTCTGAATCAAGCAGGGACAAAGTGGTCTCACAACTCTCCTCAGAGATGCTTAGATGTACAGGAACACTTTGATGGTTATCTCTGGCACCTGGTGGGAGCAGCCAGGTTGTGGCACTAGTGGAAATTTGCACCAACTTCTGATCTGAATTTGCAAATGTAGTAGGTTCACTGATAGCATTCTCATTTATCGAGCAGGAGACAATAGTCTTAGGTTTCCGAAGGTCCGTAGCATTTGCTTCATCCAAGAAGCTGTCAGCTGACAGTTTCACCATTATAGTACTTGGAAGCAGCTGATCAACAGCTGTGCCACAAAACGTCTGGTCAGAGCATGCACCTGAATTTCCTCTGGATACCTTAGGGCTCTGCATCTGTTTTAGTTTATTTTTGAAGTTGCTAGCTCCAGCCCTTCTTTGTACATTCTTTGAGGCTAGCTGCTTTCCTCGCTTTGGGTTGGACAGACATTTTTCTTTTTGTGACATGTTTGCATTTCTGGGCCCAGAGAGAAATTTGTCACTGTTTTCGTTGGTGAACAATGGGCGGTCACAGTCCTGACTTGTGTCTTGCTGTGGTGGACCAGCTGGCTGGTTGTTTGCATAAGCAATGTCGTCACGGATTTCTGGTCGGCATGACATCGGATTATCAATGTTACTATATAGCCAGCTGGTGACAGCTGCTACAGAATAGTGGTCTGCTAAACGTCTAGGTCGGTCATGAGCTGACAGCTCTTGCTTACTCCATGGCACGGTTTCAGAATGGCAAGAAGCAATGAGCTCACAGATGTGATGAAAGTATGGGGTGATGAGTTCAATCAGGGCTATAATGTTTGAATTGTACATGTCAGTAATGACTGCCATTGTCTTGAAGCACCAGCTGCTGGTTTCTTTCACCCATTGCTGCAATATCCCACTTACTGCAACAATGAAATCTCCAAGTTTACTAATACACAAATTTAAATGGCCTAATTTAGTTTTGGTTTCAGACTTGACTTGACTGTACAAGACACAATTTAAATTGCACAATGTTTTCTCAGCACAGCACAATAAATTCAAAGTTGCTGCTAGATTTGCCAGAGACTTATTCGTTGGTTCAACTGAAGACAGACTTCTAATCTGTTTAGTAACTGAGTCCAAACTTGGCAGATTCATCAGGTTGCCCTCAAAGGTGTCACTACAATATGCATCATCTACAAGAATTGGATATGAACTAAATAAGGGTCCACTTTCATCCCTGGCAAGTGAGTTTTGGTGATCAGTTTTAACGTTATTTATAGAGCTTCTCTTGCCTGAATCTGTGAGTCTGTAGCTTACAATGGGAATCATATAGTCATTGTTGGTGTCTTTGAGGAGTGTGCTGTGGTTGACAGTGACCTTCTCAGCTTGAGAGGTGCCTATCAGTCCTGCAACAAGATAACCTTCTGCTGACTGATGGTCTACGTTGTTAGACACACGCCTCTTTGTCTGTAGGAGTTCACATGAAGAGTCTGAACTCTCAGCAAGAGTATTCATACCATCAATTTTCTTAATATCCTCAGTAAATAATGGGTTTTCTGGTAATGTTTCCTCATTATCCATCAACATCTCTGATTTACTGTACAAGTCAAAGTGATTGTCACCCTTCACATCAGCAGCAACTGCTGAATCAATTTCAAGAGCTGTGTCCTCGTGTGACATGTGTCTAGTGTCTGTCCTACTCTCTCTATCCAAACACTCAGTTTCATCTCCCTTCTCTAGCAACAAGTTCAATCCATTCTTGTGAGTAGTAGCTCTCAATATGTCTAAGAACTCATTAGAAGTCTTCATGTCTGGACTAATCTCTGCAGATACTCCAGTCTGCACCTGCCCGGAGTCATGCATCACTGTGTCGATACAAACAGATTTGCTGCTTTCTCTCATTTCAGAAATGGCAGTCATTGTTTCTATTCTTAGAGCAGATTGACACAGATCTTTCAAAGAGGGTACAGGTTCTAATTTAGGAACATTTAAAGTTGTGATGATGTGGCCTTTGATGACTTTATATTTGTTTTGGGCAGGTTTAAATGAATTGGTATTAGAAACTGATGTGGAATGCACAGCTTTTCTTGTAGGATTACGATAGGAAGCAGATGGAGGAGGCTGACACCCACTTAATGACCCTTGAGGCTGCTTGCAATATGGTGTTTGGAAAGTGTTTAAAAAACGGGTCTGACTACCGTGACAGTAGACTGTAACTCTCTGGCTTTCTTCCACGGGAAAGAAATGACATATGTCAGCTCCTGCGAAAGTCATGGCCTCTCTGGGATAGCTTGATTGGCCAGCATTTCCTGTATCATTGCTGATCCAGACTGAGGGAACTACATATATATCTTCTACTCTTTTCCCACTGGGCATGTCAACTGTTTTCATGAAAGCTAGTTCAGGATCATCAACTTTTTTGTTCATTTCTGTCCTATGATGACCTTTTTCCCCATGATTGAAAGCAGCTGCTATGGCGTTCTCTTCTTGATCTGTTCTACCATAAGTTCTCGGTCGCACAAGTTTGACCAGCTGTAGTTGAGGGCTATGTTCTTGCTTCATGTGTGGCTTCGTGAAAAACTCAGACTGATAATGCCTCAATAAAGGTTTTCTCTTCCGTTCCCTCTCAGGCCTTGCACTGCTGTTAAGTTGGAAATCTGTGTGCTCTTGTGAGAACCCTACATGGGAAACAGAATCACCACCAACTGTATCTACTCCATGCAAGCTCCTGCCCTGACACGTCATGCCAATGTAGTCCTCAGCTGAAATATTTTCAGAGGTTGGAAGATACCTTGAGCACTGCAGAGTCTGCATCACTGGAAGTTTCTCATTTATGCAGTTAAATGATCCATTTTGTACAATCCCTACTGGAATCCAATCATCTCCCACTTCCATGTCCTCACACACCTGCTTCTCTGACATCATAGGGCTATCCACCTCAATTCCACCATTATCACACAAATTCTGTGACTTATCAAAACACTCAATTTCTGCTTTACAGCTACTTTCAAGGATACCATAACTTTCTGAATGATATTTGTTTTGATTACTCTCTGAAGTTTCTCCAAGCAATGGTAAAGAATGTTTCTCCAGCATCTGAAGCAGGGCCTTCACATTAAGATCTGGAGATCCTGCTTGGACTGCAACTCCTTCTGCATTATAAGAAAAGTTGTTGTCTTTGGCAGTTTGCAAGCCAGATTTGTTGACAATATACCTCATGACTGTCTTCTCTGAATGATGATCTAGTTGGACAGGAGACAATGAGCTGCTGCTATGAGGTTTACTTGCATGCTCCATCAAACTGCTAGTTATGTTTGTACTACCATCTAATGTCAATACATTTCCAGTCAGGCACGAGTCTGTGCCTGATATTAGCTTTAAAACAAAGTTTTCACACAGATTTGCATTCAGCCACTCTTGAAAAGGTGCTCCATCCCTATGTTCTAATGTCCATATTCTATCACTGTCGTCGTTACTTCTGACAGACATCATATGTTCGTCTGACATAATTTTGTCCTTGCAAACCTATGGGAATAATTAACGTCAGACAATATTATATTTTTCTTGAAAAATAAAGATATTTTGCAGATGACATCATTAAATACTTTAGGATGAACATTTTTTTGACAATAGATCAAGTGCAGCCAACTTGGAGAGAGAACTAACGTCTGATCAGACAATGTTAGTTTGCTTTGGACAAAATATACTGTTCAAGACCCCCATCTCACTTCCACGCATTTTTCCATGTAAACAGGCTTCTTCATGGCAGTCTCGCTAACGAGGTGGGGTATCAACATGATCCCCGTAGTAGCAGTCGACATACAGATGAAATCAAGCATAGCACAGCCACCCGGAGGACCACGGTCCGTCTTATCAGCACACTTGGGATGTCAGGAAAGCTGCAACCTGCCACTAAATGTCCTTTTCAGGGCTCAGAAAAAAAGCAAACATACTCATTGTGGGCATTAAATAACATCTTTTATTCTGTATGTGACTGTGGGTATGGACAGAAAAGCCAAGTCATCAGCAAAGTCCAGATCATCAAGTTGCTATGATGAAGTTCATATAATTCCGTCATTGTTGGTTGATGTTGTTAACTTCATAATTAAGTCCATCGCCAGCAGAATGAAAAATGGTGGTAATAGAAATCCATATCTAATGTCTATACATATAAAATGCTGAGAAAGCTGATCTTTATGCAAAACCTGAAATATTTGCATCATTATCATCATGTCCTTTATAGAATGTCGTTCCCATCACAACTTGTCTGAAAGAAACTTTCCCTGGCCAAATCTCCAGCCTCCGCCACAGTCATACTCAGGCATTCCTAGATATCTTGGTGCCATCACCATCTCAGTCTACGAATGCCTCTTTTGCCTGGCACTATACTTCCATCACTGTTCTCTCAAGACCGCTGTGTCTCTTGATGTGACTAAAGTATTTCAATTTTCTGACCAAATTGGAATTGATCAACCAGTTCTCCTCTATGTTCAACTCTAGTTGAATATCTATATTTGTTTTTTTTCTCTATCCAGGGTATTCTAAGGATCCTTCTGTAACATTTTGACTCAAAGGACTTATTCTTTTTCTAGAAGTTTTGGTTATATTGGCATAAACTTTCATGATAATGTTGGTGATCTTTATAGACACTCCACTGTCTTAGCAACTTCCAGAGGGATTTTCTGTCTAATGTAACTAACCCACACACTACAGCCATTCTCAAACTCTACCTGCCATAGTCAGAAGACACTCAAACACCAAGTTCTCCTCGCGTTCAGGAATCCCATTATGAACAATTACTTGAATCACTTTCATTTTATTTTTATACACATCAGATAAAAGTGACAAAAAAAATCAGTTTAAGCACATACAATATGATGGTATGTTCAGTAGTAATCTGTCAGTTTCTCTATCAGGAAAGTTGTCACAACCAGATTCAAGTGTGATCTACAAAGAGTCCAAAAGGTTTGTTAGGGCCAGATACAAGGACAAATGGGGAAACAGAACACACTGCTACACACAAAATATGATGCTTATTATCAGTTCAACAGACGAGAGCAGGGGTTGGTTTTCAGACTCCGCACAGACCACAACAGACTGATGTACCATCTATTCAATAAACTGAAAATAGGTGCTACTGACGAGTGCACATGGGGTACTGGGAAAATTACACCTGAACATCTGCTGCAAAATTGCCCGACATACAAGGACCAGAGAAAGCACATGTGGCCATCACCATTACCAACACTAGACAAGCTCTATGGCAGTGTCGATAACCTCAGGATGACCGCTGCTTTCTCTGAACAAATTCAAGTTGATGTCTGACAGCAAACAAAGCAGAAGAAAAAGAAGTTTCTCGCTTTCTTGAATTTCGTGCATCTCACACATATGTTGCTCCTAGAAAATATATTAACTGAGGTTAGTTTTCCTTTAGTCTGATAAATAGAATCTTGGTATATCTGTATCTAACTTCTATCAAACTGTCTAAAGTCTACTCTCAAATAATGTTTTCAGTTATTAATGTAAACTCTAAGTCTCTGGTTTCCAATATATGTTCTCGACATCTGTTTTCATTATCTGTTCCTCTGATTCTTGATACAGTAAACTTCCTCGTATCTAGTACTAAAATAACTGGAACTCTCAAGCAACCAGACCCCGATTGGCCACTAGGTGTCAGCAGTGGTGGCCAGTTACTCATGTGACTTTATATCAGGCGGCTAGGTGCAAGCAGCGATCAGTCGCTCACATGTTTTTCATTTAGTTTATCTGTACTTCTGGTATTTACGTTAATTTTATCAGAACGCAGCAAAAGATGCCATATTTACAATATTACTTGCATGAAATGTGTAATAATTGAGACTTGTCAACATTCCTGGAGAAAATTTTGGCAGATAGCAGCTTTTACAGATGAGGTTAGTGAAGCTGATTTTTAGGGTTTTCGAACCAGAATGTTACGCAATGTGGTCAGGGAGACACGTGCATTGACGAAGACAAATTAAGACATGAATGAGAAATAGATTGAATGCTGGATTAACATTGACCTTCCCATCTCAATATTTTTGGACAATGAAGAAATAATTTATAATGTATTGGCCCCCAACACCGAGGAAAGCAAAGCTGTAGAAGAAGCAATGTCTAAAATTGTGATGAAGGCAGCTTGTGCGGCACTGGATACGTTTATTTCTTTTGCAGAGCAATCAACGTACATGAATACACATGGCGTCATGCAGCTTCATATCATTAAGAATACATTTCTCAGTGAAAGGGTAAAGACATCTAGGCAAGATGATATTCAATGTTTGTAAAAAAAACACCCAAACTCCATCCACCATTACAGACACTGCTAAACCTACCACAGCTGATGTCTGTGATCCCTCAACCTTACCAGTCTATGAATTTGCTACAGTCCCCGACAGCAAACTCAAAATAATTTGTTATTATTTGTATATAATATAATTTAGTCTTGAGTGTTTAAAAATATAAGTAGTAAAGATAATTTTATTTTCATGACATGGAGTATTCAGTTGACATTTAACTTATTAGGTGAATAAACCTTGTTATCTACTTAAATGACAGTTTATTTCATGACTAGCTGCATGTACGTATGTACATGTATATTATATATAGTTTTTAATGAGTTTTATACTGTCTTATGGTCATTTAAATAGTGATAATCATATATCCACCAAATTCTGTTTTTCGACAACCTTCTGGTTCCAGTGGTTGATAATAAAGAGTTTTCTCTTTATGTTTTAGTAGCTGCTCTCTGCTCTAAGACTCTGGTTCTTTGGCTCATCCCTCTCTCAGCATGCCCACTGATGCCTTTCTCCCTTCTCCTGTCTGTGTTCTTCTTCTGCGCTGCTCTGTTTCTCTCTTTCAGTCATATCAAGCAAAATACACTACTTTCAACCACGGAGCATCTCGTTATCTCAAAGCACATCTTCTTGGCATCCTTTTACTCATTTTTCTCTGCTCTCTAATAGTTGTTCCAGTTCTTTCTCAGTTTGGTCTATGATTAAAACTCGTATCCATGGGATACAGACAGGAGACACATCATACAATACATCAATGTTGTTTCAACACTAACACTTGTTAGCAGTAAGATACAGATCATATTCTGCTAGTCCTCAAATTGTTATTAACAGTTTTTCCCCAGACTTAACCTGTCAGATGAATGAAACACTGTAATGAAGTGGTAGCTCTAGAGACTTACGGGCAACTGTTGTCGTGCTAGACGTCACTGTCAGCCCTCAAACTTGCATAGGCCACGGGAAGGCAATTTGAAACCTCTTCTGTCCTTCATGTGCCATTACATGTTTAGATTGGCATTCTGAAATGGTCTCTTTATGGGTAACTGAAAACTGGCTACTTGTCAGCCAGATGTTCTGTCTGACGTTACAAATGATTTGTGTAAGCGCTGACACAAGAAGAAATATCCGATGAGATTATTGAGCTCTCGGGGCAGACTTCTGCAAATTGAAACCCTGGGTAGCAACTCCTTGATCAGTCTCTCCAAAAATATGCACACGACTAACCACGGTTCTACGATTCAAAACATTAAGATGCTTCTAATGCATTATAATATATATTTCACAAAATTAATAATTTATGAGCTAACGTATTAAATTTTGTAACTAAAACTAGGTGATTGACAAGAATGTTGATCATACATTTTTAAAATTGTATTCTAATCATTAAACATTTCCACTTTTTTTTGGTTAAGTTTTTAAAACTTTAAATATGTCAGCCTCCTGCAGACGAGATCAAAAGGAGTTGAAGTTGAACATGGTTGCGCATTTCCTGCAACATTTATTGAAGATTCGCTAAGTCAAAATATATTTTTGTATGTTTGTTTGTTATATATGTACAATAAGAAACTAGACTTACACATGACACAACAAACTGAAGAGTGCGTTCCGTTTGTGAGGTCAACTTTGGTCAAGTGTTGAGTTCTGTCACTCTGTCACTACTCACTGTCACTGACAGTGTCAGTCTCTCTGTGACAATAACAACAATAATGAAATGTCATGCCAGTTTGAGTTACAAAACAAAAACGTTAACAATTATCGTAGCGTGCGTTTTGAAAGAAATCGACACGCTTCACTTTGAGCTTGGTGTATGGAATATAAGTAGACATATGATATAACTTCAACATATCTTCTTCCTCAAGGTTACGGTTTTGATGTTACAACTAAATTTAAAAAACAAAAAAGATAAATCTACAACTGAGCAACTCAACAAGACTATTGAATTCTCTTTATAAAGGCTATTCACTTTAGACTACTCATTGTACTCAGATACTGACATTCAGTGACATTACTTACTAAATGATTAACTTACTAAGTTACTGTAGCACTTAATTATAATCTTTTAGTTTTATTCCTGTGATGATCAACTGCAATTCATAGAATAACAATTTCCATAAATCATAACTCATTTGTATTTTTGTCTATTTCAGACTACATATAAATGTCATGCTACAGTCTGGTCTATAGATAATTGTTTTACTATTACTAGTTCCAGTTTTGTTTTCTAAACTCTAAGTTATATCCGGCTCATTTCAAAAATGAGAATCCCAGTGCGAGCCATCTCACCTGGAATTTTAAAACTGACAACTACATTAAGTGGTGTTTGTGAGACAGTTGTTGTAGGCATTAGTCAGAATGCCTTCTTCAGAACAAAGTATCATAGATCATGCTTGCGACATCCACTAATAAGTGTCAATCATTGCAGTTTGAGGCAGTGTTTTTCAGCACAGAATGTAGCATTTGACAATCAACCACCATCCTGGCTTTTTGTTAGTGATGCTGTAGGAGGGGAATATGCTGCACAGGTCAATCTGGAACTTGAGCTTGATGAACGTTTGTCTGGTGTTTCACTGGAGAAACTGAAATCAGATTTGAAACTGAGAGAAACATATTTTGATATAGATGATCTGGTAAGTATGTTTGCTGCTGAATTGTGTTTCCTAAGTAAGTGTTTGAACCCTCACAAAGTAGGCTATGTATTATTAATAAAATTGTTCCTAAACTAGTAAATCAGTTTAATGTCTGAATCCTGCTTTAGTGTCACATCAGTATTAAATGTAAGTCATGCACTAGTGACCTCAGTATTGCCTTTACTTATATATATATATATATATATATATATATATATCCTTGTCAAACATAATGACTAATAACATAATTTTGGTATTTATCTGCATTAGTCAGCATTAAATTTGATATTCGTAATTCACAAGTTTGATTTGCCCATTAGGAGCTCTGATTGGCTCTAATTTTGGTTTGATCTTTAAATGACAGAGCTGGGATTAAAACAAAATATGTAATGTAAGTGTCACAGTACTGAATAATTTGGTCCAGATCATATGGCTTAGCTTGGCTTGGCTTCTTTCATTCTCAATCTCCCTCTACCAAACACTGAAAGGGCTTAAGTAGCAGAATGTAGTTCAGAGAACGGAATGCGTTGTGTCGTAGTATACAGCTTGACTGCAATATTTGCACCTTTCGGTCAAACACATCTGACTTCAGCAAGCATGTTTTGAGTACCGGGTTAGCATTCCCTCTTCGATCCGTTCTCCTTAGCCAATCTGCCCTGCTGCAGCCTGTTATCCAGGATCACAGCGTGGAGGTGTAGAAGGGTCTTGGCAGCTTTGGTTAGCGGCCCTGATGCTAGCAGTCAGCTATGAGTTGCTGACCACTGCAGCTCATGCGCTGCTCAGCATCTTGATCCCGTCCAGATCATATAATGCCCTTGTATTTGTACAAACATTATTTCTGTTAAGTGTTTTCACCTTCATTGTGTACTTAACAAAATTAATGTATAGAAAGGGAGGCAAATCTCTTTTTCACATGCAAAATAAATTGGAAATATTGGATAAAGCTTTGTTCCCCAAGCTAGACAATGACTTCCGATAGACATGCCTGAATTAACAAATCTGTGATAGTAGGGTTTACTTTTGTATTGGCTAAGAGTCAGGGAGTCACTAACAGGCACCACATCAGAGAGCAGTTAAAGATAGCGAGCAGAGAGTGGGAAACAGAAAATACCATCCCGGAAGTAGTTCAAGGCAAAGGCTGAACCCATGATGACTATTGCGAGCATGACCTAATGACCTACAATGGGTCTGTAATACCCTCTCTGAAATAACTTCATTATTTGTGTAGCTCCTGATGATTGCACTATGTCCTGTTGCACTGATTACAACAGTGTCCGATCATTGTTTGGTGTTGCTAAAGACATTGATCGGCCTCAGAATATTATATTTGATATTACTTTGTGTTCACAGACTTTGCAGCTTCAAACATTTGTTAAATAGACATTGTATTACTGCCGAAGATGGCTGTGTGGGACGATGAGGATAACATCTGGTCTGGCACAACATACTGATCAGACAATGTTAGCCAGGGTCAGGAGAAATATACTAGCCAAGACCCTCACCTGACCTCATCCTAGAAACGGGCTGTTGTAAAGGACAACAGCCTGGCTAACAAGGTGAGGTTCAACGTAATCCCGCAATAGTGAGCAACACGCAGATGAAGCCAGGCATAGCACAACCGCCTGGAGGACCCTGTCCACCTTCATCAGCTCGCTCGGGATGTGAGGAAAGCTGCGACAATCTGCCACTTAACGTCCTTTTTAGGGTGCACCAAAGAGTAATACTACTTATTGTGGGCATTCAGCAACAACAACAATCAAAAGGTGCAAATAACGCAGTCAAGCAGCGACAACACATTCCGTTCTCCGGACTACATCCAGGTACTTGCAAAGCCCTGTTCAGGGCTTGGTAGCAAGAGATTGAGAACGGTTGCAGAAGGAGAAGAAGTAGACCTTATAGTAATGACAAATGTAGATCACACCTGCTCAAGAAAACAGCACAAAATAGAAATAGGTGGATCATCATGATCCATGTGGAACCAGAAGGTTTAAAGTCGAGTCTTCCATTTATCAAACATGGAACTAAAACAAAGAACACTATCTTTGCGGTGTTTATTCTCATTTCTAGCATCCGCACAGGGATTTCTGGACACACAATGACAGGAAATACAATACCGCTGTATTACAATAATAATGATAAAATATCAGGGCTAGGTAGCGGGAGATTGAGAACGAACGCAGAAGAAGACATTATATTTAACAGCAATAACATGACAATGGAAGAAAATGTAGTGACATTTATAAATATGAACAAAGTTACCCAATAGTTGTTATAGTTACGTGAAGAAGATGAGAACCATTTATTATGACTGAGTTAATAATAAATATATGTCACATGGAAGCGCTACAAGATGTAACCAGCTGGTATATGTTCTATCAACAACATAGTTAGCACATCACATTGGCTTGCCTTTATCAAATCAACAGATTTGTTTACTTCCTACCTTAGGTTAAAGATTTTAGAGAGTTTCGTGTTTTGGAGCAACGACGGCAAGATATGAGGGCTGAGAAACTCAGAATTCAAGCAGAAATTAAACTTCTGAAGGAAACGGTAGGAATTTTGGCAATGAAATTGTGAAAAACAAAGTGGCAATAAATGAATGCATTGAACAGTACTGTAAACTTGTGATTATCTAGAGTAATACTGGTGGATGAACAGAATGGATAATCCAAAATCATGAATAAAACAAGTCAAAATTAGGCACAAAAATAAGCTGCCGAAGACAGATGTGTCAGACCGAAAGGTGCAAATATCGCAGTCAAGCTGTAAACTAGTGATACATAGCATTTCGTTCTCCGGACTACATCCTGGTACTTGCAGAGCTTGGTAGCAGGAGATTGAGAACAAACGCAGAATAAGAAGAAGGCACAATATAAAAATACAGTTTTTGTGTGAAACAATAAAAAAGAAATAGTAAAAGACTTTGACTTTTCCATTTCTCTTAGTAATGAGTTTCCACTCTTCTCTTCCACATGCTAGCCTGTGAAACACATTCTGTTCTCACATGTTTCTCCTCCCTATGGACCCCAGTACATTCTGTTCTCACTTGTTTCTCCTCCCTGTGGACCCCAGTATATTCTGTTCTCACATGTTTCTCCTCCCTGTGGACCCCAGTACATTCTGTTCTCACTTGTTTCTCCTCCCTGTGGACCCCAGTACATTCTGTTCTCACATGTTTCTCCTCCCTGTGGACCCCAGTACATTCTGTTCTCACATGTTTCTCCTCCCTGTGGACCCCAGTACTGGAAATAAATTCAGTCATTGCAATAATAGTTCAATTATGTCATTTGACTGTTTGGTTATGACATGACTGCGCTCAATGTTTGCCAAAAATAGTTTAATTATGTCATTTGACTGTTTGGTTATGACATGACTGCGCTCAATGTTTGCAGATAATAGTTTAATTATGTCATTTGACTGTTTGGTAATGACATGACTGCGCTCAATGTTTACCAATTTTCCCTATGATACATGTATGGTCTTGTGCCCTCTTTCAGGTGGTATTGATGCCATGAGAGAGAATGTTTGTGTGCAAGAACGAGAGAGAGAGAGAGGAAGAACAGAAGGTGTTTATGCCTAATGTGACAAATATTATTAGCATACAGGATGGGCACATCAGTTTAAACAGAACTAAGTATCAGTCATTTAATCGTTGATCATTTCCTTGACTTATCAACCATTTTGGAGAAAACCTATTAGTGGTAATTTGTTCAATGTTTGTTCCATTAGTAGGTTTAGGCTCTCCTTGTAGGAATCTTCTTCTTCTGTGCGTTTAAGGTCTTTAGTCATGCTATATCTGCAGGTCAGTCGCCGCGATGAAGTTTGTAGTCGTCACCAGGTCGGAGCGGCTGTCCCACATCTTTTGTCTCAGCTCCGCACCATCTGGCCAGGTCTGGCATCTCATTTCCCTATAGAGTGGGCATTTCTGTAGAATGGATTCTGCAGGAATCCTCTATAAAATCATTGATGTGGTTTCTGAATCACTTTAATTTGCAGGATAAGTTTACAGCTCTTTACATAATCTTTTTTTTAAAATTGCATTTCACAACATTCGTTGTAGAAGTCAGTAGTGCTACTCTTACCTTCCCAGTAAGTGGCTCAAGAGTGAACAGAGAGGATCAGGAGGCAGTTGTCATGTTGAAAAGGTAATTATTGTTTTCTTTACATGTTTTATTGTCAGAACATATACAATAATTTCTACTTTTATTTCTCTTGTAAAACGTTATCCCAGAAACCATCAGACGATGTGCAGATGTCTGTGCAGAAATTGTACAAGACATTACTTGACATGAAGGAGAACAATGAGGTACAACTTAATACACTTTTCTTTTTCTATAAACACTTTTCTTTTTCTTCTTGTTTCTATAAACACTTTTCTTTTTCTTGTTTCTATAAACACTTTTCTTTTTCTTCTTGTTTCTATAAACACTTTTCTTTTTCTTCTTGTTTCTATAAACACTTTTCTTTTTCTTCTTGTTTCTATAAACACTTTTCTTTTTCTTGTTTCTATAAACGCTTTTCTTTTTCTTGTTTCTATAAACACTTTTCTTTTTCTTGTTTCTATAAACACTTTTCTTTTTCTTGTTTCTATAAACACTTTTATTTTTCTTGTTTCTATAAACACTTTTCTTTTTCTTCTTGTTTCTATAAACACTTTTCTTTTTCTTGTTTCTATAAACACTTTTCTTTTTCTTGTTTCTATAAACACTTTTCTTTTTCTTCTTGTTTCTATAAACACTTTTCTTTTTCTTGTTTCTATAAACACTTTTCTTTTTCTTCTTGTTTCTATAAACACTTTTCTTTTTCTTGTTTCTATAAACACTTTTCTTTTTCTTCTTGTTTCTATAAACACTTTTCTTTTTCTTCTTGTTTCTATAAACACTTTTCTTTTTCTTGTTTCTATAAACGCTTTTCTTTTTCTTGTTTCTATAAACACTTTTCTTTTTCTTCTTGTTTCTATAAACACTTTTCTTTTTCTTCTTGTTTCTATAAACACTTTCATTTTTCTTCTAATTTCTATAAACACTTTCATTTTTCTTCTAATTTCTATAAACACTTTAATTTTTCTTCTAATTTCGATAAACACTTTTCTTTTTCTTCTTGTTTCTATAAACACTTTTCTTTTTCTTGTTTCTATAAACACTTTTCTTTTTCTTGTTTCTATAAACACTTTTCTTTTTCTTCTTGTTTCTATAAACACTTTTCTTTTTCTTCTTGTTTCTATAAACACTTTTCTTTTTCTTGTTTCTATAAACACTTTTCTTTTTCTTATTGTTTCTATAAACACTTTTCTTTTTCTTATTGTTTCTATAAACACTTTTCTTTTTCTTATTGTTTCTATAAACACTTTTCTTTTTCTTATTGTTTCTATAAACACTTTTCTTTTTCTTGTTTCTATAAACACTTTTCTTTTTCTTCTTGTTTCTATAAACATCACTTTCTTAGATCAACTTGATTATATGTGAAGAAAGCAGATGTCAATGTGATGTTATTTGTATCTCTATAGACTTGTCTATAAATGGTGCTAGTGATGGTCATATGTGCTTTCTACGTCATCATATGTTGATATTCTTCTTCTTCATTAGCTGCTAAACGCCAACTTCAATATATCTAAGTAAAGCAGACGTCAACATGAGGTTCATGGTATCTCCATAGAGTTTGTTCAGGATTGATACTGTATCTAAGTTCAAACCCCATTAAAGATGAGAGATTGATTCATTATTAAAAATATTAAGTCCCATAAGACATAAGAGAAACTGTTGGAGATCTTAACTTAACTTAACGTCTTTATACTGGTTTAGAAGACCCTGCAGAGTCTGTATACAACCAGTTACCATCTTCTTGAACTTCTTCTTCTGAATTCTTTCTGAAAAGGGCGTTGTGTTGTAGTTTACTGTGAGACTGCAATATCTGTGTCTTTCGGCCTGACATCTGATTCCAGCACTGCATTTTTGGGACCAAGTTTGGCTTCCCACTTCAATCCCGATTCTCTTAGCCAGGCTGCAATGGTTGCAGTCTGTTTCCAGGGCCAACACAATGTAGGCAAAGATAGGGTCTTGGTCAGTTATGGGCCAGTGATCCTGATGCAAGCAGTCAGCTGAGAGTGGCTTGCTGCTATCAGCTCATTCACTGCTGCATCTTTGGCCCCATCAACGGGGATGAAGTGTTAATAGATTTTGTTTTACTAAGCCACAGCATGTATGAGATAAGGTGGCCAGTTCTCTTCTTTGTTGCCTTTTCTTCCCTAACCATAGATCAGCTACCCATGTACACATGACTCCATTTACAGCTGGGTCGACTGGAGTGGAATACTAGTGGAAGTTGAACCCTGTACCATTGCCATAAAAAGCGAGTGCTCTGCCACTGTGCTAATCATACACCCTGGATTAATGACAATACCGATATAAATTTATTTTTCTTCTTCGTTCATTCTCAATTTCCCGCTACCAAGCCTTGCAAAGAGCTTCGCATGTAGCAGGATGCAGTCCGGAGAACGGAATGCGTTGCGTTGTAGTTTAAGTCTTGACTGCGATATTTGCACCTTTTGACTTTTATCAGGTATTTTTGAGTGCGGAGTTGCCTTCCCTCTTTGATCCCTTCTCCTTAGCCAGTCTATACCATTGCAGTCTGTTATCCAGGATCACAGCGTGGAGGTGTAGAAGTGTCTTGGGAGCTCTGGTTCGTAGACCCTAATGCTAGCAGTCAGCTATGGGTCGCTGACCGCTGCAACTCATGCGATGCTCATACTGACAGGGTCCCTCCATCTCATGTCAGGATCAGGTAAAACATACTGACAGGGTCCCTCCATCTCATGTCAGGATCAGGTAAAACATACTGACAGGGTCCCTCCATCTCATGTCAGGATCAGGTAAAACATACTGACAGGGTCCCTCCATCTCATGTCAGCATCAGGTAAAACATACTGACAGGGTCCATCCATTTCATGTCAGGATCAGGTAAAACATACTGACAGGGTCCCTCCATCTCATGTCAGGATCAGGTAAAACATACTGACAGGGTCCCTCCATCTCATGTCAGGATCAGGTAAAACATACTGACAGGGTCCCTCCATCTCATGTCAGGATCAGGTAAAACATACTGACAGGGACCTCCACCTCATGTCCTTGTCATGCTCATTGAAACTGAGTGATTCTGGCACAGAAACCTGGCCAGTGAGGTGGGAATCAACACTGTTATCTCCACAGTTGTGAGTAGAGAGAAGCCTTCAATTGGATAAGCGCCAAGATGACCCAGATCATCTTGTTCAGTGCTCCTCAGGATGTAAGAAGAGCCACTGTAATCCGCCAGCAGAGAAACATGGTTAACAGTGAAGTTAGGGATGAGATCAATGAAACAAGAACATTGATTGCATACAACTTGTAATTGCCTCCCTTCTAACATGTTTATTTCAGCCATTCTGGGACTTGGAGCAGAAAGTTATGCTAGCTGCACTTAAGCTTCCTAATGACCTCCACAACTCAACGGTAAATTTGCACATTTATAGCAGTTTCTTTCTGGTGTGGTGTGAAGTTATCAAGCTCTATATTTCTAGTTGAATGATGGGAAACTGAGACGCTAGTCCAGTCAGGCACAGCATACTGACCAGGACATCACATCAGGGTCAGGCACAACATACTGACCAGGATGTCACCACAAGGTCAGGCACAACATACTGACCAGGATGTCACCACAAGGTCAGGCACAACCTACTGACCAGGACATCACATCAGGATCAGGCACAACATGCTGACCAGGATGTCACCACAAGATCAGGCACAACATACTGACCAGAACATCACATCAGGATCAGGCACAACATACTGACCAGGATGTCACCACAAGGTCAGGCACAATATACTGACCAGGACATCACATCAGGGTCAGGCACAACATACTGACCAGGATGTCACCACAAGGTCAGGCACAACATACTGACCAGGATGTCACCACAAGGTCAGGCACAACATACTGACCAGAACATCACATCAGGATCAGGCACAACATACTGACCAGGATGTCACCACAAGGTCAGGCACAATATATTGACCAGGACATTACATCAGGGTCTTGCACAATATACTGACCAAGACATCATATCAGGGTCAGGCACAATATATTGACCAAGACATCACATTAGGGTCAGGCACAATATATTGACCAAGACATCACATCAGGGTCAGGCACAATATATTGACCAGGATGTCACCACAAGGTCAGACACAATATACTGACCAAGCGATCACATCAGGGTCATGCACAATATACTGACCAAGACATCACATCAGGGTCAGACACAATATACTGACCAAGACCAATATACTGACCAAGACCATTATACTGACCAAGACCAATATACTGACCAAGACCAACATACTGACCAAGACCAATATACTGACCAAGATCAATATACTGACCAAGACCAACATCAATATACTGACCAAGACCAACATACTGACCAAGACCAATATACTGACCAGGACCAATATACTGACCAGGACCAATATACTGACCAAGACCAATATACTGACCAAGACCAATATACTGACCAGGACCAATATACTGGCCAAGACCAATATACTGACCAAGACCAATATACTGACCAAGACCAACATACTGACCAAGACCAATATACTGACCAAGACCAACATACTGACCAAGACCAATATACTGACCAAGACCAACATACTGACCAAGACCAACATACTGACCAAGACCAATATACTGACCAGGACCAACATACTGACCAAGACCAATATACTGACCAGGACCAACATACTGACCAAGACCAATATACTGACCAGGACCAACATACTGACAAAGACCAATATACTGACCAAGACCAACATACTGACCAAGACCAATATACTGACCAGGACCAAGACTGACCAGGACAACTATCTCTCTTCCATGTAATATTCTGTGAAAACAGGATATTTTTAAGGCAGTCTGGTTGACGAGATGTGGATCTATGTCATCCTCGTAGTAGTGGACGTCACTCAGAGGAAACCAAGCATAGCACAACCACCTGGAGAATTGCGGTCGACCTTAATCAGCATGCTCAGGATGTGAGGAAAGCTACTACAACACGCACTTCATGCACTTGTCAGGGCGCACAAAAGAGTAAACTAATTGATTGATTCATTTCATTTGCCTTTTCGTTCCAGGTGAAGCATAGGGCCACAGTTACAGCTGGCTCCTTTAGAATAAGCCTTTGTTTAAGCATTTTTAGTGGTGGTTTGAAAGCAATCACTTTAGATGTGTGGTAGAGTCTAGGTTTAGCTGAGAAGTTTACTTATCTAAAGAGTTACAACATGTCTACACCACGACACGACTTCACACAGTAGATAATACAGTCAACACTAATCTTGACTGTGAGAATACAGTCAACACTAATCTTGACTGTGAGAATACAGTCAACACTAATCTTGACTGTGAGAATACAGTCAACACTAATCTTGACTGTGAGAATACAGTCAACACTAATCTTGACTGTGAGAATACAGTCAACACTAATCTTCACTGTGAGAATACAGTCAACACTAATCTTTACTGTGAGAATACAGTCAACACTAATCTTGACTGTGAGACAAAACAATATTATTATTGAATAATACAAAAATAACACGGTTAGCGGCAACTGGAATATTCTCAAGCAATTTCAGAGCGGAGGCGCTGAGGGCTGTGGTAGAAGCAATGCCAACAGGCGAAAGAAATGAAAGCCAGATAGTCCTGTTTACAGATGCCCTGGCCGTAGTCACAGCACTAAAAAGCCAGAAAAATACTGAGCTAAATGATTTAAGAGCAGTACTCTGTCAACTATGCCAGCAGTCCGCACCAAAAAGAGTAGTGGTACAGCGGGTTCCATCCCATTGTAACATCCAAGGCAACGAAGAGGCAGACAGACTGGCAAAAGAAGGTGTAAGACTACCACAACCAGACTCTAGTGTGACCTACGAAGAGTCCAAAAGGCTTATTAGGGCCAGATACATGGCCAAATGGGAAACCGAACATACTGGCTACACAAAAAATGATGCCTATTACCAGTTGAACAGAAGAGAGTAGGTCGTGGTCTTCAGACTCTGCACAGGCCACAACAGACTGAGGTACCACCTATTCAATAAATTGAAGATAGGTGGCACTGACGAATGCAGTTGTCGTACCGGAAAAATAACCGCTGAACATCTGCTGCAAAACTGCCCGAAATACGAAGACCAGAGAAAGCACATGTGGCCATCACCAGTGGCAACACTAGACAAGCTCTATGGCAGTGTCAACAGCCTCAGGATGACCGCTGCTTTTTTCTGAAAAATAATGGTTGACGTCTGACAGCGTACGAAGAAGAAGAAGAAGAAGAATGATACACAGATAAGAAATGACAACGATTAAATGTTATCCAGATAAGAAATAACTTAACTTAACACCTTTATACTGGTTTAGATGACTCTGCAGAGTCTGTGTACAACCGGTCTCATCTACATTTCCTTGCTCTAAAATCTATACACATCCAATCTATTCTTAAATGCATTAATGACAACGGTTAGAATGTTATCCAGACAAGAATTGATAAGAATGTTATCCAGACAAGAAATGACTATGTTAAATATTATAGAGACAAGAAATGACACTGATAAGAATGTTATCCAGACAAGAAATGATAAGAATATTATCCAGACAAGAAATGACAGTGATTAAATATTATCCAGATAAGAAATGACAAAGGTTAAATATTATCCAGACAAGAAATAACAGTAATTAAATATTATCCAGATACCAAATGACAGTGGTTAAATATTATCCAGACAAGAAATGACAGTGATTAAATATTATCCAGATAAGAAATGACAATGGTTAAATATTATCCAGATAAGAAATGACAGTGATTAAATATTATCCAGATAAGAAATGACAGTGATTAAATATTATCCAGATAAGAAATGACAGCTAAAATAGCTGATTTCTAACTCTTGACTAATGTTAGTTACACGTTTTTCCGTCCTCCCTCTGTCATATTGACTTGCCTCTCACATTCTGTCTTTATTTTCATCTCTTGCTTTATTCTTTCTCTCCTCCCTCTTACGTTACCCCTTTTCCTTCTGAATACTATCCTTATAGCTTTTCCCCATTTGATGTGACTATAATGAATTTTTAAACCTGAGGAAATAAAGCTGCAGTAATCACACAGTGTGCAGGCCAGCTTATTATTCTATCCCCCAAAGGAAAAACCTATTGACTGCCTGAATTCGAAGGTGTGTCACCAGACTAAGAGACCATATCCTAAACATTTGACTACCCACTCATCTTTTATATTTCCAATGGAAGAAAATCTGATAACAGATGGCAGTAGATTCTAGTCTAGATTCAAGACTCTAAAACTGATCTGATAACAACAGGTTTCTATAGATACTGGTGTATCAAGACTCTAAAACTGATCTGATAACAACAGGTTTCTATAGATTCTGGTGTATCAAGACTCTAAAACTGATCTGATAACAACAGGTTTCTGTAGATTCTGGTGTATCAAGACTCTAAAACTGATCTGATAACAACAGGTTTCTATAGATTCTGGTGTATCAAGACTCTAATACTGATCTGATAAGAACAGGTTTCTGTAGATTCTGGTGTATCAAGACTAAACTGTCTGCAGATTGATTTATTTTCAACTTGAGTACTTCTTGTTTTTCAGCCTGCCCATGAAGACTTGGTCGTACGAGAGGTCAGAGGAAGCATTGGTCAGTTAATATGAATGACAGATTTAAAAAAAATGTTAGAATTGTTTTAGTTATTTTTAAGAAAAGAACAAAGAAGGATGAGTTGTTAAGGATGTGTACTGACTAGTTACAGTAAACTTTGTATTTTTGTAACAATAGCAGGATGGTGAGAATATGCTTGACAGTTTCTATGGAAACGAGAAGAAAGTGGCAGGGAATGGAAAGTGTTCAATGTCAGGATATTGAATTACGATAAAATAAGCGCTTTTGAGAGCCAGTGGTGTTTAACATCGATGTCTGCCATTCATGTGCTGCTTGTAGAAGAAGTAAATGTCAGATTCAATGTCTTTCATTATAGATCCCCCTAGTACACAGAGTCATGTAGAAATTGCCAAGAAATTTGATCTGGTTAAATTTAGGTAAGTTTGTTTTTTTGTTAATTTAAAACAGGCTTTTCTTGTAAAGATTTATAAGTTATTTGTTCATCGCAAGTGGGGATGAGGCCATCACCGGCCTACAGTGTCTAGAAAAGAGAATAATTCCAGGTGACTTAATACAGGTTTATAAGATAAAGGAATGGATAAATTAGACTATAACTAGTTTTTCAAAATACAAACACCTACAAGAGGGCATAGCTACAAATTAACTAAAGAGATGTCCAGATTAGATATTATAAAATATTTTTTTAGTCAGAGAGTGGTGAATGCCTGGAATGCACTGCCACAGGAGGTAGTGGAGGCAGGGACAATTAATGCATTTAAGAATAAATTGGATGCACATAGCTTTTAGAGCAAGGAAATGTAAATAAAAGTGGTTGTTTACAAACTCTGCAGCCTCTTCTAAACCAATTTAAAGACGTTAAGTTTGTCATCAGGCGGTCTTGTCTTGATGACTAACTTGCACTATTTTGAATTATAGTTAGGAAGAAACTGTGCCGCTCATCAACAGCACTCTCTGGTCCCGAGCTAATTTGGGTCAGTGGCAAGATGGTAAGTCAAGACAACTGGAGGTAATTCAATATGCAGACACTTCAGATCCTGCCTCCCTTTGAGACCGTGTGTATATATATATAGGGGTGGCTCAGTGGTCAATTAAGATGTGTGCCTCAAGATCCCAGAGGTTGCATGTTCAAATCCAGGCAGAGGACCGGATTTTCTGAAGTGTGTCGACCAGTTGACATTCATCGCAGAATGCAGACAGTGTATGGTGACAAAAGTGTGTCGAAGACAACAGTGAAGAATTGGACAACGATGTTTAAAGAAGGACGTGAGTTACGAAAGATCTTCCGAGACCAGGTCAGGCACATATTGTTGCGTCAGAAGATGCCATCGCCAAAATTGATGCAGCAAATCGGGTGGACCGTTGCCTGAGCTTATGTTCGTCACACTTTTGACACCATACATTGCCTGCATTCTGCAATGAATCAGCTGATTCCCATAATGTGTGTCCTATCCATCAACAGCTACGAAGTAAACCCATTTAAAATATGTGCTGAAGTCAGATGCATTAGACCATAAGGTGCAAAACACAGTACAACACACTCCACTTCAGGAAACAAGGCAAACCGGACACACAATTTGTAAAATAAAAATAAAAACTACACACACAGAAATCAAAGACGACCTTCACTCCCCATGGTAGAAGGGAAGTGATAAAGCTATCAAAGACGACCTTCACTCCCCATGGTAGAAGGGAAGTGATAAAGCTATCAAAGACGACCTTCACTCCCCATGGTAGAAGGGAAGTGATAAAGCTATCAAAGACGACCTTCACTCCCCATGGTAGAAGGGAAGTGATAAAGCTATCAAAGACGACCTTCGCTCCCCATGGTAGGGGGGAAGGGACAAAGTCAAAGTACATTTTGCCCATTAATGTCACTGATCATGAACTTTTGTTTGCAGCAATGTTGGTCCCAAGGCATATTACCTGAAAGGTGAGTTGGTTCTAGCTGAGATGGCATTGATGAGAACTGCATGCACATACCTGGAATCCAGGAAGTACAGACATATGGCCGGGCCAGAGTTCTTCAAGACGCCCATTATGGTGAGAGGTGACGGTGTGCTGCTCCTTCTGACTTCTTCACTCTTGATGAATATTCTCTGGTAGCGGGTTACAGGGGCTCATCTTGTATCCTGAGGTTTACTGAAGAAGGTGAACTCGGCCCTACTGGCTGTATTGCAATGCTAGACTTCTCTATAAGCTCACCACTAGGGGATCCCATTGATAATACCCGTGTATGTGGCTAGGATGCTGTACTCTAGCCTTTTCCCAAGTGTGGACGTGAGTTGGGATCTTGGTCAGCATGATGCGCCTGTCACTGGCGCTAACCTACGTTCCCATGTTGAGAGTGATATGGCTGGTTGGGTGATGTTCTCATGTGTCTGGTTGTTAGCACCTGGCTTGTTTACGTAGAGACTACTGGTATGTATACAATCTAATTAACATAGTGGTAGGGCAATCGCTTTTCATGGCAACGATACAGAGTTTGACTCCAGTTTCTGGTACACTCCAGTCAGCCCAGCTGTAAATAGGTACCTGGCTTTCTGTTAGGAAACAAAGGGCAGCGTGGAAGGGAACTTAGACACCCAATCTCATAAACTGTGGACTTCTACAGTGAGGTCTCTACCACTTCATCTACTTCAGCAGTGTCTGCTATGATGCTAGGTTTATCTTAGCCGGTCGTAGTTTAGGGGTGTGATCTTGTGGATCCCAGACCCCTATTTGTGCGTACATTCCGGCAGTTTTACAGGAGACCAGTGTCTGGTCAAGACACAAATACTGATTAAACAATGCTAGTCAGGGTCAGGACATAAATACTGATTAAACAATGCTAGTCAGGGTCAGGCAAAATATACTGATTAAACAGTGCTAGTCAGGGTCAGGACACAAATACTGATTAAACAATGCTAGTCAGGGTCAGGACATAAATACTGATTAAACAATGTTAGTCAGGCAAAGCATGCGGATTAAACAATGCTAGTTGCGGTCAGACGATATATTCTGACGAAGACCCGCTTCCATGCAGTTCTCCCTGGAAACAGCTGTTTCGTGGCAGTCAGGCTAACGAGATGGAGAATTGATGTGATACCCGTAGTAGTGAGCGACACGCAGATGAAGCCAAGCATTGCACAACTGCCTGAATGACCCCGGTTTACTTTCATCAGCAAGCTGTGTGTATTACCTTTGCAATTGTTGTGTGTATGTTACCATACTGTTTTCTAACATTTCTCTTATTTGACTTTTGTTTTTTCCTGTTAATAATTGTTTGACTGTTTTATATCTGACAGGAAGGATGTGGGCTTGACATTCACAACTCTGATGAGGTGAGTTCTGTCTTGGTTTAATAAATCTGACATTCAAATTTGCTCTGTAGTTTAATGAATACTCCAATCTTGGTTTGATAAGTCTGCAGCATATATATATATAGACTTAGTGGACCTGTACTTCAACAGGGGCAGATGGCAGCTCTGGAGTGAGCTGGGAGGAGGATTTTCTGCTTAGCAGGCGAGGCTCGAGCAGCTTATTACTCTGTTATGTTGAGACAACTACCACGGAGGGTGGTTAGCCGATGTGCGAGTCCATCTTAATAGACTCAAACAATAGATCAAAATAGACATGTGGGGCAGTGAAGCTATTCTCGTCCTTGACATACACAAATATCCTGATCTTTTTCTGTTGTCATGTATTTCCTGTTGTTATGTATTTCCTGTTGTCATGTGTTTCCTGCTATCATGTGTTTCCTGTTGTCATGAGTTTCCTGTTGTCATGTGTTTCCTGTTGTCATGTATTTCCTGTTGTTATGTATTTCCTGTTGTCATGTGTTTCCTGTTGTCATGTATTTCCTGTTGTTATGTATTTCCTGTTGTCATGTGTTTCCTGTTGTCATGTATTTTCTGTTGTCGTGTGTTTCCTGTTGTCATGTATTTCCTGTTGTCATGTATTGCCCATTGTCATGTATTTCCTGTTGTCATGTGTTTCCTGTTGTCATGTATTTCCTGTTGTCGTGTATTTCCTGTTGTCGTGTGTTTCCTGTTGTCGTGTGTTTCCTGTTGTCATGTATTTCCTGTTGTCATGTATTTCCTGTTGTCATTTGTTTCCTGTTGTCATGTATTTCCTGTTACCATGATTGCAGGTGCTGACGATGTTAAATATTTCAAAAAATGTGGTAGAACCAATGAACCACTTGGCTGGTGTGTCATTACCAACATATGCAGGTAGATATAGACAGATGTGAGTGTGTAGCAGACGGAGCTCTTCTGGCTCACTGAAGCCTCTCCATTACTCTCCACTTCTACACTCTTCATTCTATCACTTCAACTAACACTCATTTCGATAAACTAATGTGGTAGAGTCTAGGTTTATCCGAGTAGTTTACTTATGGAAAGAGTTACAACATGTATCCACGACACGACTTCACGCAGTCAATAACACAACAAACACTATCCTCGCCGTCAAATAAAACAATAGGATTTAATAACATGAATATCACCAAAAAGCAAAGTACATCTAAACTAAGTAATCATAGTATATATATATATTGAACTACAACAGGAGGTTTTAAACACTAGCTTTGTTGCTTCCTCCAAGATCTATGGTTCCCAGGCTCTTACCGCTGCACTCCCCTATCTGCACATTTAGCACACAATCACAAACTTGTCCTTGTGATCAGATCACGTAGTCAGACGAATCTGTACGCTCACGCGTAATCAACAAACTCGTCCTCACGGTCAGATTACATAGATAACTTCACATACTCAGACGAATCTCTATATTCAAATATGATCAGATCACTTGCAATCAGGCGATCTGTGCATTCACAAATACTTTGATCGCTTCACCTATGCACACGAATCTGTGCGTAACCATTCAGAACATTTATCGTTACCAAGGTGTCCTACACATACGACACACATTCAGATCTCCTTCTGTTCACAGGGTATCCATCATAAGCACCTATTGAGTGTGACTGGCCAAAACTCGAGGTGTATGAAGGTACAGTCGCCCTGGAAACTCACTCACTCTCAACCCTCGTGACATCCTCTCAGTCTTCTTCCCAGCCAGTCTCCTGAGTTCATCCTTGCAGAGTATTTTATAGTTTCAATCAACACCATGGCTGTCCAATATCTTCTGTTGATTGTCTGATCTAGCCATCACTCTAATTTGGAACTACTCCCAACTAAATGTTATTGGTTGACTATCTACGAGTCACTGTCACTCTAAATGTCGTAGCCGATCGTTGTAGCATCAGACTGTCATCAACCCCCATTTGTGTCAATTCTCAGCGCCAGAGTGGCAGCTCCAAACAACCACCTCTGTACCAGACAAAGTCTTCCACCTAAACTCCTAGTTTCCTTTGTCGATCTAGTGTCGAAACGGTGGTGATTGACCTTGGCGTGATCTGCGTTCGTCCAACGCATTCAGGCAACCTTTGTTCTTAGAGTCGCCAGCCCAATCTCCCCTGCCCTATATGACCATGCTCCAGCTGGAACTGTCACACACAATTTGTTGTGGTCAATAATACTGGGATAAAAACTATTTACACAATTTACTGAAATAAATATTACTTGCTTTTTTGTGCTCCAGGGATGATGAATGTGATAGGATTTCTGTAACAACTGTATCTTGGTTTCCATGTTTTATCCATAAACCCATAACCAGTGATGACAATGTTCAGGAAGTTGTTCTTGCTGTTTGCATAGTTTAGCATGTCCTGCAAGACAGATTGAGTTGCTTCTGCTCCATCGTTAGGAGTCTCATGTTGACACTCTCAGGATGGCCAAGTCCTCACTCAAAATGGAGTGTGCTGAACTAATACTTATCACTACTTTGTCACCAAATTCTCCGATGGTGACATATTCGTTGTGCATGACTATAGTCTGTACTTAGTCAATGGCCTCATCGTTCGGCTTGCTGAGAGCATACTGGAAAGTGGCCCTCTCTCCACCGACGTGCAGATATCTTTGAAGTCATTGTTAGTTAGTTAGTTTTCTTTCCACTTGTGCCGTTTAGCGTCGTGGAGAGCTTGAGTCATCTATCCTGCGCCAAGTGTGTTGCGTCGGTCAATGTGAGCCCTTGTCGTTGCACAATCGCTCTAATGTCATCTATCCACCTACCTCGTGGCCGCCCCCTTGCCCTGTAGCCAGATCTACCAGCATTGTAAGCCATCAGTGGAAGATGATGAGGGTGCATTCTCATGAGATGACCAAACCAACTTATTTTCTACCTGGAAATATATTCGGCACAAGACGTAGTGCGGACCATACTTCGAATGTCGTTATTCCGTATTCTGTCTCTCCTGGTAACACCGATGACTTTCCTCAAACACTTCATTTCACGAGTCGAAATTCTGCTCTCGCACGCCCTTGACAGAGGCCATGTTTGGCACTGGTAGCACAAAATTGGCATTTGAAGTCATTGTACCACTTCTTAATTTGTGTGATGCTCATGGCATCACTGTCAAAAGTCGGTCATATCTTCCTAATGATTTCCACTTTGGTATCTCCAAGCAATATATCACTGCTCAAGTCGTTCAATCAGCTTCTGACAAATGAAAATCTGATAGGCGTTCACTTCACTCACTCACTCGCAGACTGACTGCCAGCGACTGGTTCTCTGCAGGTGTGAACAAAATTAGCATATGTGCATGAAGGTCCCATACACCTCCCTGCCAAAGAATACATCACCTGCTCCATTTGTTTCCACAGAAGAAAAAAAATTAAGATCTGATACATTTTGAAGAGAGCTCATATAATCTTGTTATTTCCTGTTGTCTGGTGTGCGTAAACTTTACCAGTACTTACAGTATGCTTGTTCTTGTCGTTGTCTGTATTTTGTTTGTTGACTGGCCTCTACGTTTTCATTTGTTTTGTTAAATGTTCTAAGAATTCATTCTTTGAGCTGGCTTTAGATGTATAAGTCTATAATATCTTGCAGGTTTTGTTGGGAAAACTTGTGTTGGAGATAATATTCTTCCCTTCAACATGTTTGCCTGTGGAAGATGCTATCACAATAGTAAGTCCCACTATATCATTTAAGTTTTGTCACATATTTGCTTCATCAAGTTTCATTGTTACTGTTTTCTTTGACCCGTCGTTGATCATTGCCAACATAACAGTCACATGTCTGATAACTTGATATGCATGGAGTATTGTGCAGATCATTATACAGTCTTATGGTATCTAGGATAAGTGACATTTGGTTAATTTTAAAACATGTAAACGTCATCTGTGACAGATCATAGGGCAGTTGTCTGTATGCAGTGTTTGTAGTTAAATATATTAAATATATGAACTTGACATAGTCTGTTTGCTGTCTGTTCATAGGTGACCATCCAGGGTTGTTTGGAGCTGTACAGTCCACTCAGGTTGGTAGAAAACTCTCTAGTCGAATATCCAATACTCAAACTTGTATATTTTGCCTGAATAAAACAACATACAAATTCAATTGGCAAATACAAATTTTGAGTGGTCTGTCGGGGTTGTTGTGTATGACAAGGACAAGAATAGCACCACTGCCCCACAGAGAGCATTTCGAGAGGCGACTAGCTGTTTGACATGGCATAACACTGGCCATGGTTAGGTGGCTTCTTTAGAGCAGCATAAATGGCACCTAACAGGCTGCGCGTCTACATTGCTCTAGTGTTTGAGTCTATTAAGATGGTTTGTACATTGGTTAACTACCCTCCTTAAGCGCTTATCCCAATGAGCGGGGTATTAAGCTGCTCAAGTCTGGCCCTTTAAGCAGGAAACCCTTCTCCCGGCTACATCCAGCTCATACCAGAGATGTGACCTGCACTGGGGCATCTGCCCCTGTAGAAGTACAAGTCGACTAAGGCTAAGACAAATTCAACTGCCATTCAACAGGGCATTACAATATTCCCAAAACTTGTTACTGCAACTCTTGAGGAGGCTTTTAGAAAACACAACGTTGGCATAGGTAAGAGAAACACATCAACAGAGAGAGAGAATCACTTACCTAAGGTGAGCCGGTGACAAAGTCATCTTCAGTCTCACAGCATCAGAGAAGCTGGTCAGGGCCTCAATGAGCATAACGAAGCAAGTAAGACAGTTGAGCTAACAGTTACTAGAAAGGAAACCCAGCACATACTGGACACTTTTTTGTCCACAAAGGAAACTGCAGCTAGGAAATGATCACTAGAAAACCGGAATTCCTACATTTGCATCATCATTATGTAGTCTGTCCTTTGTGGAACATCACTCTCACAACAGCTGATCTGTAAGACTCTTGATCTCCAGCCAGAATTCCAGCCTCTGTTGTTGTCATCTTCATGACTTCCGTGATGTGTTGTGTCCATCTTCTCCTCGGTCTGCCTCTGCCCCACTTTCCAGGCACTCGACCCTCCACTATCGTTCTCTCCCGGCCATTATGACATTTGATGTGGACCAAAATATTTTGACTGTCTGGACAAGATATTGTTTACTAACCAATTTTCCTCAATATCCAGTTCTTGTAGGATATCTGCATTTTTCGTTTTTGCTGTCCATGGTATTTTGAGCCTCCTTCTGTAGCACTTTAGTTCAAAAGATGCAATCCTTTTCTAAAGTGTTTGTGTGGTGGTCCACAGCTCACATCCGTACATTGCTACCGGGAAGAGGCAAGTTCGCAGGATTTTTATGTTCGTCATTTTATTATAATTCTTCATTGTTGCTTATAAGTGAGCCGAGGTACTCAAAACTTGTTACTTTCTCAATTTCCTGTTGATCTAAAATAACTTTTACGCAACAAATTACGAGCTCCCACCAAATAAATCCTGAGATTTCATGTCGGGCAGCAGCAGGACAACTTAACTTCAATCGTATCACAGCCATACTTCAGCAGATGATAAACGGCAAGGCAAGAGCTCAAACCGTCAACAGCATGGGTATATGTTTATCTGGTATTGAACCTACGAAAAGCAAATGCACAGAAGCTTTAAGTTGGCTCAAAGGGCAATGGACCGAAGAACATTGACAGTCTGTCTGAGTTGACAACACGTCGTAGCTACTGCATTGTTAAGAAAATGCAGATGGGCTGGGCATGTGGTGCTAACCCCTGATAACAGATGGACACAAAAAGTGACGTCCTGCTGGCCTTACCACTTTAAGCATGCACTCGGATGTCTAGCGATGAGATGGGGGGATGGCCTGAGTAAAACTATTGATCCAAAATGGCACTCCAGGCACAGGATTGAAATGAATTTAAGGAACATTTGTCTGCCTGAAATGAGACACTTGTTATGCCTGATTGAGTACAAGGATTACAGATTTCTGTTTCCCATAGATGTACGATTAGATTAGGCAGGATTATATTAGGTAGGAACGGTTCGCTAGTCTAGCTCAACAGCTTTCCTATGAGAGACAGCTCCTGCAACAAACTGCTGCCTTGCAGGTATGTTGGGGACAGACTAAGGAAACAGCCTACTGGGTTGAGAACAGCGTGTAACATAACACACCCCATTAAAACAGACATGACTTTGGTGGAGCCGTGGATGTGGATGTCTGATGGCAAATGAGGGAAGATAAGCTTAGAGGGGTATGTTTAGATGGGAAATGAGGGAAGATAAGCTTAGAGGGGTATGTTTAGATGGCAAATGAGGGAAGATAAGCTTAGAGGGGTATGTTTAGATGGCAAATGAGGGAAGATAAGCTTAGAGGGGTATGTTTAGATGGCAAATGAGGGAAGATAAGCTTAGAGGGGTATGTTTAGATGGGAAATGAGGGAAGATAAGCTTAGAGGGGTATGTTTAGATGGGAAATGAGGGAACTCACAGTATATTGTCACCGCCACTTCCCAGGTGTTTATTTCTTGTCTTAACAGTGACATTCATTATTCTGTTTATGACCTGATCATGACTTGAGTGCTTTCATGACTTTGATTGAGTGCATTCATGACTTTGATTGAGTGCATTCGTGACTTTGATTGAGTGCTTTCAGGCCTTTGATTGAGTGCTTTCATGACTTTGATTGAGTGCTTTCAGGACTTTGATTGAGTGCTTTCATGACTTTGATTGAGTGCTTTCAGGACTTTGATTGAGTGCTTTCAGGACTTTGATTGAGTGCTTTCAGGACTTTGATTGAGTGCTTTCATGACTTTGATTGAGTGCTTTTATCACTTTGATTGAGTGCTTTCATGACTTTGATTGAGTGCTTTCATG
Organism: Ariolimax columbianus; assembly: GCA_036924085.1. Taxonomy (NCBI): domain Eukaryota; kingdom Metazoa; phylum Mollusca; class Gastropoda; order Stylommatophora; family Arionidae; genus Ariolimax; species Ariolimax columbianus. Next base: position 60,701,984 of record JAVGWX010000020.1, read on the forward strand.
ACTTTGATTGAGTGCTTTCATGACTTTGATCGAGTGCTTTCATGACTGATGAGGCCTTTCATGACTTTGATTGAGTTCTTTCATCAGTTTGATTGAGTGCTTTCATGACTGATTGAGTTCTTTCATGAGTTTGATTGAGTGCTTTCATGACTTTGATTGAGTGCTTTCATGCTTCTTGAATTGTTTTGTCCTTGTTTTATGCTTGTCATATTGTTGTTGTCTCTATTAATTTGCATTTTATCTTTGATTGATGTAGGCCACTTTGTTTTCCTGTGGGAAGAAAGACGACCTAGACAACCAGTTTACTGAAACTGTAGATGTGGTATGGAAGTTCCTGGAGCCCCTTGGTCTGCCTCTACGGTGAGCAGGTTGATCAAACTCAGGCTGCATTTTATGGCTGTCAGTTGTTGGGGAACACAGAACAGGCCCACCCAGTAATGTGTGAATGGCTATAACATGAGTGGTTAACTTACATGATTGATTGGTTGATTCATCTTTTGGCTCCAAGAGAAGCATAGGGCCACATCTACATCTGGCCCTTTGGCAGAAAGCCTGTATCTTAGCTTTTGCAGTGGTGGTTTAACTAGTCGTTTCTTTTACATGATGAGGTTGCCTACCCCATGCGCAACACTCTTTAACTGCTTCTTCCAACATTCTTGGTAGGTTACAGGGGTCCTATTTCTTTCAATCTGGGTATCACGCAAATTTAAGAGTCCTGACCCCATCATGGGATTGTGGGGGCCTACTGTTCTGGTCATGCATTATGCTGTAGACTAAACCATGTGAACACACTAATGCAGCTGCTACACTGTCTGCCGTTACTCCCCTGTCAGCTCGAATCACACACTCTTCCCATAGATTTCAGTCCTTCATACTCTCTTCTCATAGATTTCAGTCAATCACACACTCTTCCCATAGATTTCAGTCCTTCATACTCTCTTCTCATAGATTTCAGTCAATCACACACTCTTCCCATAGATCTCAGTCCTTCATACTCTCTTCTCATAGATTTCAGTCAATCACACACTCTTCCCATAGATCTCAGTCCTTCATACTCTCTTCTCATAGATTTCAGTCAATCACACACTCTTCCCATAGATCTCAGTCCTTCATACTCTCTTCTCATAGATTTCAGTCAATCACACACTCTTCCCATAGATTTCAGTCCTTCATACTCTCTTCTCATAGATTTCAGTCAATCACACACTCTTCCCATAGATCTCAGTCCTTCATACTCTCTTCTCATAGATTTCAGTCAATCACACACTCTTCCCATAGATTTCAGTCCTTCATACTCTCTTCTCATAGATTTCAGTCAATCACACACTCTTCCCATAGATTTCAGTCCTTCATACTCTCTTCTCATAGATTTCAGTCAATCACACACTCTTCCCATAGATTTCAGTCCTTCATACTCTCTTCTCATAGATTTCAGTCAATCACACACTCTTCCCATAGATTTCAGTCCTTCATACTCTCTTCTCATAGATTTCAGTCAATCACACACTCTTCCCATAGATTTCAGTCCTTCATACTCTCTTCTCATAGATTTCAGTCAATCACACACTCTTCCCATAGATTTCAGTCCTTCATACTGACTTCCCATAGACTTCAGTCAATCATACTCTCTTCCCATAGATTTCAGTCCTTCATACTGACTTCCCATAGACTTCAGTCAATCATACTCTCTTCCCATAGATTTCAGTACTTCATACTCTCTTCCTATAGACTTCAGTACGTTATACTGCCTTCCAGGGGGACAGGGTGAGCTAGTGGTTAAGTGACAAGTCTCACCAATCACTGCATTGGCCGTTACCTCTGGGAAGCAAACCCTTAGAAAATGCAGGAGGAAGCAGACCCTTACATAATATCCATGCCGAAGTTGGATGCGCTGGGCCAACAGGCGCAAATTAAAAACATAGTTCAACGCACACCACCTTGAGGAATACAGAAATAAGGCTTACACCAACCAACAAAAAAACCAAAAAAAATTAAACTGCCTTCCCCTAGATTTCAGTACTTCATAATATTCTTTATTGATTTTTGAAAATATCATAATGCACCATAGATTCGAATAATTCCCACTGTCATGAATACTCAGTAACTTTCCATGTCCAAGCACCACGTCATACAGCATGCATCCAGTATCCAGCGACATGGATTGCCTTGTCACACCTGTTGCAGGTTTCCTGGAGGTTGGGCCAGGTCATAAAGTGGTCTGCCATGAATAGCTAATGTTCCATGAATGAATACCTGTTGTTCTAGGCATGAATACCTGTTGTTCTAGGCATGAATACCTGTTCTAGGCATGAATACCTGTTGTTCTAGGCATGAATACCTGTTCTAGGCATGAATACCTGTTGTTCTAGGTATGAATACCTGTTGTTCTAGGCATGAATACCTGTTGTTCTAGGCATGAATACCTGTTCTAGGCATGAATACCTGTTGCTCTAGGCATGAATACCTGTTGTTCTAGGCATGACTACCTGTTGTTCTAGGTATGAATACTTGATACGTGTATAAGTTACATCATCGTGTTCTCACAATATTCTTCATATTTCCTGTCAAAGACTCATTCAGGTCTGTGCAAAAAATCTGAGACGAGAGGAGAGAAGACGGTTTGAGGTTCACATGTTTGCTCCCAGTCGCCAGCAGTTTATTCGTGTAAGATTGCCAGCAACAAATGTTATATCATGTTATGTAGTTTCATCAGGTTTTTTTTCCTGAAAAGGACATTGTGTCGTAGATGGCTGCAGTAACCACGCCAGTTGGCCCTACACATTGGGCTTCAGTACAGCATCGTTGAGACCAGGCTTACCTTCCCTCTTCCGTCCCCATTCTCTTAGCCAGACTAGATGGTTGCAGTCTGTTTCCAGGGCTGCCACTTAGGGGCAGAATAAGGTCTTGGTCAGCTATGGTTTGCTGAACCAGATGCAAACGACCGTTTATGTGTCTATGGTTGCTGTCAGCTCATTCACTGCTACAACCTTTCGTTATCTAAAGGGTGGTCACAGTTTGCTCTCAGTAGGTCCTCCATTAGAATGGCATTATCTAATAAGTCCTCTCACTAGGTTCTCCACATCCAGTTCTGATAGGTCCTATCACTAGGTCCTCCACATCTAGATCTAATAGGTCCTCTCACTTGGGTCCTCCACATCTAGATCTAATAGGTCCTCTCACTAGGTCCTCCATATCTAGATCTAATAGGTCCTCTCACTAGGTCCTCCACATCCAGATCTAATAGATCCTCTTACTAGGTCCGATACATCCAGATCTAATAGGTCCTCTCAGTAGTTCCTCCACATCCAGATCTAATAGGTCCTCTCTCTAGGTCCAGCACATTCAGATCTAATGTCCTCCCAAACTGATCTCAGCTCTTGTTTTCTTGCCAACTCCCACACATTACTCCTATACCTTCTCAAGCTGTACATCCTTCTCAAAGACCCAGAGTGGTCCGCCGGGCTCTTTGTGTATGACAAGGACAAGAATAGCACCACTACCTCAGAGAGAGCATGTCGTAAGAGGCGACTAACTGTGTGACATGACATAACACCGGACATGGTTAGGTGTTTTGTTTAGAGCAGCGTAGATGGCGCCTAACAGGATGCAGGTCTACTTTTGCTCTAGTATTTGAGTTTATTAAGATGGACTCGCACATTGGTTAACCTCCCTCCATAAGTGCTTGTCCCAATACAGCAGAGTACTAAGCCGTTCAAGCCTAGCCCGCTCAGCAGGAAACCCTTCTCCTGGCTACATCCAGCTCATACCAAAGATGGGACATGCACAGGGACATCTGCCCCCTGTAGAAGTACAGGTCGTCTAAGTGGGACATGCACAGGGACATCCGCCCCCTGTAGAAGTACAGGTCGTCTAAGTGGGACCTGCACAGGGACATCTGCGCCCTGTAGAAGTACAGGTCGTCTAAGTGGGACATGCAGGGGACATCTGCCCCCCTGTAGAAGTACAGGTCGTCTAAGTGGGACATGCACAGGGACATCTAACCCCTGTAGAAGTACAGGTCGTCTAAGTGGGACATGCACAGGGACATCTGCCCCCCCTGTAGAAGTACAGGTCGTCTAAGTGGGACATGCACAGGGACATCTGCTCCCTGTAGAAGTACAGGTCGTCTAAGAGCTAAGAGCTGTACATCTTTGCTGTCAGTGGAATAAGATGGCTATAGGAGCCTGCAGTTGGCAGGTAGATGAACAGTTTCTTTGATAAAATGAGTTGTCACATGTTTGATAGATTAGTCGTCACATGCTTGATAGATAAGTCATCACATGTTTGATAGTTTAGTCGCCACATGATTGATAGATTAGTCGTCACATGTTTGATAGATTAGTCATCACATGTTTGATAGATTAGTCGTCACATGTTTGGCAGATTAGTCATCACATGCTTGATAGATCAGTCATCATATGTTTTATAGATTAGTTGCCACATGATTGATAGATTAGTCGTCACTTGTTTGATAGATTAGTTGTCACATGTTTGATATATTAGGCATCACATGTTTGATAGATTTGTCGTCACATGTTTTATAAGGGTGGAAGATGCAGTGCAGTGAGTGAGCTGACAGCAGCTAGCAATTTATAACTGGCTGCTTACATCGCTGTCAGTGACCTATAACTGACCAAGATCCTATTCCAACTTCAAGTAACAGCCCTGGAAACAGACTGCACTAGTGCAGTCTAGCTAAGACAGCAGGGATCGCATTGGGAAGGCAAACCTAGTGCTCAAAAAAAGCTAACTGAAATCGGATGTGTCATGCCGAAAGGTACAGATATCATAGCCTTGCTGTAAGCGATCACAGGACACCTTTTCAGTACGATTGCCGTATAAGAAGACATGTTTGATAGTCGTCCCATGAATGATATATTGGTTGTCACATGTTTGATTAGTCACATTTGCACAACACTTTTATTTCATGACAAGAAGCAGCAGAGCTTTATTTTCTGGCATCAACGGCACTTGGTCTTATTCCATGCCCTTGCATGCTTCAGTCAACCCACTGTAACTAGCTTTCTGTAGAGGAGACAGTAAGGCAGCAAAGAAGGGAACTGGTCACCCCACCCCACAAGAAGCTGATACCTGGTACGTGAAGTTTCTAATACCTCATCCCAGATGGCAGTGTCTGCTTTGATGTTACTTTGACCTTTTTATCTTTTAATTGAAGGTCGCCCACGTGTCTGACCTGAGTGACTTTGTGAGCCGTAGACTGATGGTAATGCACAACAAGAACCATGCAGACATCCGCACTGCTAGCCTCACATACATGGTCAGTGGTAGCTTCATACATGTGGTCAGTGGTAGCCTCATACATGTGGTCAGTGGTAGCTTCGTATATGTGGTCAGTGGTAGCTTCGTATATGTGGTCAGTGGTAGCCTCATACATGTGGTCAGTGGTAGCTTCGTACATGTGGTCAGTGGTAGCCTCATACATGTGGTCAGTGGTAGCTTTGTACATGTGGTCAGTGGTAGCCTCATACATGTGGTCAGTGTTGTATTATCCATAAATATCATTACCACAGTAGGGGATGGCGTGGACTAGTGGTTAAGTGACACGGCTCACAACCTGAAGGAGCTGGGTTCAATCCCCATCACAGCACCGGCTGTTACCCCGGGGAAGCAAACCCTTAGAAAATGCAGGAGGAAGCAAACCCTTAGAAAATGCTAGAGGAAGCAGACCTTTATATAAAATGCTTGCTGAAGTCGGATGCACTGGGCCAACAGGCGCAAAATACAAATCGCAGTGCAACGCACACCGCCTTCGGGAATAGAGAAATAAGGCGAACGCAAACAAGAAAAACAATTTTCACAGCCGCTTTCTTCTGTGTCCCAGTCTGAACCGGATTTGATTGAATATCCATGTGTAATCCATATTCACGATGATTGACCAAATCAAATTCAAGTCATTTCTCGGCTCTTAGTTCTTAGTCGACCTGTACTTCTATAGGGGCAGATGCCCCTGTGCAGGTCCCAGCTTATGAGCTGGATATATATTCTTGTCCTTGTCATACACAAAGAACTATGCAGACAGCTCTGGATTTCTCGGCTCTTGAACTCCAAATTACATCACACATAACGTCACAAGTTTAATACTTGACTGCAGAAGCAAATTCTGAGGAAACAGAAAAGACCCGTCATTAAATGAAAACTGTGCACATACCAGACATGACGCCATACTTAAGGTTACCCAAAAACTTGAAATATGGTAGCTAAGCAACATGGCGAAATACGTGTGTTAGATGTAGATTTTGATTGAATCGAACTTTGACTGATGTTTTGAGAGCCATTGATTCCCATTGAGTGGGACTGTAGAACGTTAAGTCTTGATGAATTAGACAAATAAGAACAACACAACCAGAAAGAGAGAACAAAGCTGAACAAATATAAGTATAAAATGTGCAGCAAGACCAAAGAAAGCATAGTACATGTTCTCTGCAGTATAGGTAAACCAAATCCAAACCACTTATGCTAGTTGGCGTAATTTATTGTAATGCTGATCAATCTTTCTTTTTTAAAAACTTGTTGTTGGTCATTAAATAAAGCAATCTCATATTGATCATCTTTTTCATCTACTCATTCATATCTTCATTAGGTCAGTTAATCTAGAGATTATATTTACATTTTTGGGGGATCTACTATCTTTGCTCTGGAAATATAAATTTTTGTTTTTGTCCTTGATGGAGAGAAAAGAGTAAAATCTTCCGGGGATTGGAAATGTTGAGGTAATTGATGTTTCACTTGATCATTCAGTTTGGTTTCATGTTGTAAAATAAAACAATTTATAGCTCCAATCTGATGATTTGATTATTTTAAATATTTTTATATTTATTTTTTTGGTACATGACAGGTCTCAGGGTCACTACTAAACATAACATCTTTACTGGCAATATGGATGGAGTACAGCAATACAAATCAGGTACATGTGTTTTTTGTAGAGGATGGACAGACACAGTGTTTGCTGTGGAGGACAGACAGACACAGCATTCATTTTGGTGGACAGACAGACACAATCTTTGCCGTGGAGGACGGACAGACACAGCATTCATTTTGGTGGACAGACAGACACAATCTTTGCCATGGAGGACGGACAGACACAGCATTCATTTTGGTGGACAGACAGACACAATCTTTGCCGTGGAGGACAGACAGACACAGCATTCATTTTGGTGGACAGACAGACACAATCTTTGTCGTGGAGGACGGACAGACGGACACAATCTTTGCCGTGGAGGACGGACAGACACAGCATTCATTTTGATGAACAGACAGATACAGCGATCATTGTGGTGGACAGACAGATACAGTGATCGGATGGACAGATCTGTCTCAGGCGCACCCCCACCACCACCACCACATCCTGTCAGATGCTCTTGGTGGTATCACATTTCATTGACTATCTGAGTTACTTATCACTCAGCGTTTAGCAAGGAGTGCTGAAATAAATGTATGGCTCAAGAGAAAATGTGATCGTCCATGAATGATGATTGATTGTCCATGAATGATGATTGATTGTCCATGAATGATGATTGCATGTGAATGATCATTAATTTCACACAAACGACGATTAATTGCCCACGAATGATGATTAGTTTGAATACATCTACACCCTAACAAGCTCAAAAGCACCTATCAGTCATTAGTTTCTCCAGATATAGTTTCAGTTAAAACATGACCTACAACTGTGTTTCTCATTTCAGGAGGAGTTCTCTCTCTGTTCATTGCAGTCTGTAGAGAAGCCATGACAACTAGCAGTGTAATCATCTGCATTGCTTTATGATGATAATCTGGGTGGCAGTCTCATGACAGTTGTATGGGTTATGTGATAATAAACATTGTGATCACATACTGCTGTGTATGTGTATGTCTGTGTGTGTCTCGTTAGTCATATGGGTTATGTGATAATAAACATTTTGATCACATACTGCTGTGTATGTGTATGTCTGTGTGTGTCTCATAAGTCGTATGGGTTATGTGTTAAAAAAAATTTGGGTCATATACTTCTGTGTGCATGCGTCAGTGTCATAAGTCGTATGTAATAATAAACATTTGGATAACACACTGCTGTGTTTTGTTGTACATGGCCAATATGGTATATCTTCTTTTCTGTCATTAATGCTCAGATCAGGGTCACAGTTTCTCTTACAAAGGACACCGCTGTTGTAAAGACACTTTATCTCCGTACAGCTTTTGTCTCTCATCTGTCCAGAGTGGCCAGTAATGTTCTAACTCTTCCTGCATGAGCGTACAGTTTTGTAGGATGTGTTCGGGATCATGGTATGGGCCCCACATGGATGCCTGTCATCTGTTCAGATCCTCATTTTGTCGTAAGAATGACCAGGGTGGAGGATCATCCCATTTTCCTCTGAAGTTGGCTTAATTATGATCTTGCCTCATTCTACTTGATACTCAGGTCCGTTTGTGAGGAAGCTCCTCCACACTTTGCTAGTCTGTCTGCAGCTTCATTGCCTTTAATTTTGTGGTGGGAGAGGATCCACTGAATGACAACCTTGAGAGTTCTGCCGAGGGCTGTGTACATACATTGCTTGAGATCTCTATCTTTATTTTGTTTTAGAGCTGCAAATACTGATGAGGCATCAGTCAGGAATACCAACATGGTATAAAAGAACGAAGAGTGGCACAATTTATGAAACATGTGCTCAGAATAGAAGATGGGGGACATGAAAGGAACAAAGATTGTAACTAATAAAGCAGTCGGGGAGGAAGACTAACATCTGGTCAGGCAAAATATACTGGCCAAGACCCTCACTTCGGCAGCCACATAGCCCTTCTTGGAAACAAACTGTTTTCATGGCAGCCTGACTAACAAGGTGAGGGATCTACATGATCCCCATAGTAGTGAGCGACACAGATGAAGTCAAGCATAGCACAACCGCATGGAGGACCCGGTCCACTTTCATCAGCACACTCGGGATGTGAGGAAAGCTACTGCAACCGCCACTTAACGTCCTTTTCAGGGCTCACCAAAGAGTAAACCTAATCATTGTGGGCTTTCGAAAAAACCACAACAACAAAGCAGTCAGACTTCCTCCGGAAACGGTTTTCAATCAGCCAATCCTTTCAACACCTAAGCACTACTCGTACTGGAAGAATGATGTGGAGCCTCGAACACAGAAAGTAAGTAGAATAGAAGGTCTGGACAATTTTTGTTCTAATATGCGAGGCAGACAGAATGAAGATCTAGGATACCAATGACAAGATCAATGAAAATCTGATGTGCCAAACTGCTGGAAAGGAAGAGAGTGCTTTCTGGAGGGAATTCATCATTATTGAAATTAGATATGACACATGATGGTGATATAACTCATCAGACACTTTTCCGATTTTTTGTTGGTTTGTATAAATAAATTAATGGTAGGAGAAGATCCCTTAAAGAGGTGGTTGACCAAAGGTTCACTCAGGAGGTGGTTGGTCAATGGTTGCCTCATGAGGTGGCTGGTCAATGGTTTCGTCGTGAGGTCGTTGGCCAATGGTTCACTCAAGAGGTGGTTGGCCAATGGTTGCCTCTGGAGGTGGTTGGCCAATGGTTGCCTCTGGAGGTGGTTGGCCAATGGTTGCCTCTGGAGGTGGTTGGCCAATGGTTGTCTCTGGAGGTGGTTGACCAATGGTTCACTCAAGAGGTGGCTGGTCAATGGTTGTCTCTGGAGGTGGTTGGCCAATGATTCACTCAAGAGGTGGTTGACCAATGGTTCACTCAAGAGGTGGTTGGCCAATGATTCACTCAAGAGGTGTTTGACCAATGGTTCACTCAAGAGGTGGTTGGCCAATGATTCACTCAAGAGATTGTGGCAGGGTTAACGTTATTGCTATCCTAGGCTCGGTATCATTTATTTATATGTGGCAGGGTTAACCCCCACATATTCTATCATCACTTAATTATTAACTTTCTTCTTTAGCACTTTTTTTATATCCGGAGGCGTACCTTTCTCATCCTGAATGTAGTGCAGTGTGATGATTTTCAGGCTCAGCACTATGAAGATGACACTGTCAACCGTCAGCTTGCTGACATGGAGTATTGGCCAAATTCAATCCATATATAGATCTTGTTCTGTCTAAACTGCGTGTCCGTGTGTGAGGTGGTCAAAAAAAAGTAGGAAGCCAAAAACAGGGAAAGCCTTTTTAGATTTGCCCTGCCCCCTACTCAAGCCCAGCTAGCTAAGCAGGAAACTCGTCATCAGGCTACCACAACAGCAAATGTGCTGAGCGTTGTGGACTGCACAGAACACAGTGAAGCACTTGAGCAGGCGTGGTAATCCACTGCATCCAAGTTCATATCCAGTCGTCCTGACTTGTCTTGCCACTGGTTAAAGTTGGACTCAGGCGAGAGAGTGAGGTTGACGAACTCTGCAACCCTTCCTCACTTAAATCAAATTCATCGCTCAAGTCATTCGTTTTTCATTTGTCCAGTACTAACACAGTCGAGTCCTGTGACGAGCGGCGAAGCGGAGAGCATAAGTTCGCTGAGAAACTACGGTCAAAAAGCTGCGTCATTTGTGGGACTCCTGGCTGAGCAATAAAGCGAATTTACATAGATTTACTGACAATCATGATCACCGTCTCGCGAAGTGAACTTTCCATGCTTTCACTGCCTGCCAGAATGCAGATCCCAAATCGGACTCAGCCATCTCCGCACCCATCCACAACCCGGATTTACAGAAAACTTGACTGGAAGGACTCGCTAGGTCAAAAAAGAAAAGGTCATCATCACTCGTGATGGACGAACAACAACAGCTAACACACAGCTGTATCTAACCTAAGCTCATACAATAATGCAGCGCACATCCACATACAAGCTAGACTTGCTTAAAACTGTCAATAGTTTCATTAAGGTGATGTTAAATGCCATCATTGCATTCAATGTTGGCAACAATTTATAAATCAAAATTTGTCGTCATTTACCTTGACTGTGCAGTTGGAGAGACCGGTTTCAGTCCATCTTTTGATGTTGCTCTCCTATATAGCATTGTATTCTTCTTTGACCTTCTGTCTTATACCTTTTTCTCCAGTATTGTTTTCTGCAGAGTATCATGTCTCTTTACATGTCCAAAATATTTGATGTGCCTAATTTATGTATCTTACAGTATTTTCCTTTCCATTCCTAATCTAGTTATTTATTTGTTTGCTTTTCTTTCCACAAAATGCAAACCATTCTTCTGTACATCACATATAAAGGGCTTCTATTTTGTTCTCCAACTGTTTGCTCATGGTTCATGCTTGGAATGCATTGCCAGGGGAGGTAGTGGAGGCAGGGACAGTTAATGCATTTAAGAATAAATTGGATGTGCATAGTTTTTAGAGCATGGTGATGTAAATTAAACTGGTTGTATACAGACTGCAGGGTCTTCTAAACCAGTATAAAGACCTGTTAAGTTTCACAGGAGAATAAGCAAATTTGGAACACAGATTATATATGGTATTCAAAGGACCAAAAACATTCCAAATGAGAGCTAAGTTTGTATGTGGCAGCTTTCTGTATTTGAAATAC